>CACSLK010002554.1:4082585-4119898 GCA_902706635.1 Striga hermonthica
CGCCCGCACCTGCTTGCTGTCCGCGCCCGACGCGCTCGCCCACTGCCACCCGACGCCGAGACCAAGCCACCCTGTGTTCGTGATCCGTTTGACATGTTGATTAGAATCAACTAAAGGCCAAACCTATCCGCCCATTAGGTTGTGGTGTTCAGACGAACTTCACCAACGGTACTCTACATCGTCTCAGAGTCGGCAAAAATTTTAAAAGGTAAACGTCCATATCCTAACTATAGATTCCGCTGCGTTAGGATTTATTTCGATAAAGTTCAATACTGTGCATGTTGTTTGACGTTCCTAACAGAACCCAACAGTAGTTACCACGTGAAGTGAGGAGTTTCGTGGTAAGAGTAGAGGCTACGGCCAGGTCATTTCAATCCTATCATGATCCTCGACCAATTCGATGGCATGGCTTGATGATTGACTCTGCACCACTGGGAATTTTGAGGATCCATGACACGTTATATATCTCAGGATAGAGAAACGTGTGCGTGACCTTGAGGTATGTGTGTTTCGTGAAGAGCTGCGTGCCAGGCAGAACCCTACCCGTATGGAGGTACCGGTGACCTATTGGAGCAGAGGGTCCATTAGGGAAAGGCCGGGAGGGGTATTCTTCAGAGTTCGGTGGGAGAAGTGAAGTCGAGGGCGAGACGACTTGGAAAAGAGAGGAGACCGAGAATCGGAGGGAGTACCAAATATCTTGTTTGGATCTTCCTTTTGCATTCTAGTGCTTTCTAGAATTTTTATTTTCGAATTCCGAGGACGGAATTCTTTGTAAGGTGGATAGACTGTAATACCCCGTTTTATTATAGAATGTTGTAGATAAATTTATTTGCATTATTGTTATTACTATTTATATTTAATGTCTAATTGCCTAATTCAGTATTATTATTATTATTATTATTATTATTATTATTATTATTATTATTATTATTATTATTATTATTATTATTATTATTATTATTATTATTATTATTTGTCCTAAATGTCTAAATGTTATTAAATATCTAAATGTATATTATTATTATTAAATAAATATTATTTACGTGTATGATTATTATATACTAATAATTATAGTGTATTATATATACATATATATAAATATTTATGTTCTGATTTTATTTTAATTTACCGTTTGATCGAACCGAGCCCGAAATATCGTAAGTATCGAACCGAGGAAACCCAACCCGTGAGCCGTGAACGTTAACCGTCCGTGACCCTTAACCTGTTTTTCTTCCTTTTGATTTCGAATGTTCTCTTAATTAAGAAAATTTTTAAGTCTCATTATATCATTATTATTGGTGAGAAATTAAGCCTCATTATCTGTTATTAGTAGTAATAAGTTTCCTTTTAATTTCCTAACCGTTAGAAACTTTCACATCTCTTCCTCTCCCATATAAATTCTCAGCGCCATCATCCATCGTTTCCCTCACTATCTCCATTCTCTGCAAATTCCCGTCACCATCATCCTCACCCTCGCATCTTCACCTTCAACATCACCACGCGCTGACAAGGAACCCAATCGGCGAGCAGCCCTTCGTGGCCGACGTGAACCAGTGGGACCACCGGTGAATCCCGTTTCTCCGACCGGACAGGCTACCACCATCACACAGGCTGCCCCTCACCACGCCATCATCATCACCCTCCGTCGGGTCCCGTCGAGTCCTTTCAGAGTGCCGAACGTGGCCGTCGAGTCCCGTTGAGTTCCGTCGGAGTGTCAAACGTAGCCGGCGAACCCCGTTATCCAATCGCAGGCCCCGATAGTCGCCACCTTGCATAGTTCGTGAGTCCTGGCATCTCGTACTTCATTCGATTTTAGTTTTTCAGACTTTCGCTCCGTTCGTTCCTGAAGAAGGTATAAGGCTTGACCTTTTTGATTGTTTAGAATTTGTTTTGAAGGATTTAATAAGTTTAAGGTTCACTTGATTGAGATATTCTTGATAAAGAGGTTAATTGAATTTATGTAATTCATGGATTGGATGTGCCGAGATGGATATTGGACTCTCGTGTTGTGATTGATTAGCCTCTAAATTTTTATGTTTTAGAAGTTTTAAAAAGGGTCGGATAAGTATTTCTAAGTCATTGATGAATTGGGATTAAATTTGCCTTGGTCGGAGCCTTGCCGGGCTTGCGAAAGTGTTGATTGAGTTGCTGCAAATTCTGAGGTTTAAACCTCTGTTAAGAAGCTTGTAACCTGGTAGTTTTAGGTCTTAAAAAGGGCTTGAGTCGTGTTTCAAAAACCAGGTTAATCGCCTTAGCCGATTCCATTTATTTTCTTTCAAAATTTTGATGAATAAGAGGACTATGTATGCTGCGATTTTTTTTTTGATTTCGTATGAGGTTTTAATTTCTTATATGGAGCCTAAAAACCTGGTATAATAGTGTTTTAAAAAGCTTTAAGCCGTATTTCGAAAATCGAGTTTTAATTTCCTAAGTCGAGCCTCGGTAAATAAATATTTTGCCTTGCGTTTTGGCCATGAGTTTGGTGAGCTTCAGTTCAAAAATTTCAGCATATCTTTTGGGTAAATGTTCGCCTAGAAAGCATTGGTGTTAAATTACTTTTGAAAATATTTAGAATCGAATTCAATTATTTAATGATTTGGCCTTGAGAAAGTTAAGATATGAACAACTTTGATTTTTGCCTATGTGATTGGTTACTAAAATTGATTTTAATTTGGAAATTTGCTTGATAATTAATCTTCCTTTACTTTGATTTTAGAGCTCTAAGCCATGGGTATTTTGTTTTCTGGATTTGTTCAAATTGTGGCTTGATATTAGCTCCTGAATTAAAGTCCGCTTTCAACTTTTAAAAATAAAAGTTTTTGGATAAATTGGTTTCAAAAGTATTAGCTTATTATGATAAAATCAAATTTATTTTGGAGCATTTATTTTAAGCGAGTATTAAATTTTATTTTCCGAGATTTTTGAAATATCCGAGTCGAGAGTTGCAACGTCTAAGAAAAATGTTCTAAGTTGTGAACCTTAATCTACAAAAACCTTCAGTTGGTATAATTTAATTTACCGAGATAGGAATTAGAGATTAATCCGAGTATCGATAAATTTTATGTAGATTCCGAGGAGTCGAGCCTTTGAGTTTCAAAATAAGCGATTACTTATCCCGGTAGCAGAACCGGAATATCCAGGTGGGTTTTGAAAAATTGGCTATGCTGTAATATTTATTACTGTTATTATTGTTTACTTGTGGTATGATCAAAGTATGCATGTGAAACATGTAGCCTTCGATATGAGTTGTACCGGCCGTCGAACGATTATCCCCGTAGCTATAGAACGTACCCGATGGGTAGTCTCCTTTATTATTGTTGGCAGTCATGGCGTGAGCCTTGGCTGGTGATCCCCGTGTAAGGCCAAGGGCCATCGGGGTAGATTTACTCCTACTGGCTGGTCACTCGATGTAAGGCCAAGGGCCATTCGATATATAGCCGGCAGTAGTCTATTGATATAGGTGTGCACATGAGAGTGATTATTGATTATTGATGGGAGATCAGGACAGTTTAATGCTTCATATACATGCTGAGACCATACCTTTCGAATATTGTTTACTGTTGATTTTTTTTACGTTAACATTTATCGCATAGTGGTGAGCACTACTGTTTCCTTTGTGCTCATCCCCACCTGCTCTTCACGGATGCAGGTTAGCATTGAGGCACGACAGAGAGAAGCGAGTGGTGGTCATAATAAATTGTTACTGCTTCCGCTTGAAACTGAAATAGTGATATTATTGTTTGATCGATTTAGGGATTTATTGTTAGGGAATGTTTTCCGTGGGATTTTATGAGTTTTGATTATTGAACTAAGTTTTGGATTATTGATTATTGATAAATGAATAAAGAGAATTGAGTATAGATGATTGGTAAAATCTGATATTGTTTCGAAAATGAGTAACGCCTCAAGTGTTTTTGAAAATAAATTTTGAAAAATTTACCTTGAAATTTGGCAAATAAAAGTGGGGCGTTACACTAGCATTGGTGAGTAATGGGATCAGCATGCAGATGCAGTTTTCTGTGGACTCTCAGACTGGGAGTGAGTGGGCAGTCTTTGTCTACCTTAGTACAGTGAAGCAGGAAAGAGAACTTCAATGGGACTTTTTACTGAAGGAAAGGGATAAATGGGGAGAGTGTTGGGTGGTTTTGGGTGATTGGAATGATCTGAGCAGCCCAAAGGAGAAGAAGGGAGGCAGAATCAGACCTATGAGAAGCTATCAAGATTTCAACAATTTTATAGCTGAGATGGGTATGCCCTTTCTAAGGATGGAGGGGCACAAATATACTTGGGGCAATAATAGAGCTGAGGAGGGCTTTGTTGAAGAATTTTTGGACAAAGGCTATGCAACACTGGATTGGGTACTTAAGCATCCTCAAGCTAAAATTACTAATATTTTCAAGAGTGCCTCAGACCATGGGATGTTATTGTTAGAGGATGGCAATGGGAAAGGCAAAGGGAAGAGTAGATTTGTTTTTTATAAAAGATGGCTTCAAAAGGAGGGAGTTCAGGAAGTGGTCAAAAACACTTGGCAAGAAGAAGAGTTGGGGACACCTATGTTCAGACTTAAAGAGAAGATAAAGAAGACTAGGGTAGCTCTCTTAAAATGGCTAAAGTGTTCAAGACAGACTCCAAAACAAAAATTGAAAATCTCTCTTTACAGTTACAGGAGATGAGGCAATTAGGAGGAGACAGGAATTGGGCTGAATGGGATAAACTCCATAAAGAATTGGACATAGCACATTGCTCTGAAGAGTCCTTATGACAACAAAAATCAAGAATACTGTGGCTCAAAGAGGGAGACTCCAATACCAATTTTTTCATGTCATGATTGTCCATAAGAGAAAGTAAAATGCTATATCAAGGCTTGTGGAGGGGGACAGAATCATTCAAACCCAGAGTGAAATAGAATGGCATATGGTGGATTTCTTTGAGACACTCTTCACTTCGGAAGGGTCTAGGCAAGAAGCAGAAGCTTCGTAATATATTGAGCAGGTGGTCACACCCCAAATGAACAACAGATTAACTGCTTCGGTGGGAGAACTGAAAATCCAGAAAGCATTATTTCAAATGAATCCTTCTAAAGCACCGGGAGAGGATGGGATGACAACCTTGTTCTTCCAACACTTCTGGCCAGTACTCAAAGAAGACCTTTGCAATGCAGTGATCATCTTTTTTCAATCCGGCAGATTATTGAGGTACTGGAACCACACCCTTGTGACTTTAATTCCTAAATGCTCACATCCAAGCACTATTTCCCAATTCAGACCCATAAGCTTGTGTGGGGTGGTTTACAAAATTATTACTAAGATTCTGGCTGCTAGGATGAGAACTTGTTTAGAGGTCTGTATTAGTCAATCTCAGGCTGCATTTATTCCTGGAAGACAATTAATGGACAATGTGATAATTGCACAAGAATGCTTCCACTATCTTAATAGACATAGGTCTGGGGGTAACTGCTTTATGGATTTGAAGCTGGATATGCTCAAAGCCTATGACAAGGTGGAATGGAGGTGCATCTATAGAACTATGGAGAAAATGGGCTTTGATAAGAAATTTGTACAGTGGGTGATGCTTTGTGTATCCTCTACTACTTTATCCTTCTTGGTAAATGGCAAAGCAGTTGGTTTTATCCACACGTCGAGAGGAATTAGACAAAAAGATCCCATATCTTCTTATCTATTCCTTGTGGTGTCTGAAATCTTTTCCACTCTGATTAAGGGGGCAGCAGACAATGGCAGGTTCAAAGGCTTTAGAATTACAAGGGAGGGGCCAACTTTGACCCACCTACTTTTTGTTGATGACTTAATTGTTTTTTGCAAGGCTGGTATTGACCAAGTGAGAATCTTATTGAACCTGCTGTCTATTTACTAGAGTTTCTCAGGGCATGAAGTTAATCTGGCCAAATCCATTGTGCTCTTTAGTACAAATACTTCTGACCTTTTTAAAGGAAGAACCTGCTCTTTGTTAGCTGGCATCCAGGCTCACAGCTCTACTAGGTACTTAGGACTTCCCTTGGGAATAGGGAAGTCTAAGAAATGGACTTTTGATTATGTAGTACAAGCAGTGAAAAGCAGACTTTCCAGTTGGAAGAACAGATATTTGTCAACTGCAGGCAAAGAAGTGCTTATCAAAGTTGTCATCAATGCCTTTCCTGTTTTCTCAATGTCCTACTTCAAGCTAACTTTTGGGGTGTGTGATGAGCTTAGTAGAATTACAACTGCTTTCTGGTGGAGCAAAGGTAAAGGCCAGGAGAGAGGGCTACATTGGAAGAAGTGGAACAAAATAACCATCCCTAAAGCCAATGGAGGTTTGGGCTTTCATGACTCTAAACTTTTCAATGAAGCAATGTTGGTCAAGCAACTCTGGAGAGTGACCACTATGCCTGAGCTGTTAGGGAGCAAAGTCATCAAAAGCAGGTATTTTCCCTCTTCTTCTATATTTGATGTGAGTAAGAGTCAGTCTGGATCTTGGATGTGGAATTTTTGGGTTAAGGTGCTGCCTTTATTTGCTGGTGGGTTAGTCAGGGAGATTCATGATGGTAAGCAAACCAAAATTCTTGACCACTGTTGAGTGCCTACTTTACACCAGAAGTGCCCCACTGTTAATGCAGATGTTAATGCTTCTCAAATCTGGGTTAGTGATCTGCTTAGTGACAATGGGAAGGAGTAGAATGACAGTGTTCTTAGGGAATTGTTCTCAGATAGTGTCAGAACTGAAATTCAGAAGATCACCTCCCTAGACCCCACTAAACCAGATGTCTGGAAATGGTCCTATGATGCTAAAGGACTGTTCTCTGTGGCTAATTCCTGCTCCCAATTAATGAAGATCAAAGCAATGGGATTGATAGAGACTGAGAGTAGTAGAGATGCTGGTTTGATGTCCCTAGTCAGAAGCAGACATGGAAGCTCAAGGTGAAGGGTAAACTGAAACATTTCCTGTGGAAATGTTACAATGATGTGCTGCCAGTGGGTTTGAATATATTGAAGAGAGGTATGGCTATTGAGTGCATTTGCAGGATGTGTGGTGAAGACTTGGAATATGTGGATCATTTACTTATTAGTTGTGTTCGAGCAAGGAAAGTATGGAAGTTAACCCCTGTGTCATGGGCTGCTGAGCAAGGAAGCCAAATAAATTCAGACTATGGTGGAATAATGTGTGTTCTGTGGACAAATCTGAGGTAGCCGAAGATAGAATATAGCTTTCAACTTACATTCTATGGTGGCTTTGGCAATCTTGGAACTTATGGTTGTTTGAGAGTATCTGGATTCCTGAGGATGTGTTAGCTAAAGGGGCTTGGAGAGAATGGCAGGAATGGGTTGTTGTGCATTACTGGTTTGCTGCTTTGTTTTTCTGTTTGCAGTTTGATAGGATTTTTTGTGTTTCTTTTCAGTTGTGCGTTGGGCTCTTGTTCTGCTCTTATTTTCTTAGGTTCTGTAGGTTGTTTGTGTGAGTCGGTTGGCAGGTTACTGTTAGGTTTGCGAGTAAGGTCCCGGTGGTTGCATTTCCGTCTTAGTCGTGGTTTTATTTGTGTCTCTAGACCACTTTTATAAGTGTGTCTTCCATGATCTTGTTATTGTTCAACTTTCACGTGGCCCCCGGTTTTATATAGATTCTATCGTTTGGGAAAAAAATTAATTAATTACAAGATAATCAATTCTAACCTATAACATAATGATTTCTAACTTTTCACATGACAATATATAATTTCTAATCTATAGGATAATCAATTCTAACCTATAACATAATGATTTCTAACTTCTAACACGACAATATATAATTTCTAATCTATAAGATAATAAATTTTAATCTATAACATAATAATTTATAACTTAGCTCTAAAATAGTAATTTCTAACTTCTAACATGATATTACTAAATTTTAATTATAAGATAATCAATTCTAACCTATAACATAATGATTTCTAACTTCTCACATGACAATATAAAATTTCTAATCTATAAGATAATCAATCTAACCTATAACATAATGATTTCTAACTTCTAACATGACAATATATTATTTCTAACCTATAAGATCATAAATTCTAATCTAAACTTACCTCTAACATAATAATTTCTAACTTCTAACATTATATGTGATATAGCCATATTAGACTATGCCGGTCTATGTCAGTTGCTCGACCGGTCTATGAGTCGAGCAACTCTCAAGATTGTCTACACCAGTACACTGTTATAAGTCGACGATATGATCTAAGTCGACTTCCGTAAGTCGACCGCCGTAAGTCGACTCCGCATTAGCATAATAAGAAAAGTCAACATCTGGAAGACCACTTCCTCAATTGTCTTATGTAAGCAATATCTATTGAGGACACAAGGACGACTCGTGAGCTGACAAGTAGAGTCTCTAGAAATATCCCCATATGGGATTCCCCAGGTCACTCTTGATACTCAAGGGCGACATCCTATTCCTCAAGGTTGGAGGTGGATGACGACTTGATTTTCCTTGGGACCTTCCAATGAACCTACTAAATGAGGGTGACTCTCTACTGGATAAGGTGGAATCTTGAGTTGACTCGGGATTTACTAAGAGGTGATTATGACACAAGTAAAACCGGGCAAATAGGCCGGTCGACCAGGGCATTTTGGGTACTTCATGTGGGTATCTTGATGAAAAAAAAATTCGTTGTCGGGTGATTATGACTCGTTGCACTTATATATCTTGAAGAAAAGAGATGAGAGGTAGAGATTGTCCCACCGGGCGTGCCAGAAATTTGTAACGCAAAATTTTGTATTATTGAATTAATAAACACGAGAAATTTGTACAAATGAATTTCAACGGATCAAATAAAATATAGTGGATTATAAATCTCTATTATTCCTCTGATTAATTTCTTCAAGAACGATCTTCAAATGGATTCGAGACTTTTGGAGACGAATATTCAATTTGATCTCCGCCGGTGTTGAATTTGGATTCGAATAACGTTTCCTCGAGGGCTTGATAGTTTGATCTCGAATCGAACGTTGAGATTTCCCAAGAACATGAAGAACACGAATCCTTGGTCTTTGCCGCAAAGTTGATTTTGATCTTCTCTACGTCGGTTTTTACTTTAATAACGTAATTCGGAGGCTTGACAGCTTGTTTCTGGATTGAACGTCAGTTTTGGGCTTGAACGCGCTTGAATCTTCCTTCGGATTTTCAAGAACTCCTTTGAATCTTCAAAACCCTTTGACTTTAATAACGCAATTCGGAGGCTTGTCAGCTTGTTTCCAGATTGAACGTCAGTTTTTGGCTTGAACGCGCTTGAATCTTCCTTCGGATCTTCAATGAACGCCTTTGAATCTTCAAGAACACTTGAATCTTGTGGAGAGAATTCTCTAGAGCTCTTGAACTTGAATATAACTTGTAGACTTGAATATGAATTGTGATTTTTCAGCTTAGGGAGAGCCCCTATTTATAGGTGTCGGGAGAGAGAGTCTTGGAAAAGAAGACTTCAATTTGATTGGTCCATAATTTCTAATATTTATCTCTTAATAATTATTTAAAGAGATAATTAGGAGAGATAGTCTTGGAAAAGAAGAGTTCAATCTGATTGGTCCATGAATTTTCCATTTATTTATCTCTTTAATAATTCTTAAGAAAAAAATTTTATTTATTTACTCTCCAATAAAATGACATGTGGCATTCTTTAATTAGCCTTCAAAATATACATGTGGCATTCTTTAATTGGCCAACAATGTATATTAAATAATCAATTAATTAACTATTTAATTTAGGAATTAAAATTTGATTAATTTCCTAAATAAAAAAGAAAATTATTAAATTGACTATGACATGGAATTTGACACTTGTCGCTATTTTATTGGCTCAAAATTTAATTGTCTACAGATATATATATTGTTGTCGGAATTTGTAGGTGGTGGAATCTGGAGAAGCAGCTTACACGACAAGCAGTGGTGGCACTTATTCTTACATTTTGGGACTGGTGGCACTTATTTTGGGAGCTTATCTTCATTATTTTCTCTTGAACTTTATCGGCTTTATAAATACATAATAGTAAGGGTAATAATGCTAAGGCTAAAGAAAGAGAATTGGACATTATTTGTATATCAGCCTTTTTTGTTCGTGGAGAGTGGCTCTCTACATGGTTTGTTTTGTATTTATAGTGGTTTTTTTTTTTTTAAGATTTTTCAAATGATGAAAGTAAGTTGTACGTTCACTTTCTTGCCCATTATTGTGTAAAGTTTGCATAATTGTGAGGATTTAATTTAAGCCAAGCTTATGCAATCTTAGGGAAATGAAAGTTTTAACGAAGTTGTGTTATTGAAATTGATACTAGTTTTTCTTCACATTAGTACCAACTTTATGCAATATTAGTACTCGTTTTATAGTAGTTAGTACCCACTCTGTATAAATAAAAAAATGATGTGAATATTTTAAAAAGTTTTATTTTTTAATCTGATACCAGTTTTTCTTCACATTAGTACCAACTTTATACAATATTTGTACTTGTTTTATAGTAGTTAGTACCTACGTTGTGGAAAAAAAATGATGTGAAAATTCTAAGTTATGTTTAGTAAAATGGTATTAGCTTTACTACAAATGGTACCAATAGTTCTTCTACGCAATACATGTTTTTAATCATTTAGTACCTACTTTGGTCAACGAAAATGAATTATTCAATTTTGGTCAACATTTACGAAATTATTACCAGCCCTAAAGTTAGATAGTACTCATTAATGGTGTTTTAGTACCAGATATCAGGTATTCAGTACGAACTCCAGCAAACAAAAAAAATACCAAATTTCGATCTTAAATGATATTTATATGACTCAAAATTACCGGCCCGTTAGTTTCTAAGAGATTTAGAATGTGTTTAATTAAGTTTCATCACAAATTGGCTATGAATGCAACACACTAATGAGCAAACACTACTAATGCACCTCATCTCATTGAATGATATAATTCATCTCATTGAATGATCATACATGATTACTCTACATTTTACCTACATATGTTAAGTTCCACTATTTTTCAACCAAATCACGTGCGAACGATCCACGTGACATGGTAGACATGAAGGATTAAGGAAATCACGATTACTGAAACGGTACAAGCTTTTACAGAAATAGCATCGCTTCTTCTGCGTAGTACCTGTTTTTAATCAATTAGTACCAACTTTTGGTTAGCGGAAATTGATTACTTCAATTTTGGTCAACATTTGCAAAAATTGGTACCAGATCTAGAGTAAGATTGTACCTGCTTTGGTGTTTTAGTACCAGATATCGGGTTTTTAGTACCAACTCCGACGAACATAAAAAATACTGAATTTTGGTCTCAAATGATGTTTATATGACCCATTAACACTCTCACATTAGTTTCTATGTGATTTAAAATATGTTTAATTGATTTTAGTCGTAAATTGGTCACGAACTCAACACACTAATGAAAAACCACTACATATACACTTCATCTCATTAAAAGAAAAACTTCATCTCATTGAATTATCATACATGACTACTCCAAATTCTACCTATATGTTTTAACTTTCATTATTTATCAATCAAATCACGCGTCAACGATCCACGTCACATGGTAGACATGGAGGATTAAAGAAATCATGATTACTAAAACGGTACCAGCTTTGATAGAAATAGTACCACTTCTTCTTCTGCGTAGTACCTATTTTAAATCAATTAGTACCAACTTTTGGTTAACGAAAAATGATTACTTCAATTTTGGGCAACATTTGCTTGGTACCAGACCTAGAGTAAGATAGTAACGGCTTTTGGTGTTTTAGTACCAGATATCAGGTCTTTAGTACCAACTCCGGCGAACATAAAAAACACAAAATTTCGGTCTCAAATAATGTTTATATGACCCATTATCACTCTCACATTAGTTTCTATGAGATTTAAAATGTGTTTAATTAAATTTAATCGTAAATTGGTCACAAACTCAACACATGAATGAAAAAACACTACTAATACATTTCATCTCATTAAAAGACACATTTCATAAAAACCCAAATTAAACTCTCTCTCTACTTCGGCAAAAAAAATCCAAATCATTGCCCTAATCGCACCCCCGCGTGAGCCTCTCCTCAGGCGGCCCTAGATCCCCCTAATTCCGGTGAGCACCTAGCTCTTTCTGGGCCCCACGGCTAGGCCATGGCGTTCTTCTGTCTCCTCCTCCTCGAGTGGTCCCAATCTAGAACCGATTGCCATGGCGGGCGAGGAATGACGGGCGGCGCTAGTGGCTTTTGTTCGGCGAACGTCGAGGTCGTCCTTGCGGCGGTCGATGGCGGCGGTCTAGCCATGGTTCCTTCCTTGTCGGTCTGCCATGGTGTTTGGAAGATGGGGCCCTCCGGCAGCGGCTATGTAGTGTTGCGGCGGCTCCGGTGTACGCGTGGGGGAACCTGTGGAGTTGTCCGGTCTGGGCTGAGACTGTGGAGTATCGGGAGGGCCGTCGAGTTTTGTGGTCCGGATCTTGTTAGCCCATTAGGGGAGTTTCTGGGTCTTGTGTTTGGGCCATGGATCTCAGGACTTTTCTCGGTATTTCACGATGGGTGTTTGCTCGGAGTGTGGTGGTTCCGGGCTTTCCCGTCGGGTGGGGAGGGCATTAGCTAGTTAGCTCTTTTTTGTTTTAGGATTTTTGTTTCTGTGGTGGTGTTTGTTGTCGTGTTTAGTTTGTACTGTTAGTGTGCGTTCATGTTTAGTTTGTACTGTTAGTGTGCATTTGTGTTTTCTCCCGTTGGGGAACGTGTATTCTTTTGTCTGGGAGTGTGTATTCTCCATTAGTGGAGCTTTTAGTTTTGTGTGGTGTTTGTAGTATTTTATGTATTAGGCTATCGCGTGGCGGTAGGCCTCCCTTTTCCGGCTAGTTAGACGGCTGTAATTACGTGTTTTTATATATCAATCTATCGTTTGAAAAAAAAAAGACACATTTCATCTCACTAAATGATCATACATGACTACTCCATATTCTAATTATATGTTTTAACTTCCACTATTTCTCAACCGAATCATGCGTGGACGATCCACGTGGCATGGTAGACATAGAGGATTAAAGAAATCACGATTACTAAACTGGTACCAGTTTTGACAGCAATAGTACCTCTCATTCTTCTGCGTAGTACCTGTTTTTAATCATTAGTACCTACTTTTAATCAGCGAAGATGGATTACTTCAGTTTTGTTCAATATTTGCAAAAATTGGTACCAGACCTAGAGTAAGATACTACCAGCTTTTGGTGTTTTAGTACCAGATATCGGGTCTTTAGTACCAACTCCCATGAACATAAAAAAATACCGAATTTGGTCTCAAATGATGTTTATATGACTGATTATCACTCTCCCATTAGTTTCTATGAGATTTAAAATGTGTTTAATTAAGTTTAGTCGCAAATTTGTTACGAATTCAACACACTAATGAAAAAACACTACTAATACATTTAGAAAGATTAGTACCAGACTTAGAATAAGACCGTACCACTTTTGTGGTGGAGTAGTACCTATTTTTGGGCATTCAGTACCACTTGTGTTAAACACATAAGTGTTGGGTTCGCCTGTACCGTACGGGCTATACGCAGCGGAATTTAAAATTTTTCAAAACAAGTATTTAACACTTAAATACTTAACCCGTACATACATATGGCGAATTAACAAATCGTCATCTTTAAAAACATGTAATAATACAAATTTTGATTTGTTACAAGTAATATCAAATATTACCTAATATGTCTTGAACTCTTTCAAAGACGACGGTAGTTGAGGAAATTGGTTCCCGGTTGAACAACGATCGCTTCGGGTTGCTCGCTTTAGGAATCCACGTGTCTTCCCTCTAAGAGTATCCGCCGCTTGTATTTCAACACCGAGATGATCCTTCGCTAGTAGAAACTCACTCGATTTTTTAACTTAGTATAGAAATATATATTATGAGGAGAAAATTACAAGAACTTTTCTTGATATTACAACACTTGAAAAAACTAACTCTTTAGCTCTCAAAACTTTGTAAAATTGTTAACACAAATTGTAGCAAATATGAACATCAACCATGCCCATATTTATACTAAATTTTTAGTAATAAAATATATATATGTCTTGTATAACTTTTACAAGAAATGATAAATAAATTCAACCATAACAATTTATGACTTGAATAATTTTCACAAGACATGTTAAAATATCTTGTATCATTTCTACAAGTTATTACAACAATATAATAATGTGCAAGATCCTATCTTTCTCATTATTAAATTATTATTATTATTTAATTCTTAATCAATATTAAAAATCAATAATAATAATAATAAACAAATAATTTTAAACTCTTTTTAAATCATTTGTAAACATATATATATATCATATTAATATTCTCCTCATATAATAATCATATTATTATTTGGATTTGAATTTTAAAATCCTATTTTAAAATCCAACTATTAATTTAGTAATTACACTATTCACTAAATTAATATCCAAAATATAATTAATCAATCCAATTGATTAATTTAATATATTTCTTTAATTGACATCAATCAAAATTAGATTTTGTCAATTAATTCTAACTCTTTAGAAATACTAATATTGGTCTTCATACAAACATTGGTGTGACCTTTTAGGTTCACAATTAATACTAGTAGTTGGTTTACAACTCTTTGTAATTTGAGTTAATCATATTAACTCTTATTCTTGAATTAACCCCTTAATTCAAGAACCCACATATCATGGGAACACCTAGCAAGTAGCATGAATCTAGTATTACGTGAATAGCGAGTAAACCTATTTCGATTACAAGTCCATACATGTAAAATCCTTTCGACATCCAATTTCCCGATTAAATCTTGGGTATGATATTGTCGAAACCCAAATTGATTTAATAACTATGATTCCATTTCAAGTTTAGTAATTCGTGTATGAATCTCTATTCATCCTGCCTTGGCCAAGGACTTTGAATTACCAACTATGAAACACATAGAAAATTCATTTATCTTCATAAGTGTCGAATCCTTCGTTGGCCACTGACAAACTTCCATACATATTAATGTAATACCCAAAATATCCCTTTATACGATTGTGCTAGCAACCAAAAGGACAAATCAAAGTAGAACACAATATGCACAAAGTTACCATTGTGCCTCCAGTCTAAGGATTAGTCATGTACTATTGTAACATGAAAATACTTATTCGACAAGACAAATCTTTCATTAAGAATTTTCATACGGTCATGTTCAGTGAACTTGTTCTCTAACAAGCACTCACATATATGTACTTGCGTCCCACGCTAATGTTGATGGAATGCAACATTCTTTGTCCAACAAGCGTAATACTATGTGCAAGTCTTTTTTCGGATTATTCGATATCCCATCTCGAAACATCCAACGACTTGGAGCTGTATTTAAAATCGCAACTTTCAAGGTATGTTCCATAATCACCATCTCTATGCGCAACCATACCTTATAGCCATAAGTGATTTAGGGATTTTACCTTAAGTGCGATTATAGGATAAAAGCTTACTCTTAAGATAAAGTAATGCCTTATTTATAATATAATTCCAATAGATAGTATTCACAAGTAGAATACATTCAATCCGATTGGAACGCCGGGTATCCAACTCTAACAATCTCCCACTTGCCCTAGTTCCAATCACTCATGTATTTAAGACCCATCTTCTCAAGATGTCCTTCAAACACTTTCTGTGATAAGGGCTTAGTTAAGGGGTCTGCAATATTTTCTGCTGAGTCGACTCGCTCCATCACGACGTCGCCTCTACCAATGATTTCTCTAATCAAATGGTATCATCTCATAATGTGCTTGGATCTTTGATGAGATCTTGGCTCCTTTGCTTGCGCAATAGCCCCATTGTTCTCACAATAAATCATTATTGGATCAACAACAGATGGTACTACACCCAAACCTTGGATGAAGTTCCTTATCCAAACAGCTTCCTTTGCAGCATCAGATGCAGCAATATATTCAGCCTCTGTCGTAGAGTCAGCAATTGTTTCTTGTTTGGAACTTTTCCAACTAACCGCTGCTCCATTCAAAGTAAACAAGTAACCAGACATGGATTTAAAGCATCTTTATCTGACTGAAAACCAGAATCAGTAAAGCCTTCTAGTTTCAGTTCTCCATTTCCATACACCATAAAGATATCCTTAGTCCTTCTTAAGTACTTAAGGATCATCTTAACCGCTTTCCAGTGTTCTTCACCTGGATTAGACTGATATCTGCTCATTACACTAAGTGCATAAGCCACATCAGGTCTTGTACATAATATCGCATACATAATGCTACCAATAGCTGATGCATAAGGTATATGACTCATCCGTTCTCTTTCTTCAGGTGTCTTTGGAGACATCGTCTTAGAAAGTGAAACTCCATGACTCATTGGAATATATCCACGTTTGGATTCTTCCATGCTAAACCGTTTTAGTACCTTATTTATGTACATTGACTGGGATAGTCCAATCATCCTTTTAAATCTATCTCTATAGATTTTTATCCCAAGGATAAAAGATGCTTCTCCCAAATCTTTCATGGAAAATTGTTTTGACAACCATGTCCGTGTTGATTGCAACATCCCTACATCATTCCCAATGAGTAAGATATCATCAACATAGAGTACAACAAAGGCAACTGCATTCCCATTAACCTTCTTGTAAACACATGGTTCATCCAGGTTCTTATGAAAATCAAACATTTTGATCGTTTCATCAAACCGAATGTTCCAACTCCTCGAAGCTTGTTTAAGTCCATAAATGGACCTTTGAAGCTTACAAACCATTTGTTCGCTCCCACTGGATATGAAACCCTCCGGTTGCTTCATATAAATGTCTTCATTAATTTTTCCATTAAGAAAGGCAGTTTTCACATCCATTTGCCATATCTCGTAGTCATAATACGCAGCTATAGCAAGCAATATCCGAATGGATTTAAGCATTGCTACTGGTGAAAAAGTTTCCTCATAATCAACTCCTTGTTTTTTATTACAACCTTTAGCAACCAGTCTTGCTTTAAAAGTATTCACTTCTCCATCTACACCACGTTTTCGCTTGTAAACCCATTTACAACCTATGGGTACTATACCCTGTGGTGGATCAACCAAGGTCCATACCTTATTTGAATACATGGAGTCCATTTCAGATTGCATAGCTTCTTGCCATTTATCTGAGTCAATGTCCGACATTACCTCATCATAGCTTATTGGATAATTATCCAAAGGGAGTCCCTCTTCTTTGTTCTCTAACAATAGGTACAGCCTCTCAGGTGCCCTAGAAACCCTTGTGGATCTCCGAAGAGGTTGTGTTTCAGATGGTCCAGTCTATACTGGTATGTTATTTGTGGTAACTTGTGGAATTTCTTGTGGTTCTTCATTAAGTTCTACAACTCCGCTATTCTTTGAGAGAAACTCTTCCTCTAAGAAAACAGCATTCCTTGAAACAAACACCTTTTGTTCAGAGGGATCATAGAAATAGTATCCAATAGACTCTTTTGGATACCCCACAAATTTACATAAGATGGATCTCATATCCAACTTATCTCCCACTAACTGCTTCACATAAGCAGTACAACCCCATACTCGTAAATACTTGTACGAGGGTGTTTTGCCACACCATATCTCATAAGGTATGTTAGGCACAGCTTTACTTGGCACTCTATTCAAAATATGTGTTGCTGTTTCTAAGGCATAGTCCCAGAATGAAAGAGGTAAACTAGTGGAACTCATCATTGATCGAACCATGTCTAACAATGTTCGATTCCTCCTTTCTGAAAACCCATTGAGTTGTGGAGTTCCAGGAGGTGTCCACTGTGAAATAATCCCATTATCTCTTAAATAATCAAGAAACTCATTAGTCAAGTATTCACCTCCTCGATCCGATCGAAGAACTTTAATACTACGACCAATTTGTTTCTCCACTTCATTTCTGAATTCTTTGAACTTTTCAAATACTTCAGATTTGTACCTCAATAGGTAAACATATCCATACCGTGAATAATCATCAGTAAAGGTTATGAAATAGTGGTAGTTCCCCTTGGCACTAACATTTAGTGGTCCACAAACATCTATATGGATTAAATCTAACAGACCTTTAGCTCGCTCCACTTGTCCAACAAATGGTGATTTTGTCATTTTACCTTTAAGACATGACTCACAAGTAGGCAACCTTTCCTCGCCCCTAAGGTCGAGTTTTGGTCCCAATTTGTGAATCCTCTTTTCAGATATATGACCCAATCTAGCATGCCAAATTGTGAATGAACTATGATTATCTAATTTCCTTTTATTTTGTTGAATAGTTATGATGGGACTTTGTGGTGTAATGGTGTATAATCCATTTGTCAAATTTCCGGAATATATACAAGTTGTATTTTTAAAAAATAGAACACTTTCCATTTTCAATAACAAATTTAAAACTCTTTATCCAATACTGGAATAGAGATAATGTTTCTTATAATGTCTGGAACATACAAACATTTGTAAGGCAAATATTTACACCATCATTAAATGCTAGATAAACAGTCCCAATTGCCTTGGCAGCAACTCTTGCCCCATTGCCCATCCTTAGGATTGTTTCTTCAGGTTCTAGCATGTTACTTCTTGCCATCATCTGCAAATCATTGCAAATATGTGAGCCACAGCCGGTATCTAATACCCAAGAAGAATCATTAACTGATAAGTCAACTTCAACAAAATAAATACCTGAACTCTTCAGGCTTGCAAGATACTCCTTGCAGTTCCTCTTCCAGTGCCCAGTTTTACCACAATGATTACATTCATGATTAGACTGAGGATTAACCTCTTCTTTGTTCTTCCCTTTATCGTTACTTGCCTTCTTGTTGGGTTTATTGGGAACCTTTCCCTTCCCCTTCCTCTTCTTAGACTTTAAGGTCTTCGCTTTGGAAGTGGATCCAACAAGAAGCACCGACTTATCCTTTTTAATTGTGGATTCAGCCGTCTTTAACATGTTCACTAATTCTGGCAGAGAAGTCTCCATATTATGCATGTTAAAGTTAACGACAAAGCTGTCAAATGACGGTGGCAGAGATTGCAGCATGAGATCCACATAGAGTTCATTATCCATAATGACTCCAAGGGACGAAAGTCTTTCCACAAGAGCTATCATCTTCAGCCCATGATCATGAACTGAAGATCTCTCGGTCATACGACACCTGAAAAGTTCCTTAGATATCTGATATCTAATCTGCCGCGTCCTATCACCATACAACTCTTGTAAGTGAAGGAGTATTTCAGAAGCATTATTCAACAATTCGTTCTGTCTCTGCAACTCATTAGACATAGATGCTAACATGTAGCACCGAGCCTGGAGATTGTCATCTGTATGACGTAAATATACTCCATACTCATCAGATGTCTGATCCTCTGGTGGAGGAGGAGGGGCTCTGTCCAGTACATATTCCCTCTTCTCAGACTGAAGAACAATTTTTAGGTTCCTTAGCCAATCGTTAAAGTTGGGTCCAGTTAATTTGTTTTGTTCTAGTATACTTGCGATTGGATTTTTAGCCATTTTCGTAGATTGATCTACAAAACAACAAACGAAGCAGAAAATAGTTAGACTATGGAATTTATATTCATTTAACATTAGGTCTTTAATATTAAATGTCTCCCACTATTTTAATTAAAACCCATTTTAATTATGAAAATCTAATTTTCATAGTGGGCTTGAAGTCCAATAAAAATATTCCATATCCCAATTTTATGAGTACGCATGGAACATTTATACTGGTAGTCAACCTTTTGACAATTGTATCTCTATACAACCTTCAAGATGTTTTGCCTCACCTTTCCTTATATACCTCAATTTTATGACCGCATATATTACTCAGCGTCAAATCAAACCCATCAAACATTCATGATAACGGCCCATCAGAGTGTCCCACGACTCATGGTCAACACAAAAAGGAATCTGTCTCACGATTACCACTATACTTAGTAGGGATCACAGCTTTCGACACAAAACCACCCCACGACTCATGGTCAGTGATAAAGCATCGTAGCATCTTATGTCGTCTACTTTTGATGGAAGGCCTGGATTAATAAGTTCCAACTTATTTTTATCCATTACTGATTTGATATGAATTAATCAAATTAATTCTTTAGGGTTCCTTAGATCTCATCGTTTACCATCTTTACGTGTGTTTATTTACCATATTTTCCATCGCATGAAACCAACGCATAAATAAACCTAACATACATCTAATGCATGCACACGGTGGATGATCATGACCTTGTCTATGCGATCCATTCGAGCCAAAATGGATCTATGCCTATGCACGTGATAAAATAAATAAATAGAACTACTTCTATTACAATTTATTTTATCTACCCGTACAAGCACAGGCCTTCGAGTTTTATAACTTGTAAAATTACCCACACAAGCGTGGGCCTTTTGCATCGAACGGTCTCCACCTAGATCTAATCTCTAACGATACTAGAATTTAAAATTTTACAAATCATAACTCAAGAGACTCGCAGGTCTCAATAAATTACATTCATTCAATCTTATTGAAAAATTAAACCATTCAATCATATTGAATTAAAAGGCAACCATTCAATCACATTGAATAATAAAATAGACATTCAATCATACTGAATATGAGGCTCATGATCATCCCATTCATCACATGAATTAAAACATAATAAAAAAAATTTATTAAGTCACACGACCCGTGTGACAAATCACACGACCAGTGTGAGTCCACACGACCCGTGTGACTATGTCACACGGCTCGTGTGAAAAAGCCGAATGAAAAATCAAATTTTTCTATGTTGTCACACAATCCGTGTTACTCATGGACACGGCTCGTGTGGCACTACACGACTCGTGTGACTAAGTCACACGACCCGTGTGAAATTTACGAAACAAAAAATCGAATTTTCTGATACGCCACACAACCCGTGTGACCCTTCACACGACTCGTGTGGATCCACACGACCCGTGTGACACCTCACACGACCCGTGTGGAAAAAATCAAATTTTAAATTTAAATAATTAATATGTTTATCATATAAATATTTAATTATCTTGCTTATCTCATAAGCATAAACAAATCAAAATCTGTTTTTAAAGACGATAACCGTGGCTCTGATACCACTGTTGGGTTCGCCTGTACCGTACGGGCTATACGCAGCGGAATTTAAAATTTTTCAAAACAAGTATTTAACACTTAAATACTTAACCCGTATATACATATGGCGAATTAACAAATCGTCATCTTTAAAAACATGTAATAATACAAATTTTGATTTGTTACAAGTAATATCAAATATTACCTAATATGTCTTGAACTCCTTCAAAGACGACGGTAGTTGAGGAAATCGGTTCCCGGTTGAACAACGATCGCTTCGGGTTGCTCGCTTTAGGAATCCACGTGTCTTCCCTCTAAGAGTATCCACCGCTTGTATTCCAACACCGAGATGATCCTTCGCTAGTAGAAACTCACTCGATTTTATAACTTAGTATAGAAATATATATTATGAGGAGAAAATTACAAGAACTTTTCTTGATATTACAACACTTGAAAAAACTAACTCTTTAGCTCTCAACACTTTGTAAAATTGTTAACACAAATTGTAGCAAATATGAACATCAACCATGCCCATATTTATACTAAATTTTTATTAATAAAATATATATATGTCTTGTATAACTTTTACAAGAAATGATAAATAAATTCAACCATAACAATTTATGACTTGAATAATTTTCACAAGACAAGTTAAAATATCTTGTATCATTTCTACAAGTTATTACAACAATATAATAATGTGCAAGATCCTATCTTTCTCATTATTATATTATTATTATTATTTAATTCTTAATCAATATTAAAAATCAATAATAATAATAATAAACAAATAATTTTAAACTCTTTTAAAATCATTTGTAAACATATATATATCATATTAATATTCTCCTCATATAATAATCATATTATTATTTGGATTTGAATTTTAAAATCCTATTTTAAAATCCAACTATTAATTTAGTAATTACACTAATCACTAAATTAATATCCAAAATATAATTAATCAATCCAATTGATTAATTTAATATGTTTCTTTAATTGACATCTAATCAAAATTAGATTTTGTCAATTAATTCTAACTCTTTAGAAATACTAATATTGGTCTTCATACAAACATTGGTGTGACCTTTTAGGTTCACAATTAATACTAGTAGTGGGTTTACAACTCTTTGTAATTTGAGTTAATCGTATTAACTCTTATTCTTGAATTAACCCCTTAATTCAAGAACCCACATATCATGGGAACACCTAGCAAGTAGCATGAATCTAGTATTACGTGAATAGCGAGTAAACCTATTTCGATTACAAGTCCATACATGTAAAATCCTTTCGACATCCAATTTCCCGATTAAATCTTGAGCATGATATTGTCGAAACTCAAATTGATTTAATAACTATGATTCCATTTCAAGTTTAGTAATTCGTGTATGAATCTTTATTCATCCTTCCTTGGCCAAGGACTTTGAATTACCAACTATGAAACACATAGGAAATTCATTTATCTTCATAAGTGTTGAATCCTTTGTTGGCCACTGACAAACTTCCATACATATTAATGTAATACCCAAAATATCCCTTTATACGATTGTGCTAGCAACCAAAAGGATAAATCAAAGTAGAACACAATATGCACAAAGTTACCATCGTGCCTCAAGTCTAAGGATTAGTCATGTACTATTGTAACATGAAAATACTTATTCGACAAGACAAATCTTTCATTAAGAATTTTCATACGGTCCTGTTCAGTGAACTTGTTCTCTAACAAGCACTCACATATATGTACTTGCGTCCCACGCTAATGTTGATGGAATGCAACATTCTTTGTCCAACAAGCGTACATACTATGTGCAAGTCTTTTTTCGGATTATTCGATATCCCATCTCGAAACATCCAACGACTTGGAACTGTATTTAAAATCACAACTTTCAAGGTATGTTCCATGATCACCATCTCTATGCGCAACCATACCTTATAGCCATAAGTGATTTAGGTATTTTATCTTAAGTGCGATTATAGGATAAAAGCTTACTCTTAAGATAAAGTAATGCCTTATTTACAGTATGATTCCAATAGATAGTATTTACAAGTAGAATACATCCAATCCGATTGGAACGCCGGGTATCCAACTCTAACAATAAGAACATCGAATTTCGGTATCACATGATGTTTATATGACCCAAGTTCACTATCACATTAGTTCATACGTGATTTGGAATGTTTTTAGTCGAATTTGATCGTAAAATGGTCATCAACTCGACACACTAGTGAGAAAATACTATTGATGCACAACATCTCCTTGAATTACTCACTTCATCTCTTAGAATCACCAATATTACCTACTCTAAATTACAAGTATATGTTTTAAAACAGGCAGGCACAGGGGCTCTCGTCGGATACCAAGACTGCCAATCATCTATTTGGTGGGACGTGGTATGCTTTTCTTCCCTTGATGAAGAAAGAAGAGTAGCCCGCCAGGTCATCAATTAGTAATAGAATAATCCCAGTAGTAGTCCTCTTGCCTAGCGGAGTTAGCCTAACATTGTTTGGGCAGACCAAAGATTGGACATCGTATTAGTTTTCATCTAAATCACACGTAAACGATCCACGTGTCATGATAGACATGAAGGATAAAAAAATTCACAATTAAGAATGTAGTACCACTTCGAATGGACAATTGTACCGCCTTTTCCTCTGACTGGTACCACGTTTTGATGGAATAGTACCAGGTTTTGTTACGCAAAAATGTATTATTTCAATTTCTCTCAACATTTCCAATAACAAGTACCACACATATCGAAGCGTAGTACCACGTTTGTATTGTAGTAGTACCACTTATTAGGTATTCAGTACCAAATGTCATGGACACATTAAAACGCCAAATTTCAGTCTTGAATGATGTTTATATGACCAAGTTCAGTATCACATTAGTTCATACGTGATTTGGAATGTTCTTAGTCGAATTTGATCGTAAAAGGTTCATCAACTCGACTCACTAGAGAGAAAATACTACTAATGCACAACATCTCCTTGAATTACTCACTTCATGTCTTAGAATCATCAATACTAACTACTCCAAATTACAACTATATGTTTTAAATTATATTATTTTCCATCCAAATCACACGTGAACGATCCACGTGTCATGATAGACATGAAGGATAAAAAAAAATCACAATTACTAATGTAGTACCACTTCGAATGAACAATAGTACCGCGTTTTCCTCTGACTGGTACCACTTTGTGATGGATTGATACCAGGTTTTGTTACGCAGAAATGTATTATTTCAATTTCTCTCAACATTTACAAAAACAACTACTATACCTATCGAAGCGTAGTACCACGTTTGTATTGTAGTAGTACCTCTTATTAGGTATTCAGTACCACATGTTATGAACACATTAAAACGCCGAATTTCGGTCTCGAATGATGTTTATATGACCCAAGTTCACTATCACATTAGTTCATACGTGATATGGAATGTTTTTAGTCAAGCTTGATTGTAAAATGGTCATCAACTCGACACACTAGTGAGAAAATACTACTAATGCACAACATCTCCTTGCATTACTCACTTCATGTCTTAGAATCATCAATACTAACTACTCCAAATTACAACTATATGTTTTAAATTCCATTATTTTTCATCCAAATCACACGTGAACGATCCACGTGTCATGATAGACATGAAGGATAAAAAAATCACAATTACTAATGTAGTACCACTTCGAATGAACAATAGTACCGCATTTCCTCTGAATGGTACCACTTTTTGATGGATTAGTACCAGGTTTTGTTACGCAAAAATGTATTATTTCAATTTCTCTCAATATTTCTAAAAACAAGTGCCACACTTATCGAAGCGTAGTACCACATTTGTATTGTAGTAGTACCAATTATTATGTAATCAGTACCACATGTTATGGAACATTAAAATACCGAATTTCGGTCTCGAATGATGTTTATATGACCCAAGTTCACTATCACATTAGTTCATACGTGATTTGGAATGTTTTTAGTCGAATTTGATCGTAAAATAGTCATCTACTCCATACACTAGTGAGAAAATACTATTAATGCACAACATCTCCTTGAATTACTCACTTTATCTCTTAGAATCATCAATACTAACTACCCCAAATTACATCTATATGTTTTAAATTCTGTTATTTTCCATCCAAATCACACGTGAACGATCCACGTGTCATGATAGACATGAAGGATAAAAAAAAATCACAATTGCTAATGTAGTACCACTTCGAATGAACAATAGTACCGCATTTCCTCTGAATGGTACCACTTTTTGATGGATTAGTACTAGGTATTGTTACGCAAAAATGTATTATTTCAATTTCTCTCAATATTTCCAAAAACAAGTGCCACACTTATCGAAGCGTAGTACCACGTTTGTATTGTAGTAGTACCACTTATTAGGTATTCAGTACCAAATGTCATGGACACATTAAAACACCAGTCTCGAATGATGTTTATATGACCCAAGTTCACTATCACATTAGTTCATACGTGATTTGGAATGTTTTTAGTCGAATTTGATCGTAAAATGGTCATCAACTCCACACACTAGTGAGAAAATACTATTAATGCACAACATCTCCTTGAATTACTCACTTTATCTCTTAGAATCATCAATACTAACTACTCCAAATTACATCTATATGTTTTAAATTCCGTTACTTTCTATCCAAATCACACGTGAACGATCCACGTGTCATGATAGACATGAAGGATAAAAAAAATCACAATTGCTAATGTAGTACCACTTCGAATAAACAATAGTACCATATTTTCCTCTGAGTGGTACCATTTATTGATGGATTGGAACCAGGTTTTGTTACGCAAAAATGTATTATTTCAATTTCTCTCAACATTTCCAAAAGAAAAAAATAAAGAAATCTCGCGACTCGCGACATTATTACATAATACCAGAAAACCTGCTTCATAGACTCGCGACTGTGTCCCGCGAGTCGCGACCCGCTACTTACTGTCGTGACCCGCGATGATTCCAAGACAAACTAGGTATTTAGTACCATTTTCAATCACAACCCTCAACGCTACAACAAACAATCACCTTCTGCTGATCATTTTTCCGATACTTAAAAGAGCGCCTATTTGCAATTGTGTAGTTTTTAACACTCTTTCAGAATTCATCGCCGCCGCCCCCAAGTATCTGTCCCTCTCCTTTGATGCAATATCTCTAAGAATCGATTGATTTATCTTGCATTAACAGCTCTGATTCTCCATCCGAGGAATCAAAAGAAGGTACGTTTTCCCTGTGTTCATGTTAAAAAATTAATGAAGATACAAATACACCATATTTCAATAGTAAATTCATTAATAACAGAAAAGCAACATTATCGGCTCATGTTCATCGGTCCATCATCCCGTCTTTCATTTCTTCCAATGGCCGGCTTTCATTTGTTTCAATGGCAACTATATCTACAATATTTATTTTCCAACAAAGATGTAGCCGAATCATGTTTCTCACATCCTCATCATCGGACAAATAAACTCTCTTTTTTCCTTCGGCGCAATATAGTTTAACATGACGATTTCCCAACTAAAATTCGGTCACCTCTTACCAATGAGCGTGTACACTTCGTCAGACATTGATCCAAGGCTCATAGAGGATACATACAATTCACTTTTGTAGGTACAACTCCGTAATATATCACTTTGTGCTTCTTTCATGTTTCTAAAAAAAATTGAATAAAACAAAACAAATTCACATTTTTCCCATTAGATATGGTACCAAACAGTTAGAAACGTGGTACTATATAAACAAACAGAGGTACCAAAATCAAAAATAGTGGTACTATGATTATTCTAATCTTATTTTTTTGTTTTATGGTGAATAACACCTAACATAGCCTAACAATAACATAAATTTGGTATACATGAAGAGCAAATTAACATAGCCTAACAATAACATAAATTAGGGTAAATATGAAAACTCTAATCAAACTTCAATCCCTAACAAATTAACCAAAAATATATGAATTAAAGATGATTTTTTGACTCCAAAGTCCTCATGTAATACATATATTACTTACTACTTTAAGTTTTCGCTGGATAAAAAGCTCAATGTTGCCGGAAAAATATCAATTTTCGTCGGGAGAAGTTTGTCGTCGGAATCATTTAGTTGACCCGGTTTGTTGCCGCCGGACTTGTTCTCTCCGGATACAATTTTAGCCGGTGAGTTACAACTGCGAAAAAAAAAAAAGGTGGCCGGATAAAATGGGGTGATGGGAACGGGGAGCGGAAAATGGGAGAAGAGAAAAACGGGGTGACGGGAGGGGAGGGGAGGGGAAAAAGTGGAGTGGAGAAGAAGTCAATTATATTAAACTAATAATATTTGTGTAATAGTTGGTATAATAAAAAATAATAAATTAATAAGAAATAGAGTATGTTAGTGGGATGATGTAATAAAGTATTTATTTATTTATTTTAATAGGAGAGATTTAAGTGGATGTTTATTAAGGGGGTAGGGAGTTGGGAAGAAATTAAAAAGTGGTAGGGAGTGAGAAGGAAGTTGAAAAGAGGTTTGAGGATTTTAAAAGAAGTCACCCTTAAAAAAAGGTGTTGTCTGGCCGGCCAAACCGAACGGACAAGGTGTTGTCTGTCCAGTGATTGCGGACAGCATTGGGGCAGTCCGACCGGTCTTTTAGGACGCGCGTGGTCGCGTCCGGCCTCTAAAGGCGGGCGCGCATGGGCATGTCTGAAAATACCGGCCGGACAACACCGTGCATGCGCGCAATCGCCGGTCGGACAACACCATGCCCGATCGCAATTTCTGGCGGACGGCCGAAAAATGTACCTCGCTCGAAGATATTTTTTCTCCAGAATCACCTGGTCAAGAGGATTTTACTATTTTTTAAAATTTTTAAAAAAATAAGAAGGGCAAAATGGTCTAAGGGAGCGGTGCGTAGTAATAAGCAGTGGTGAAGTGCAATCTATATATATATATTAAAAGTCAACCTATTTACCAAAAACAATAGCAAGAAAAGTCAACACACATTTAATGCATACTTTATTTGGAAAATTTTTACAATATGCATTAAATGCTTCCATATTTACATTTACTATCCAAATATGATCTTAAAGATTTTTTCCTTAAATAATTTATGCAATGATTGTACTGATATCCATTATAATTAATATTTATCGAGTAATATTTTTTAACCTTTATTTAATTATATAACACTAATATTTTTTTAACAAATTAATATTATTTATTATTTAAAAGATAATGATCACATCATTAAATGATTTTATTGATGGTTAGATAATAAAATTATATTAGTTATTCTTTAAAATTTCGAGATGTTATTTATTTGTATATTATTGTCAACTATGATAGTGTAGCTATCACTTTTTTTTTTTTTTGTTATATTTCAAAAATGAACTTATTGTAAAATATTTTTCTATTGTATAGTATGTTAAATAAACTATAAAGCCTTAGGATGAAAAAA
This sequence comes from Striga hermonthica, assembly GCA_902706635.1. Classification (NCBI taxonomy): domain Eukaryota; kingdom Viridiplantae; phylum Streptophyta; class Magnoliopsida; order Lamiales; family Orobanchaceae; genus Striga; species Striga hermonthica. The sequence goes on from CACSLK010002554.1 coordinate 4,111,081, forward strand.
TAATTATTATGAGAAAATTGAATTCTAAAAAACATGTGTGTGTATTTTGTAAACATTTATACTCAAAATTTTATTTTGAATTTCATTAAATAAAGAAGACTACTTCTATAACTTTTATAAATAATAAGAATTACATTATATGACTGTAAATTTTATAATAAAATAATAATTAAGCATTATATGGTGAACAATAATTAATAAAAATTTTATTTTTTCTTATATCAATGAATAAATATGTATTATAAAATCAGATAAATATTAGTATGACGTTTGTGGAATTATATATTAATTAACATGTTATTTTTTTGCTTAAATAAACGACACTTATTAAAAGATGTGAAATATGGATGATCCAAGCATATTGTTTTTTTGTCTTGAATGCAAGATATTGACTGGTGATCATGCTGGTGACACAGTGTTGATTCCTAGAATGAATATTACTCCTTCTGATCTTAGGGTTCCATTTAAGTTTCAGCGGCGGCAGTTCCCACTTATGGTTTCGTATGCCATGACCATAAACAAGAGTTAGGGACAGTCTTTATCCCACGTTGGTCTTTTTCTAAAGAAGCCTGTCTTTAGTCATGGTCAATTATATGTTGTTGTTTCGCGTGTGACTAATAGACGGGGGTTGAAAATATTAGTTTGTGAGAATGAGGAGTTACCCGGTAATCAAACTCATAATGTTGTGTACAAGGAGGTCTTTCATAATATATGATTGTTTCTTTTTTCAATACTATTTTATTGTACAATTTTCCTGTATATTGTACAACTTTTATTGAATATTGCATATTAAATTATAATACTCCTCAAATGAATATATCCCATGTCTCGCATAGGTCACGTACTATATATATCATGTACATCTTTTTTATTCATTTATATAATTATAAGGCTGGATATATGACCTTAAAATTGTGCACTATGTGCATCGCGCTCTGTGCTAGTTCACTTATAAAAATAGGGTAATATATTGATTTCTTGGTACTTGATAGGGTTTCCTCGTTTTGGTATAAACACTTTTTCAATTTCAATAATTGGGGTGCGATGAGTAGCACCATCGAACCTTGTCGAGATGAGCAATTATTTGGCGAAGTCAAGAAACCACTAGAGCCTTAGGCCATTACCGCTGGAAAGAATGGGAAGGGAAGGAGAGGTGTGCGAGGAAAATGAAGATGATAATAATACTGTGAAGAAATATGAGCGCAGCAGAAATTACTGTGGAGAGAGTGAAATTAAGCTCTTGCGGTCGAATCCTGGAGTTGAAGCTGGTGTGTGTGACACAGTAGGAGATGGCGATGAGGTTGATGAGGTCTTGAGCAAGGATAAAGAAATTATTGTTTCTCCTTACTTTAAGAAAAGTAAATTGGGAGAATATACTGGAATTGTGTCTGAAGAGAAATCGTCGTGTGAATACGCCGGAATTATGTCTGAAAATGTTGGTGAATACGCCGGAATTATGTCTGAAAATGTGGCTGAACACGCCGGAATTATGTCTGATAATGTGAAGCGGGATCTTTTTTCCCACTTCACATATAGAGGTTATCAGAAGATGGAATGCAAAAAAGAAGAAGAGGGCATCAATATCATGATGGAGAAGAGTAGATATGGTAGGAATGTGAAAAGGGAAGACACTGAAAATTTGGTAATTGTTTCACCTTATTTCTCAAAGGTGAGAGTGAAAGATTTTAAAATCAAACCAAAGAAGAAGGTGAAGAAGGTGCAAGCAAGGATTGTTTCTCCTTACTTTTGCAGCAGCACACAACAATCAGTGAACAGAACACCTCTTCTCACGGCTGCCCAGAAGAAACACCAAGCCTATGAAAGAAAAACTCCATATCACAATTGGGTCCCTCCTCGCTCTCCTTTCAGTCTTCTCCAGGAAGACCATTTCTTTGATCCTTGGAGAGTTTTAGTTATATGCATGCTTCTAAACCGAACTACTGGTCTACAGGTTAGTCCTATTTGTTCGAGACTTGAGCTTCGTTTTGATTCTTCACTGAGATGTGTGTCATTATGAGAAAGTATCCGAAATCCCATTAGACGACGAGACAATTTATTGCATTAAAAATCAGAAATTGTTGCCATGTGTGACCTGAAAGAATTCAGGGTATGTCCATTAAAATAATAAGCTCCAAATGGCTGATGCGTCCATTAACTGTTCAAGAGGCTATCTTCATCAACTAAATTGGTTTAAAAAGATCTGTTTGCACCCTGTTCTCCTCCCACTTTTATCATTTCTCTTGAAAGAAAAAAGAAAATGTTTTGCTGGTAATTATTCTTACGTTGGTGGATTGCGTGTAGGCTAGGAAAGTATTATCAGACTTCTTTCATTTGTGTCCAAATGCCAAGACAGCCGTTAAGGTTCCCACGGAGGACATCGAGGAAGTAACACGCAGCTTGGGTTTGTACAAGAAGAGAGCACTAGGGATTCAGCAATTCTCTCATGAGTATCTGAATGAGAGCTGGACTCATGTAACTGAGCTTACAGGCGTTGGCAAGTAAGTTCAGTGTATTGTGTAATATATAAGTTTCAAAGAGGTGCTTCAATAATTTGTAACTCAAGCTTTTGCATGTTTGGAATGGCTCCACATGAACAAGGTGACACTAGGATCACTTCAAATGCACTTATTTCTGATTCTTCCTTGGTGGCAGAAGTTTTTTCTTTTTTTTTTTTTTTATCCAATTAAGTTTGTGTTTTGAGTCACTGAATCAGAGTTTATCTTACATGTTATTGTTTTAAAATAGCATTACACATTCTTTTAGTTCAATCTTGTTTGATTAGTGTTTTAACGGGCAACTAATGGCGGGTATGAAATTCGTTAGTTGTTTCATAGTTAGGGTACTCAAATTGATATATGAGATAGTGTGGGGGTATTGCCCCTGAAATTAACTTTAGTTTGGGTACCGAGATCGCAATGTATCCTGAAATTGTTGGTTGGTCACAGGTATGCAGCTGATGCTCATGCAATATTCTGTACTGGGAATTGGGAAGGAGTGAGACCAGTTGATCACATGCTCGTCAAATACTGGGAATTCCTCTGTGCTATTTTTGATGTAAAGCCGACCCCTTCAGGCTTTTAAACTCTTCTTATCTGTATAGTACAACGCAATCTCGTTCCTTTTTGTTGATGTTTTGCGTCCTTTAGCTGTCGACTAAAGTAAATGTCCCAGGATCAAAGAATACACCCTTTGATATTAATTTAAGAAATAACATTTATATTGTTAGCCTCATAGTTTACATCTTCTTTTATTTCATCCTTATGTTGTTTCAGAATCCATCTAATAAATGTCACCTAATGAGGTTTCTGTCTGCGGAGTAGTATATAATATATTTTGCAACACCTTTCATTAATTGAATAATATATTTCACATATTTACCATGAAATGGGCTCATTGTTCTTGTTAATTTGCACAAAAGGTCCTGGACGATGACAAGAATGCCCGTTCTGGGCATCATCCTAGTTGTATCTGAAAATTTTCAAGGCTTAAACACACGTCTATCCTCCTGTTAAAGTAGCTTTTCCTTAATTACGAATCATGTAAACTAATTCCACTTTTAATCTCTGAGCCATTATAATTTTAACTAATTCCGCTTATTCTCCCAAAGCCTTTTTCATAGCCTTATTTTAACTTTAAGACTCCGCTATGTCATAAATATCAGAGTTAAATTTTTGCAAAATATACTGATTAGGTTGCGAAATCGTGCTTCGGAGTGCTACCATAACTATAACTTTACTTTGAAATCTGTTAATTTTAGTTTTTAAGAAAAAACGGATTATCATAATATAAACAATCCGACTAACAATATCATGATCTTGGCATATACATAACCATCAACATGAATCGGTAAACCATTACAGTAAAAGTCAGCGGAAATCGTAGCGTGGCAAAATATTTAACTCCACTACGGAAGATAGTAACAGCACTGCTATGCCAAATTCAAACTATATAAACATGATCCTGAATCGCCCGTCAGCTCACTCCTCCGGTCCGACCCTGTGACCTGAAAAACATAAATAAACATGGGGCATGAGCACTAAATCCACTGTGCTCCGTAGGAACTCATACTAAAGTAAACAGTGAAAATAATAACAATATCATGATCTTGGCAAATACATAACCATCAACATGAACCGGTAAACCATTACCATCATATAACCGTTACCTCATCTGCCAGCATAAATTGCCGGACACCATGTGCACACTCTAGTGCGCAGACTAGGCCACTAGAACCCAGAATGGACCGACGACCTTTCCAAGCGGATACATAACATAACATGATACATACCTCAAACATGGTACCGTAATTATAATCAATGTAATACCCAGTCTGAGTCCCCACCTGAATCGTCGATATGAAACTGGAAGTGTTGATAATCGTGAACTGTTCAAACTGTATTATGAAGTGCTGATAATCGTGAACTATTCAAACTGTAACATAATATAAACAAATACTAAGTACTATGCTCAGACTGATTAAAATAGCTGTTTAATATGTTAAGATGCTCGACTTGACTTTACATTGCTTTTGAATTTAACCAGTATAATCAAAACCGGTTTAAAAGGAAATGTACTGACATGAATTTACTGAACTTGACCGGACCCAGAATTTAACTGAAAATTGGACATAAACATGAACCGGAACATTAAACATTAAACCATGAGGTAATCCGGTCTGAATCGACCGATTCGTTGGCTGGCCGGACCGCCGGGCCGCTGTGGCCGGGCGGTCGGCCCTTGGCTTGGCCAACCGGCTCGGTCCCACGCCGGACCTGCTGGCGCCCAGGCATGGTCAGTGGCGTGTACTGACGTGCGTGCACGACTGCTGTCGGCTTGGCCGGACAACGCTGGGTATGATCAAGGCACGCTGGCGTGCGGCTAGTCCTGACTTGAACGCTGGCGGCGCAACTGGTGTATCGCCCGCACATGGAACGGCCATCGGCGCTGCTGGGCACCACAGGCGTTAGCCTGGCCGATTAGACGTGACTTCGAGCGTTAGCGTGCGACTGGCACGACGCGCGATTATGGATTGGCCATCGAGTGCGACTGGCACGATCGACGGTCGACTGGACGTATAACATGACGACTGGCGCTTCCGGGCACTGTTGGCGCCGACACTTGCGCGACTGGACACGGTCGGGTGCTACCGAGCACCGCGATAGGCAACGGGTTACGTGGACGCGCGGACTGGCACTGGCTGACGCGAGCTGGTACTGCACGGGCACTGCCGGGCGACCCTAACGGTACTGGACACTTGGGCGTGCTGTCGAGCACTGCCCAAGGCCGACTGGCTTATAGTTGAACGCACTGGCGTGCGCGGGAACGTGCCGGCGTGCACTAGGCACTGGCCGACTGTCAACGTGCGTGGGTAGAGACTACTTGCGACGCCCGACCTAGCGTACGCATATCATCCACCCGACTACTCTCGACTGTCGGTATGCTGCGGCCGCTATGTGCGTCAGAGCAACTACGGCCGACCTTTGTTGGTCGTCCGGCGACTTCCTCCGAACATGATTACGTAGATGAACTTCGAATAACTATATTGGGCGAGAGATTATGAACATGATTTAAATGACCCGATAGTACATAAACCGGTCGTGGCGTGCGCTTCATGCGCAGCCTACCACATCGACCGATCCTCTCAGTCGTCCGGTAACTACCCTCGACAGTTGCCACTTAATTGAACGTAACATGACATATAAAAACCGAATTTTCATAAATTGCTCGGGGGTTAACGATTCAAAATGGACATGGCTTGACATAGCTTAAATGGTACGCCCGAGAGCTACTATGGCCGATTCATGAACTTAGCAACATGATGAGGGCTGAACATGATCATATTAACTTAGAAAGAGGATCAAGACAAGATTACCTCCTCAATTGTTCGGTAAATATTGCCAAACTTCCGTGATCACTCGGTCTTTGCTCGCTAGCGCGTGCATCCGAAGAAAATGGCTTAACTCTCTTAACTTTGCTTAGTATATAGCTTAAGTGTTAAGCTATATTTTTCACCCAACATCCTGATTTATAGAAGATAAAAGATGGTAAATTTGGGTGAAAAGATGAAGGCAAGGCGTGGCCAATCGGCGCACGCCACTTGCCGTGCGATGGGGATGGCTAAGTGTCCTCACTTGCTTAGTCATCTATTTACTTGCTTAGTCATTAGCTATGGAGCCTCCACATGTATTAAGTGCAATGATGAAAGCACATGAAACTTTTGCTCCAAACTTACGGCCATTAACTACGCTTAAGGCCTAAGGGTGTGCTAAGCCTACCTTAATCGTGCTACTAAACATGGCCGCTTAGCATGATAAGGACGTGCATAATGCACATGATCTCTCGGCAATGCAAGACATTTACTTGCCGACTACGCCGCTTAATAGGGCGATTAGCGCACGATCAAGGCGATTAGGCTCTGTAATATTTTTATCGAGCGATTGAACATGGATTAACTTATAATACATGAAATTAATTACTTAGAAATTATTCCGAGCATAAACATGACTTTGAAAATTAATTCGAACGTTCTTGACTGGAATAATTAGTCCCGAATGATAATGCTTGATAAAATAAATATTTCGGAGCTAACCACGTAATTTACATTAATAACATAATGGGCTATTACAATCTGCCCTCCTTAAAATATTTCCGTCCTCGGAAATATAAAACTGAACATATATACATATAACATAAGAAAATATATATACATCAAAATTTGAAATCAGGAAAACGAGCGCGAATATCAGCCTCCTGCTCCCAAGTGGCACCGTGGCGATCCCACTGGATACAAACGAGAGGAACATCACGTTTCTGGAGCCGACGAACCTGTCGGTCCAGTACAGCTACCGGTCTCTCCTCATAAGACAAATCGGGCTGAATATAAATATCGGTATGCTGAATGACATGATCTGGATCGCACACGTACTTGGGTAACATGGATACATGGAAAACATTATGAACATTGGATAACTTGGGAGGTAAGGCTAATCGATAAGCAACTTCGCCCACTCGCTCGAGAACTTCGAACGGGCCAATAAATCAAGGATGTAACTTTCCTCTCTTTCTAAATCGAACGATCTCTCGGAATGGACGAACTCTAAGGAAGGCTCGCTCCCCAACCTCAAACTGGATATCTCGTCGATGCTGATCGGCTGATGATTTCTGCCGACTCTGAGTTGTCTTAAGTCTTTGTCTAATCAACTCGACCTGTTCTGCTGTTTCCTAGATCATCTTCGGACCGAGTACTCGATGTTCACTGACATCGTCCCAATAAAGAGGGGAACAATACTTACGATCGTAAAGTGCTTTGTAAGGAGCCATCTGAATAGAAGCATGATAACTGTTGTTGTAGGCGAATTCAACCAATGGCAATAACGACTCCCACTTAGCACCTCTGTCAACAACCAAAGCTCGAAGCATGTCCTCCAATGTCTGAATAGTCCGCTCGATCTGTCCGTCAGTCTCTGGATGGTAAGCCGAACTGAACTCTAGTTGCATGCCCATCGCCTTTTGCAGACTCTCCCAGAATCTACTGGTGAACCTGGGATCCCGGTCTGAGACGATAGTAACGGGCACTCCGTGAAGTCGAATGATTCCACGGGTGTAAATTTCGACCAACTTGTCCAAAGACATATTCATCGATACTGGTAAGAAATGAGCAACCTTAGTTAATCTGTCTACCACGACCCAAATAGCGTCGTGATGTTCAGACGACCTCAGTAACCCTGTGACAAAATCCATCGTAACTTCCTCCCACTTCCACTTTGGAATCTCGAGTGGTTGCAGAAGGCCCAAGGGACTCTTGTGTTCTGCTTTGACTTGCTGACAGGTTAAATATTTCCTCAAAAAGTCGGCTACGTCTTTCTTCATTCCTCGCCACCAGAACGACTTTTTCAAGTCGTGATACATCTTTGTGCTCCCTGGACGGGCTAAATAGAATGCGGTATGAGCTTCGGTCAGTATCTCTTTCTGCAAAGCCTCGACTTTTGGTACGACAATCCTGCCTCGAAACTCCAAGGCTCCATCAGTGTCTCGGTAGAAACCCTTAACGTCGCCTGCGCAGACTTTGACATCAATAGCACAGACAAATTCATCAAAAGCCTGCTCCCGCCGGATCCTTTCCCTCAACGTAGGCTGGACCTGCATAGAACTGACTCACCCCGAGATCACTGTAGGAAGTGCATCAACAACCTGAATCTGCATCCGGGCGAACTCCTGGATAAGATGGTTTTGCTGAGTAACAACGTAAGTCAAGTCACCCTTTACCTTGCGGCTTAGGGCATTAGCAACGACATTCGCTTTCCCCGGATGGTATTGGATAGTGCAATCATAGTCTTTGACGAGCTCTAACCAACGACGTTGACGCATGTTGAGCTCCTTTTGAGTGAAAATATACTGTAAGCTCTTGTGATCAGTGAAAATCTCGCATCGACCGCCGTATAAATAATGTCGCCAAATCTTCAGGGCATGAACCACCGCTTCTAGCTCCAAGTCGTGCGTAGGATAATTCTGTTCGTGGGGCTTTAATTGTCGTGAAGTATAGGCAACGACCTGGCCATCTTGCATAAGTACGCTGTAACACCCCACTTTGATTTTACCGAAATTCCGGACTTTCTAAAAATCAGTATAAAATTTTCGAGATCATTTTCGAAATTTAATGGGTGTTAAACAACATTTTTCATAACCCAAGTCTTATCTGGGCCTACGAGGATTCATTACCCGGTTTTCACAAATGGTTTTCATTAACCAGAGCATATCACGAGACATAATGAATAACTAAACCAAATCATCATACCCAACATCAAGGGTTCCACAAGTT
>CACSLK010002554.1:4123181-4148929 GCA_902706635.1 Striga hermonthica
CTCTCGTGCGAGTCAACGATCGGCCACTGCAGTTGGCCTCACGTCTCTCAGCACGGGCGTGCGGGCTCGGCCACCACTTCGCGTGGCTACACTCAGTCAGGTTCGGCACTCGGTTCGAGGCACCTACCAGACATTTCAATTTCTGAATCTCACAATTTCTCAAGTACTCCGACAGGAACAAGGGTTTGACAACAACAATTTCCCAAAAGGGATCAAACATTGGCATCACTGCCAGTAAAAGTTCTAACACGGCGGTCAACGCCGAACAACAGAATGGTTAGCTCGTTTGACTCTTCCGACCAACAATGCCGGCCGTCACGACAGCTTTTACTCAGGTAGCTAATCGTGCCGGCAGTCTTAAACGAGTCTAATCCACATACACTACCTAATATTCCCACACTTCGAGATCTTAGCGCAAAGCTTCTCTCGCAAGTGTTTCTAGGCAACATTGATATAACAACAATCAAGTAATTCATATAAGGCACATAGGCATGCATATTGAAGGCAACACTTATTTTCGAAAACATAGCTCATGTTTATCGAAATCATATAGTACAACATCTTGCTACCAGATATATAACTTGCAACATACACGTCATATATGAATGATTTAAGACGAATATAAATCCTAAGACATGCGGCTACAATTCTCATTCGAATCACATAAGCATACAAGGTCGTTCGATCATATATTTTTCAGCAAATATTAAATCATGATCGCAAATCAAAGCAGGAAATAGTCACGTAGGGTACATATACATGAACATTAGCGAAAAGCTAATTTTTGAAATTCACAACTCAATTTGGAAACCTAAACATGAACTTGTACCAATTTCCAGCATGATTGATGAATTTAAAATGCATGTAGCTTTCAGTTTACATAACATATCATGATGAAACCACTTAGAAAATATCCCTAACTCATGCCTCTATCACTTTCATGAAAAACACTCTGGCAGATTAAATCATTTAAATGCACGTAATACAGCAAACATACAAAACATAGGTGCAGTGGATAAATGAAGACATACAGCTTGACAGGTTCTCAGTGTATGCATTGATAATCGAAGCTACAGACATGATATTACTGAAATTCAAAAACTTCAAGATAGCTAACTCAATTATCTATAACTTTCTTGTTGATCACTTAAGCCAACAATAACTTTAAAACTGAGTTTCAGCATAAAACATTTTGGTCAAGAAATCTGCCCACAAAATTAATTTTAAATTACAGCAGGTCACTGAATCAGGAATATCTCATGCCACAAAACTCCGAATCATACAAACTTAAAACCTACAAAAACTAAACTTGAATTGCTACAAGTTTCAAGAAGGGCATTTTTACAAATAACCACGTTAAGGGCCTCATTTTAAAACATACATTTCAGTCATATACACTGCCACTATTTCAAAAATTCTGAGCATAACCTCATCTTTGAAAATTTATATAAAATCGAACAGAACCCCAACTAACATGATTTCAACTCCCAGAGAAAGCATATAACATTTACTACAAGTTTCATGTTGATCATACTTTCACATAATCACATTAAGATTGTCAAAATGGCCCAACATCATGATTCACAATTCTGCCCGAAATTTCAAAAACTGCTTGCAGATTCAACTTCAAAAATTCATAATAAATTCAATTTAACTCCGAATTTCGAAATTCCAACTCTCAATGAACCCTAACTCAAAATACTATAATTATCATGATAAGCACCTACCCAAGAAACAGTTTCTTGGTTACGAAAAACTGAGCACAAACAGAGGCTTAAACATAGAGTTTTTCAATTAAATACGACACAAGACATATATTAAAGAACATAGCATCAACGAGCCACATATGATCACAATATACCTCATATACACACATATAAAGTTTAGGAGGATCAACCAAAACTGCGATAACAGCATACAAATCCACTCACACTTAAACCTCAACTCATCTCATTATTTTTCGAAACTCGGCAAGGGTTCGAAGAAAAATGAATACATTCTCGGTCCTCATTGACTGGGTCCTCACTCGGAGATATGAAATAGAATTATATAGAAAGGGGAAACTTATATGGACAGGACTTAACTCGAAACAACATATTGAAGCTCACAACGAGAAACCTTTAGAGTCCGAACTTAACTCCATATCCCTAGAGTTCAAGGTCAAACACTAGAGTTCACATAACCTAAGGTGGATAGATTTCCTAAGCCCCAAACAACATATATATCACTTCATGAGTAGTCTCATTGCTACTCATGTAAAACATCACAAGTAGTTTCATTGCTACTCGTGCAAAACATCACAAGTAGTTTCATTGCTACTCGTGCAAAATCACAATTCACATTATAAGTATTTCATTGATACTTATATAAAACATACCTTAAGCAGCGCGGAGTGACGGAGACGAGTTGTCGTATTACATGGTCTAAACACTTACTCACATATAGACCAGTCTACAGAAACGCAGACCGGCTCTGATACCAAACTGTAACACCCCACTTTGATTTTACCGAAATTCCGGACTTTCCAAAAATCAGTATAAAAATTTCGAGATCATTTTCGAAATTTAATGGGTGTTAAACAACATTTTTCATAACCCAAGTCTTATCTGGGCTTACGGGGATTCATTACCCGGTTTTCACAAATGGTTTTCATTAACCAGAGCATATCACGAGACATAATGAATAACTAAACCAAATCATCATACCCAACATCAAGGGTTCCACAAGTTTTCCCAAAAACAAACAAGTCATACGTTTTGGAAAAAGGTTTAAACAAGTCTCATTTATTCAAACGGAAGCATAAAATACGTAATCGAATGACCGACCCACTCGCCTCTTCTCGTCACCCAGCTCCTGCTTAACCTGCATCGGTGAAGAGCAGGTGGGGATGAGCACAAGAGGAAAGGCGTGCTCACCACTATGCACATATATCACAACATAATAATGAAGAGAAGGTATGGTTAGAGTATGAACATAAAACAATTACTCTGTCACGTCTCCCAATCACAACACAACATAATACCCACGTGTACACATCTTTCATTAGCCAAGGAAAGGGGATTCATTACCCTAACTCATGGGGGTACGTGCCATACGACAAGGCACGGCCTTTCATTAGGTCTTACGGAGACTTGCCTCGCAAGGGCAACCGTATTACATCGACGGGGACAACCGTACCGACGGCCGTAACAGCTCACATCGATAGGCTACATGGTTTACGTACATACTAAAATCATACCCATTCAGCATGAAACACACATATATGGCATAACAAGTTTTGAATAAGTAAACCCACCTGGTACAGCAAGGAATAAGGCACACAATCGAGAGTAGGCAGCGAGCACGGCTCGTCAAACACCTACAACAATTATACACTAAGATCAACACCTACTTGACCTTAGAGAACAATCACAAGCATACATTGGTCGAACTTGATTCAACCAAGTAGTTCGTGAAGTTCTGTGAATATTGGAACACTTGGATCCTACACCTAAACTTGACCAAAAATGCATATAAATTCCACACATAGACTTAGCACGAAATTCAAGGACAAACGGTTCAAAGACACACTTAAGAGTTAGGGAAAAACAAAAGAAGGCTCGGAACAAATGGACTCGACCGTTTTTAAAATGCACTCAACCGATTGACTTAAAATTTTTATACATCAAAATAGACCCAAAAAAACACATTTTCACAAAGTTTCAGATCCAACACTTAAGTTTAACCTGTGCAACCAATTTTTACAAAAAGGCGATGCAAATCTAAATTTTCTAGTTCACCAAGCAATCCTTTGAATTTTACAACGAAATTTGGACACAACACACATAACATCAGATTACATACACTCACCAAAAATTACAGCAAAATACCAAGAATTCGATTTTTAATGATTTTTTGAAGTTTCAGCCCAGAATTTCAAATCGACATTTGACATAGCTACAGACATTATTTCGACTTGAAATTTTTACACAACATATAATATCATATGAGGATCATACAGTCCAAATTTCACAGCGATCGGACGAATACACAATTTAGAATGATTTTTCCAAGATTCAGCAGCAATACCCGATTAAAAAATGCATAAGTGATCAAATACTCAACAAAAACATCTAAGGCCTTCACCATGAGGCCAAAGACTTCAAATATTCTAATAATCCACAGTCTTATTCACGATTTACTCATAATCCACATGCTTTCATATATAACGAATATAACACGCGATAAAACGATCATATTGCAAACCCTAATATGCAATTCTCCTCAAGGCTCGATACTTAACATAAACACACATAAAAATAAGGGGGTTTTCAGCCTTGTACCGTTCTCGAGGAAAATCAAATGAAACAAGGGCTGAACGACGGGTACGTGAGCGCCGACGGGGCTCGACAACTACGTTTGGCTCGCCGACGGGGAAGGTTGCTGTGACGACGGAGACACGGCTGCGATGGACAACGATGGAGGCGATGCTGGGCTCGCTGTTGGTCACCGGAGGAGGGGCAGCGAATGGAGAAGGTGGCTTGCTGCGGTGGCTACGGCTCGCGTCGGGGCTCGCCGGCCACGTTTGACGTTCCGACGGAACTCGACGGGACTCGACGGTTACGTTGAGTATTCCGACGGGAACTCCTCGGGTCCCGACGACGATGGAGCTACGGCGGAGGAGGAAAGCTTGCGCGGACGGGAAGCTCTTCACGGCGGAGGTGGTGGGTTGAGCTCGGCTGCTGCGATTACGGGGAACGATGGTGGGCTGCTCGGACAGCGGGGATGGTTGCGCTGCCGTTCGTGACCTCGCCGGAAGAGCAGGGATCCGCGGTGGACTGCTCACGAAGGTGGTCGATGGTGGCTGTCTGATGACGGTGATGATGAAGATGAAGATGACGGATGGCTTGAGATGGTGGCGGGATGAGGGCCTGCTCACGTGAACGTTGAAGATGGTGATGGCGAGGACGATCAAGGTGAGAGGAGGAAGATGAAGTGCCGCTGCTGCTGCGGGTTCTCTTCTGTTCGATCGGGCAGAGAGAAAAACAAAAGAGAGTGCGGGAGAGAGAAGTAGAAAAGGCTGCGGGTGATATATTTCTCAAGCTAAGGGTTTCTAATCCCATATATATAGCATTAGGGTTTGATTGACTTGCCTTAATCTTGCTAAAACAAAATAAGGAAAAGAGAGAGAGGGCCGGCCGGGCTGGGCTCGGGCGCGGGCCTTCGGCCGGGAGTTCGGTTAACCCTTACGAAAATACCACGGGCTCGGTTCGACCCATAAATAATTAAAATAAAATAAACTTAATAATATACATAAATTAATATTGGCAATTATAATTAAAATCCACATTATTAATATTTACATAAATTTACAAAAAGGCACATAAAATTCATTTAGGCAATTAGACAACTTAACATATAATGACATTAGACATTCGATTAATAATAGTAATAATAATAATAATGATAACAATAATAATAATAACAATAATAATAACAATAATAATAATAATAATAATAATAATAATAATAATAATAATAATCCATTTATTCATGAACGAACATGGCGTTACATACGCATCCCAAACCCTGTCTTGAAGCATCACTAAAAATGGTGAAACTCTGAGAAGGATCTGGAATAGTCAACACCGGTGCTGTGGTAAGCCTCTTCTTGAGCTCCTGGAAGGTGGATTCACATCGATCAGTCCACTCGAACTTCACAGACTTCCTCGTCAGCTGAGATAAAGGAAGGGCAATCTTGGAGAAACCCTCGATAAACCTGCGATAATAACCTGCCAAACCAAGAAAGCTGCGAACCTCGGATGGATTCTTCGGTGTCGACCAGTTCTGAACAGCGGCAACTTTGGATGGATCAACCTCGATACCTGCCTGAGTAATAACATGGCCAAGAAAGGCTACTCGCTGGAGCCAGAATTCATATTTGGAGAATATAGCATACAACTTTTCACGTCTAAGGGTTTCAAGAACAACCCTCAGATGCTCCTCGTGCTCCTTATGGCTCTTGGAGTAGATTTGAATATCATCAATGAAATAATAACAAACTGATCGAGGTAAGGATGAAAGATACGGTTCATCAGGTCCATAAATACCGCTGGAGCATTGCTGAGGCCAAATGGCATGACTACAAACTCATAATGACCGTACCGAGTACGAAAAGCAGTCTTTGCAATATCAGACTCCTTGATCTTTAGCTGATGGTAACCTGATCGTAAATCAATCTTGGAAAATACACAGGCTCCCCTCAGCTGGTCGAACAAGTCGTCAATTCTGGGAAGCGGATATTTGTTCTTGATAGTTAACCGGTTGAGATCCCGGTAATCGATACACATGCGCATAGAACCGTCCTTCTTCTTGACGAAAAGAATGGGTGCTCCCCACGGTGAGACACTCGGTCGAATAAAACCGAGTTTCGATAACTCCTGAATTTGAATCTTTAATTCTTGCAATTCTTTTGGCGCCATTCGGTAGGGTGCTTTAGAAACTGGGTCGGCTCCTGGAATAAGATCAATAGAGAACTCTACCTGCCGGTTAGGTGGTCCTCCTGGAAATTGGTCTGGAAACACATCCAGAAACTCACGAACAATAGGAACATCATGAGGTGTCCGTTCTTTCGGTCTATCCTCGACAAGGCTCACAAGATAACCCTGACAATCACCTCGTCGTAACATCTTTTTGGCTTTCGCCATGGAAATAACATGAGGTAAAGAACGAGTCTTGGTGCCAAAGAAAGTAATATGATCATCTCCCAGAAGATAAAGAGTAATCTCCCGGTCATGGCATCGAATATCTGCATGAAAATATGTTAGCCAACCCATACCGAGAATGAGGTCAAAGTCCCTCATCTCGAGAACATAAGCGTCGGTAGACAAGATACGGCCACCGATAGAAAGGCTGAGATCAGTAGCTTTGGCATCAGTCACTATCTTTCGTCCCGAGGCTAAACTCACCTCGAGAGGATCGACAACGGTAATAGAATGTACTCCAATGGCATCAAGGCATCGCCGCGATATAAAATAGTGTGTTGCCCCAGTATCAAATAGGGCGAATACAAGAACATCATTAAGCATAATCATCCAATACATAGTACCTGGGTGTTGCTCCTCCTCGGCCTGGTCAACAGCATAAACACGAGCCTGCTGTCTGCCCCTCTGCTGCTGCTGGGGTGGCCTCGGGAATTGTTGTCTGGGATGCTGTTGTTGTTGTGGCTGCTGTGGTGGTTGCTAGGGTCGCTTTGGACAGCGACTATCGAAATGTCCGGGCTCATGACAAAAGTAGCAAATGTCCTGGCCAAAATGACACTCTCCACGATGAGGTCGTCAACAAGTAGAGCATGGTGGAACCTGTTGTGGCATGGCTGCACCTGGTTGTTTCGGACGGATCCTTCTATTAGTCTGAAAGCCTTTCCCCTTCCTCTTCTTGTCCTTTGGTTGTTGGGCATCAGCTGGTTGAATTGGTGGGGCTGAAGATGATTGGGCAGGGGCAATTGGCTGAAGACGATTGTGATTGGCCTCCCTCTGGATGCTGGCGTCAACTTCCTGGGCTATGGTGACAGTACGGGCATAGGTCTGAACGTCGTGACCTACAATGTTATGACGGACTGCTGGCAGAAGCCCGTCAGTGAAACGTCTCGATCTCTTTGCCTCTGTGCTCACCAGGTCAGGAACAAAGGCTCCAAGTCGAGTCAAATCTCGCTCGTACTCGTCCACTGTACGAGTACCTTGTTTGGGTGCCAGAAATTGACGCTCCATTTCAGCTCGATAGTACGCAGGATAATATTTCCCGTGAATTAACTCTTTCAACCTTTCCCACGTACAACCTTCATTTTCACCGAGACACATTCCCCAGTAGGCGTTCCACCAGAGACGTGCGTCACCTGTCAATTGGATCTGTGCGCATAAAACGCGATAACGGTCGGGACAATCCATGACCTCAAAAATCATTTTAAGGCCTTGGACCCATTCGTCAACAACTCGAGGATCTCCCTAGCCGGAGAATTTTTCTGGATGGTAGTCGCGAAACTGAGCGACTACAGTAGCCTGGGGAACCTCCTGATGGTCTGGGTCCCTACGTGGCGGCATTTGAATATTGAAAACGTTCAACATTATCAGACACAGGAAAAATACTTTAACTGATGCATAAGGCACACAAATCTCTTGACGCGTTGCTAAACCTCGGAAATACTGACATTGAATCATAGACATACTGAACTATAAATCCTGAACATGACTCGACCATCCTAACAAAGTCATAACTATGGAATTTACTGAGCATAGACATAGTCATTTGTTTATAATTTAAAACATGAATCAGCACTTACCTGCAGTTGGCGAGGCGTGAGCGTGACGTGTTCAGGTTTTCTAAAAATCACTGACTCATAAAAGTTTTCAGAGACGCGGAAACCTGCTCTAATACCAACTGCTACACCCCGCTATGTCATAAATATCAGAGTTAAATTTTCGCAAAATATACTGATTGGGTTGCGAAATCGTGCTTCGGAGTGCTACCATAACTATAACTTTACTTTGAAATCTGTTAATTTTAGTTTTTAAGAAAAATGGATTATCATAATATAAACAATCCGACTAATAACTCGGAACAAAAGGCTAAGTTTGACAAAGAGTAAAAGTCAGCGGAAATCGTAGCGTGGCAAAATATTTAACTCCACTACGGAAGATAGTAACAGCACTGCTATGCCAAATTCAAACTGTATAAACATGATCCTGAACCGCCCATCAGCTCACTCCTCCGGTCCGACCCTGTGACCTGAAAAACATAAATAAACATGGGGCGTGAGCACTAAATCCACTGTGCTCCGTAGGAACTCATACTAAACTAAACAGTGAAAATAATAACAATATCATGATCTTGGCATATACATAAGCATCAACATGAACCGGTAAACCGTTACCATCATATAACCGTTACCTCATCTGCCAGCATAAAATGTCGGACACCATGTGCACACTCTATTGGGCAGACTAGGCCACTAGAACCTAGAATGGACCGACGACCATTCCAAGCGGATACATAACATAACATGATACATACCTCAAACATGGTACCGTAATTATAATCAATGTAATACCCAATCTGAGTCCCCACCTGAATTGTCGATATGAAACTGGAAGTGCTGATAATCGTGAACTGTTCAAACTGTAACATAATATAAACAAATACTAAGTACTATGCTCAGACTGATTAAAATAGTTGTTTAATATGTTAATATGCTCGAGTTGACTTGACATAGCTTTTGAATTTAACCAGTATAATCGGAACCAGTTTAAAACGGAACTGTACTGACATGAATTTACTGAACTTGACCGGACCCAGAATTTAACTAAAAATTGGACATAAACATGAACTGGAACATAAACATTAAACCATGGGGTAATCTGGTCTGAATCGGCCGGTTCGCTGGTTGGCCGGACCGCCGGCCCGCTGGCTTGGCCAACCGGCTCGGTCCCACGCCGGACCTGCTGGCGCCCGAGCGTGGTTAGTGGCGTGTACTGACGTGCGTGCACGACTGCTGTCGGCTTGGCCGGACAAAGCTGGGTATGATCAAGGCACGCTGGCGTGCGGCTAGCCCTAACTTAAACGCTGGCGGTGCAACTGGTGTATCACCCGCGCATGGAACTGCCATCAGCACTGCTGGGCACCACAGGCGTTAGCATGGCCGATTAGCCGTGACTTCGATCGTTAGCGTGCGACTGGCACGACGCGCGCTTATGGATTGGCCATCGAGTGCGACTGGCACGATCGACGGTTGACTGGATGTATAACATGACGACTGGCGCTGCCGAGCGCTGTTGGCGCCGACACTTGCGCGACTGGACACGGTCGGGTGCTACCGAGCACCGCGATAGACAACGGGGCTCGTGGACGCGCGAACTGGCGCTGGCTGACGCGAGCTGGTACTACACGGGCGCTGCCGGGCGACCCTAACGGTACTGGACACTCGGGCGTGCTGTCGAGCACTGCCCCAGGCCGACTGGCGTATAGTTGAATGCACTGGCGTGCGTGGGAACGTGCCGGCGTGCACTAGGCACTGGCCGACTGTCAACGTACGTGGGCAGAGACTACTTGCGACGCCCGACCGGGCGTACGCACATCATCCACCCGACTGCTCTCAACTGCCGGTATGCTGCGGCCGCTATGCGCGTCAGAGCAACTACGGCCGACCTTTGCCGGCCGTCCGGCGACTTCCTCCGAACATGGTTACGCAGATAAACTTCAAATAACATAAGAAACTTAAAAATACCTATATTGGTCGAGAGATTATGAACGTGATTTAAATGACCCGATAGTACATAAACCGGTCGTGGCGTGCGCTTCATGCGCAACCTACCACATCGACCGATCCTCTCAGCTGTCTGGTAACTACCCTCGACTGTTGCCACTTAATTGAACGTAACATGACATATAAAAACCGAATTTTCATAAATTGCTCGGGGGTTAACGATTCAAAATGGACATGGCTTGACATACTTAAATGGTACGCCCGAGAGCTACTATGGCCGATTCATGAACTTAGCAACATGATTAGGGCTGAACATGATCATATTAACTTAGAAAGAGGATCAAGACAAGATTACCTCCTCAATTGTTCGGTAAATATTGCCAAACTTCCGTGATCACTCGGTCTTTGCTCGCTAGCGCGTGCATCCGAAGAAAATGGCTTAACTCTCTTAACTTTGCTTAGTATATAGCTTAAGTGTTAAGCTATATTTTTCACCCAACATCCTGATTTATAGAAGATAAAAGATGGTAAATTTGGGTGAAAAGATGAAGGCAAGGCGTGGCCAATCGGCGTATGCCACTTGTCGTGCGATGGGGATGGCTAAGTGTCTTCACCTGCTTAGTCATCTATTTACTTGCTTAGTCATTGGCTATGGAGCCTCCACATGTATTAAGTGCAATGATGAAAGCACATGTAACTTTTGCTCCAAACTTACGGCCATTAACTACGCTTAAGGCCTAAAGGTTTGCTAAGCCCTTAATCGTGCTACTAAACATGGCCGCTTAGCATGATAAGGACGTGCATAATGCACATGATCTCTCGGCAATGCAAGATATTTACTTGCCGACTAGGCCGCTTAATAGGGCGATTAGCGCACGATCAAGGCGATTAGGCTCTGTAATATTTTTATCGAGCGATTGAACATGGATTAACTTATAATACATGAAATTTGTAACACCCCGCTTATCAGAGTAAATTTTTCGCAACTTATTTCGAAAATACTTATAATTTTTTTTTCGAAACCTTCTTAACTCGGGATACTACTAAACTTATCTACTTTAATAATCTGTTCCCTTTTAGCTTGATCTAACAACTAAGTTAGATATATATAAAACAGATTTTAAATATTGAACAAATATAAAAACTTAATTAGTTCATACAGACAATCCGGTAAATCACCTTTAAAATCACACTTAAAATCACACCTGTTCAAATCTTAAAAGAAACGTAGCGGAAATATTACAAGCATGGTTTACAAACCGAAACCTTATTGAAAATTCTCAATAGAAATTTATTCACATCCACGACCACCACAACTCCTCACACCTGCGCACCGTCTTTATTTCCTGAAAAATGATAATAGTGGGGCGTGAGTACTAATCAACTGTACTCCGTAAAAACCCATACTAAAGTAAACAGCAATAATAGTATCAATATCATGATCTTTGGTATGTATCTGAACTTAATCTTCCGGTATCTAACCGGTACTGTTACTGAACTTTTGCAACTACCGGTAACTTGGTCTGGTTCTCATGTGATCACATTCTGGGGGTCGCCTCCCACAGAACCCAGTCTTGACTGAGCGAGCTTAATACTTAACTTTATACATACCTCGAACATAATAATAGCTATTATACTCAATGTAATACCCAGGCTGGGTCCCCACCTTTCTTCTTGAAACTGTTTGATAATGTAAGTGTTGTTCTTGTAGCCGACTTGTCACGCTTCATAAAAATATAAACAAATATACTAAGTACTATGCCCGTACACTCAATAAGATATTGATATTCTTAACTTTAACTGTTAACTTATAACTTATCCAAATCATAAATAAATAAACATGCTATAACTCAAAATAAATTCATTGGATAACTTTAAATCTTTTCAAACTTTTATTCAATGCCATAACTCATGCTTGATAAACTTTGATGTTGGCTTGAAAATAACTCAAATTACACATAAACTCAAATATACTTATCCTTTACCGACATCATCCTCATGAATTATAACTTACTAAACTTGTCTTAATTGATATTCATAAAACTCAACTTTAATCATAACACCAAAACTTAAAACAATTTATAAAATTGTATATCAATTATCATGAGTGCTCTAAAATTTTATACTCTTTTATCAACTTACTCATCATAAACATCTCATATCAGTTACTCTTAAAGACTTTAACATGAAATAAATCATATATGCCACTTAATCATTTCTCATCTTAATATCATAATATCAATTTGCATACTAACTTCAAATTATATCAAAATCTCAGTTCTAACAAAAATCATACTAAATAATCCTTATATCATTAAAGCATATAACAACTTGAACTCATTAAAACAATCATAACACTTAAACATGTATACTAACAACTTATTTAACATGAATTCAAGATGACCATGAACTTAATATGAGCATGAATTTCACATAAGTGAATTACCTCCTTCAAGGACTTGCACTTGAAAAATTATATCCTCCACTTCAAAAATTCTTCTCTCCACTATAATTATCACTCTTTAAGGACTTATATAACTTAGAAATATTTTTTGTGTGGAATTTCAGATTCTAAAGGCCCCTATTTATAGCCAAAATTTTTGGAATAATTTATTTGAAGTGTAGAAATTAACAAATTAAACGATTTAAACTTGTAAAAATTAATCAATTTAAATATATCCTTACCTAACATTATAACATCAGCTTTTCTTAATTTAATGCTCAAAACTAACTTTAGTTGGCACAAAAAATGCATTAATGGCAATCTGATTATTTTTGTCGGTCACACGACCCGTGTGACTAGTCACACGACTCGTGTGAATTCACATGACTCGTGTGGCTTGAGTCACACGACTCGTGTGACAATGACTTAGCTTAATTTACTGTCGGTGCTTAATTCATACGACTTGTGTGACATGTCACACGACTCGTATGATCTCACACGACTCGTGCGACTTGGTCACACGACTCGTGTGAAAAAGCCAAAACTTATGCTGAATGATGCTTTGAGTCACACGACTCGTGTGACTTGTCACACGACCCGTGTGACTTCACACGACCCATGTGGCTACCCACACGACCCGTGTGACTTGAAAACTTCAATTTCTTAACTTATTTACCCTCAGAATATCTCGATTTTGAAGATAAACTGATACTTAACTGAATGGGATATTACAATCTACCCGCTTAAACTATTTTCGCCCTCGGAAATACTAAAACTGAAATAAAGGAACTGGAAATAGAAACTTACTGAGATTATCAAAACTTGAAATCTGGAAATCAAGCTCTAATATCTGCTTCTCGCTCCCAAGTGGCATCTGATTCTCCATGTGTATTCCACTTGATACGAACGAGTGGAACATCTCCCTTACGGAGTCTATGAACCTTTCGGTCCAAAACTGCTACCGGTTTCTCCTCATAAGTCAAATTTGGTTGAATTTGTATCTCATTATGCTGAAGCACATGATCTGGATTGCACACATATGCACGTATCATCGATACATGAAAAATATTATGCACGCTTGCCAACTCAGGAGGTAAAGCTAGTCGATAAGATACTTCTCCAACTCGTTCAAGAACTTCGAACGGACCAATATAGCGAGGATGCAACTTTCCTTTCCTCCCAAAACGAATAACCCCTCTCATGGGTCGAACTTTTAAGAAAACTTTATCTCCCACCTCAAATTGCATATCTCGTCTATGCTTGTCAGCTAAAGATTTTTGCCGACTTTGAGCAGTCTTGAGCCTTTCTCGAATCTAGGTACTTGTTCAACAGTTTCTTCAATCATCTTCGGGCCAAGTACTTGCTTTTCTCCAACATCATCCCAATAAAAGGGTGAACGACACTTGCGGCCATAAAGTGCCTCATAGGGAGCCATCCGAATTGATGAATGATAACTGTTGTTGTATGCAAATTCTACTAACGACAACTACTTCTCCCACTTGGAACCTCTATCCAGAATACAAGCTCTGAGCATATCTTCAAGCATCTGGATCATCCTCTCCGACTGCCCATCTGTCTCCGGATGATAAGCCGAACTGAAACTTAACTGCGTGCCCATTGCCTTATGCAAACTCTCCCAAAATTTACTAGTGAATCTGGGATCTCGATCAGATATTATTGTAACAGGCACTCCATGGAGTCGAATAATTCCACGAGTATAAATTTCAACTAACTTGTCCATTGACATGGTCATTGCTACAGGAATAAAACGAGCGACTTTCGTCAACCTGTCTACTACTACCCAAATCGCGTCATGTTGTTCTGATGACTTAGGTAGCGCTATAACAAAATCCATGGTAACTTCTTCCCACTTCCATTTAGGAATCTCTATTGGTTGCAACAGACCTAATGGACTCCCGTGCTCGGCCTTAACTTGCTGACAGACCAAACATTTCTTCACAAAATCTGCTGCATCTCTCTTCATCCCTTTCCACCAAAATGACTTTTTCAAGTCATGATACATTTTGGTGCTTCCAGGGTGAGCTAAATATGGTGCACTATGTGCTTCTGACAAGATTTTCTTTCGCAAAGCCTCGACTTTTGGCACAACAATCCTGCCTCTGAACTCCAATGCTCCATCGGAACCTCGATAAAAACCTTCTACTCCTCCAGCTTGAACTTTTTCTTCCATCTTCCGAACAAATTGATCGAAAGATTGCTCCTTCCGAATTCTTTCTCTCAGCATGGGCTGAACTCTCATTGAGTTAACCCTTCCAGTAACCTCCTTAGGAAGTGTCTTGACAACTTCAATCTGCATCCGAGCAAACTCTTTAATAAGTTGATTCTGCTGAGTGATACAACGTGCCAATCTACCCTTCACTTTACGACTTAGAGCATCTGCTACCACATTCGCCTTCCCCGGATGATATTAGATAGTGCAATCATAATCCTTCACAAGATCCAACCATCTTCTTTGGCGCATATTGAGCTCCTTCTGAGTGAATATATATTGAAAACTCTTGTGATCAGTGAATATTTCACATTAGCCACCATAGAGATAATGCCTCCAAATCTTGAGTGCGTGCACTACCACTGCCAACTCTAAATAATGAGTTGGATAATTCTGCTCATGCGGTTTTAATTGTCGCGAAGCATATGCAACAACTTGACCATCTTGCATGAGTACACATCCAAGACCCCTTTTAGAAGCATCACTATAAATAGTAAACTTCTAGTAGGATCAGGAATAATCAATATCGGTGTTGATGTAAGCTTCTTCTTAAGCTCTTGAAAACTCTTTTCACAACGATCGGACCACTCGAACTTCACAGATTTTCTCGTTAAATTCGTCAAAGGGAGAGCAATCTTTGAAAACCCTTCGATAAATCTTCAATAATAACCTGCTAATCAGAGAAAACTTCAAACTTCTAATGGATTCTTTGGTACTGACCAGTTCTGAATTGCAGCAATCTTTGCTGGATCCACTTCTACACCTCTCTCAGTGATAATATGGCCTAAGAATGTCACTTTCTTCAGCCAAAACTCACACTTAGAGAATTTGGCATACAACTTCTCCTTTCTAAGGGTACTGAGAACAACCCTTAGATGTTGCTCATGCTCTTCTTGACTCTTGGAGTAGACCAAAATATCATCAATAAAGACGATGACAAATTGATCTAAATACTTGTGGAAAACACGGTTCATCAAGTCCATGAACACCGCTGGTGCATTACTTACCCCAAACGGCATCACCACAAACTCGTAGTGACCGTATCTTGTCCGAAACGCAGTTTTAGCTATGTCAGATTCCTTAATCTTCAGTTGATGATAACCTGAGCATAAATCTATCTTTGAAAATACGCAAGCTCCTCTCAACTGATCAAACAAATCATCTATCCTTGGGAGCGGATATTTATTCTTTATCGTTAACCGGTTTAGATCCCAATAATCGATACACATCCTCATGGAACCATCCTTCTTCTTGAAAAACAATACAGGTGCTCTTCAAGGCGAAACACTTGGTCTAATGAAACCAAGTTTCAACAACTCTTGAATTTGAGTTTTTAACTCTTGCAATTCTTTTGGTGCCATCCGATATGGTGCCTTCGACACAGGCGCTGCTCCAGGAACAGGATCGATTGTGAACTCCACTTGGCTGTTGGGTGGTCTTCCTGGTAGTTGGTCTGGGAACACATCCACAAACTCACGAACAACTGGAACATCATGAGGTGTTTGTGCTCTCGAATTTTCGTCAACAATGCTCACCAAATATCCTTGACAATCCTCCCGTCTTATAATCTTCCTTGCCTTCGCCATAGAAATCACCCGAGGCAACGTTCGCGTCTTCGAGCCGTAGAAAGAAATTTGATCCTCCTCTGAAAGATAAAGAATTACCTCTCGGTCATGACAACGAATATCAACACGGTAACGTGTTAGCCAATCCATACCGAGTATGAGGTCAAAATCCCTCATCTCGATGACGTACGCGCCGACCTCCAAGATTCGCCCTCCAATATTGAGTCTAAGGTTTTCTGCCTTAGAACTCGTCACTATTTTCTGTCCTGAGGCTAAACTTACCTCAAGAGGATCAACAGTGTTAATGAGATTAACTCCTATGATTTCTATACATCGTTTTGACACGAACGAATGCGTCGCTCCCGTATCAAACAATGTGAAAATAGGAATATCGTTTAGAATAATCATCCCAGACATAGTACCTGGGTTCTGCTCTGCCTGAGCCTGCTCCACAGCATACACTTGAGCTTGAGGTGCCTTCTGCTGCTGAGGCTGCCCCTGATTCCTCTGCTGCTGCCTATCTGGACATTCCTTGAGATTATGACCAGGCTTCCGACAGAAAAAGCAAATATTCTGCCCTGCTAAACATTCTCCTAGATGACTACGCCCACATTTGCCACAAGCTGGAAATTGTGGGCGGTTAGCTAGACCTTGCTGCTTCTGCTTGTTATTATTCTGGGGACCTTTCCACTTTCTCTTGTTCTTATCTTTAGCCTGTTGAACAGGCATGGGCTGCACTGATGGTTGTACTGGAACTTGAGCAATTGGTTGCACCTGAACTCGGCCATCGCCCCTTTGAAAACTTGCGTCTACTTTTCGAGCCTCGACAACTATATCAGCATAAGTCTGAATACAGTGTCCGGCTACATGATGACGGATTTCTGATCGTAACCCGTCTTGGAATCGTCTTGCCTTTTTAGCCTCCGTGTTCACAAGATAAGTGACAAAAGATCCCAATCGAGTAAACTCTCTCTCATACTCATCTACTGAACGGTTTCCTTAGGATAATGCCAAGAATTGACGTTCCATCTCAGCCCGATAGTGAGCTGGATAGTATTTCTCTTCCATCATCTCCTTGAACTGCATTCAAGTGAGATTCTCCTTCTCCTCAGGACGCATGCCCCAGTAGGAGTTCCACCATAGCCGAGCGTCCCCGGTCATTTGAAGTTGAGCACAAATAATACGCTGCCTCTCTGTGCATTCATTGATCTCAAAATAGTTTCGAGACCCTGAATCCACTCCTCCACTAGACGAGGATCTCCTTGTCCTGAGAATTTCTCAGGATTATATCCAGGAAATTGAGTAACGACTTCTGATGTCGTCATCTCTCTTCGATCTTGGGGTGCCATCTAAAATTTATCGTAAAAGATAAACTTTTAATACACTAAGAAAATATATATACTTATATATATATTGAGCATATAATCTGATTCATAAAATTCAGATATCTTATCGAGCATAGACTTAGTAATTTGCATATATTTAAAATTCATAATAAAGAAAATTTTAGCAACACTTACCTGATAATTGGCGAGGTGTGAGTGTGGTGTGGTCGGTTTTTCTTGGAACTTTCTTTCCAAAACTTAATCTTGTAGTATACAGAGCATTTGAACTTTGGCTCTGATACCAACTGTAACACCCCGCTTATCAGAGTATATTTTGTCGCAACTTATTTTGAAAATACTTATAATTTTTTTTTTTCGAAACCTTCTTAACTCGGGATGCTACTAAACTTATCTACTTTAAAAATCTGTTCCCTTTTAGCTTGATCTAACAACAAAGTTAGATATAAATAAAACAGATTTTAAATATTGAACTAATATCAAAACTTAATTAGTTCATACAGACAATCCGGTAAATCACCTTTAAAATCACACTTAAAATCACACCTGTTCAAATCTTAAAAGAAACGTAGCGGAAGTCTTACAAGCATGGTTTACAAACCGAAACCTTATTGAAAATTCTCATTAGAAATTTATTCACATCCACGACCACCACAACTCCTCACACCTGCGCACCGTCTTTACTTCCTAAAAAATGATAATAGTGGGGCGTGAGTACTAATCAACTGTACTCCGTAAAAACCCATACTAAAGTAAACAACAACAATAATATCAATATCATGATCTTTGGTATGCATCTGCACTTAATCTTCCCGTATCTAACCGGTACTGTAACTGAACTTTTGCAACTACCGGTAACTTGGGCCGGTTCTCATGTGATCACATTCTGGGGGTCGCCTCCCACAGAACCCAGTCTTGTCTGAGCGAGCTTAATACTTAACTTTATACATACCTCGAACATGATAATAGCTATTATACTCAATGTAATACCCAGGCTGGGTCCCCACCTTTCTTATTGAAACTGTTTGATAATGTAAGTGTTGTTCTCGTAGCCGACTTGTCACGCTTCATAAAAATATAAACAAATATACTAAGCACTATGCTCGTATACTCAATAAGATATTGATATTCTTAACTTTAACTGTTAACTTATAACTTATCCGAATCATAAATAAATAAACATGCTATAACTCAAAATAAATTCATTGGATAACTTCAAATCTTTTCAAACTTTTGTTCAATGCCATAACTCATGCTTGATAAACTTTGATGTTGGCTTGAAAATAACTCAAATTACACATAAACTCAAATATACTTATCCTTTACCAACATCATCCTCATGAATTATAACTTACTAAACTTGTCTTAATTGATATTCATAGAACTCAACTTTAAATCAAAACACCAAAACTTAAAACAATTTATAAAATTGTATATCAATTATCATGAGTGCTCTAAAATTTTATACTTTTTATCAACTTACTCATCAGAAACATCTCATATCAATTACTCTTAAAGACTTTAACATGAAATAAATCATATGCCACTTAATCATTTCTCATCTTAATATCATAATATCAATTTGCATACTAACTTCAAATTATATCAAAATCTCAGTTCTAACAAAAATCATACTAAATAATCCTTATATCATTAAAGCATATAACAACTTGAACTCATTAAAACAATCATAACACTTAAACATGTATACTAACAACTTATTTAACATGAATTCAAGATGACCATGAAATATGAGCATGAATTTCACATAAGTGAATTACCTCCTTCAAGGACTTGCACTTGAAAAATTATATCCTCCACTTCAAAAATTCTTCTCTCCACTATAATTATCACTCTTTAAGGACTTATATAACTTAGAAATATTTTTGTTGTGGAATTTCAGATTCTAAAGGCCCCTATTTATAGCCAAAATTTTGGAATAATTTATTTGAAGTGTAGAAATTAACAAATTAAACAATTTAAACTTGTAAAAATTAATCAATTTAAATATATCCTTACCTAACATTATAACATCTGCTTTTCTTAATTTAATGCTCAAAATTAACTTTAGTTGCCACAAAAAATGCATTAATGACAATCTGATCATTTATGTCGGTCACACGACCCGTGTGACTAGTCACACGACTCGTGTTACAATGACTTAGCTTAATTTACTGTCGGTGCTTAATTCACACGACTCGTGTGAGCTCACACGACTCGTGTGACTTGGTCACACGACTCGTGTGAAAAGGTCGAAACTTATGCTGAATGATGCTTTGAGTCACACGACTCGTGTGACTTGTCACACGACCCGTGTGACTTCACACGACCCATGTGGCTACCCACACGACCTGTGTGACTTAAAAACTTCAATTTCTTAACTTATTTACCTTCAAAATATCTCGATTTTGAAGATAAACTGATACTTAACTGAATAGGATATTACAAAATTAATTACTTAGAAATTATTCCGAGCATAAACATGACTTCAAAAATTAATTCGAACGTTCTTGACTGGAATAATTAGTCCCGAATGATAATGCTTGATAAAATAAATATTTCGGAACTAACCACGTAATTTACATTAATAACATAATGGGCTATTACATTAACGAATTCCGCTTGTTCTCCTAGAGCCTTTTTTTCAAGATCATGATCGTGTGTGAATTCTTTAAGATTACTTTTAGTTTATCTTAAATTTATTTTTTTAAGATTACTTTTAGTTTATCTTAAATTTATTGCGTTATCTCCATATTAATTATTTAAGATTACTTTTAATTTATCTTAAATTTATTTTTTTAAGATTATTTTTAATTTATCTTAAATTTATTGCATTATCTCTATACTTTATTAAAGATTAATTTTCAGTTTATCTTAAGTTATTATCTAATTTTTTGCTAATTTATAAAAAAATTAAATAGACAAATAAATAAACTGAATATAAATCATTGATAAGACAAAAAAATACAATCAATAATTAAAAAATCAACTCAACATAAACATCACATGCAAAAAATAAATGGAATATAAACCATAGATAAGACAAAAATATACGATCAATAAACATCAATTAACCTCTACAAAACTACTTTAAACTAACTTTTTTAAAAATAATTTAACAAAAATCAACTCAAGATAAACATTGTATTAACACAAATTTCTATCAGAGAACTTTCAAATTAACTCGAACAGACAATGCGGCGAATCCAATTCCGCACTCCGTTTTTCACGCGCCTCTTTCATCGCACGCACACGCAAATGCGAAGGTGCCGCTGCCGGAGGTGAACGGAGGTCCCGCTGGAATTTTTCGCCGGAGTAATTCACATCTTAATCCATAGATCTAAGATTAAACCTCCACAAAAAATAAAAAAATAATAAAAAAAATAAAATAAAATAAATAATATACTTAAGATTTTCCAACAAGCCTTCGGCGAGAATTCAAATTTAAGACAAAAGGAAAAAATTACCAGAGATGAATAAGGTGAAAGGAAAAAAAATCGATCGCCACACATTTCAGACTGTAAATTCGGCGCAAATCAGACTGCAAATTCAGTGGCAAATCCAGCGGCGGATGGTGCAGGCAGTGGACGGTGCAAGCGGTGATAGAAGGGAGTCAACGGGGAGAAGATCTTGAAGAAGGGGTGGCCCTCTGTTGGCGGCGAGATAGGTCTGGACGAGGAGGATTAGGAGAATTAAAGAGGGTTTTAAAGAGTATGTTTCTGGAATTAAAGGGGGTGACCCTTCGTAAATATGAACCACTAAGTATTAACGTGGATTGAAATTTTTAAATTCGTTATTTGGAAAATAAAAAGAAATTATTTCGCCTGAGGAGTAATTATTTCAATTTTCAAATATCCAAGTACTTCCCCAATGGGCTCATCATCACATCTTAAGAAAATCTCTCTCTCTCTCTCTCTCTCTCTCTCTCTCTCTCTCTCCGGCATTATTGGTATAATGTAATGGAATTTAATAGGAATAGAACAAGTTAAAGAATGTAATGAATATGTGAAATGAATGAAACAAGTTTTTCTATTGATGTGTTTGTTATGCAGAAGGAATAAGACCTGAATGGAATGACATTCTCATTCTATATTATCATTTATCACTATGTTATAGAAAGAATATTACTATTTATATTAATGTTATTTTTTTAATTATGATAATAAAAAAATATGGCATTTTTCTAAAATATATATTATATTTTAATAAATATATTTTCTTATTTTACACTCATATATATTATATAATAAATTAATGAATTGTGTATACAACAAGGTTTTGAAAACCGAACCAATCATTGAACCAGTGAAGTTACTGGTTTAATGGTTCATTGGTTGAACCAGTGGTCGAACCGACTTAATTAATATATAATTTTTTATATATTTTATATGTATAATATATAATTGAGCATATTTTTACCATATTTATAGTGTATAATGACATTTGTTGTGGCTTTATAAGTTATAACTTATAACCAATAGGTTAGAATAAATTTAAATTACTGTGGGCTTATAAGTTATAATCAATAGGTTAATAAGACAATAAGGTCCACCCTATTCCCACCAATAAAATGTCTTTCTGTCCAGAAAAAAAACCAAAGAGGCCCAATAATAGAATAAATGCACTTTTTCCAGTAACCTTTTATTTTTGAGGAATTTACACCCCAAATTATTAAATATATTTTAGGGCAAATTGCACTTTTAGTACCCAAACTAAAGTTCATTTCAGAATCAGTACTATTTTTTAATATTTGCAAAATCAATACCCAAATTTTTACTCCGTTAGCGACTTTAGTACTCGACCGTTAGTTGTCCGTCAAAAGCCTGTTAGTTGTCACCGTTAGTTGTGAAAATGGAGGGAAATGGTTTTTTTTGCGCGCCTGGTGTAGTATATATATATATATATATATATATATATATAGGGCTTATGTAGCCATACACCTTAACTTGCCAAGTACTGCCATGTTGCATTGGAGCAACATATGCTTTCCATTCACAGCTATCAGTCTTGCACCTTGCCCTAAGCCTTCTGCTGTCATATTTTACCATAAACAAATCGCAGATTTCAACAGAAAATAGGTAAAATTTGAAAAAAAAAAATCAAAAAAATAAAGAAAAACGAGAAGTAATTCTACAAGCAGTACTTTTTCTTGGAATAATAACATTCCTGTCAAAAAATGTTGGTGTATTTATGGTGAAAAGCTCCCATTGAAGACATCATGGACAAAAACCAATCCCGGAAGAAGATATTGGGCATGCCCAAAATACGGGATATTATTTTGGATTTTTTTATCATATTCATAAAAAAAATGATTGAATTATTCTCTCTTACAACTGAATATTGTGGATTTTACAAGTGGTTGGATCCAGAAATGTGTGCTCGTTCCAAACAAATAATACCCAGACTGCTTTCAAAATTGAACAAGCTTGAGGATCAGCTCAATGACTTCATGATAAAAGAAGAAAATTGGAAGCTGAATTGAGGAAAGCCAATAGCAAGAATAGGAGTCTGGAAAAACAACTAGCTGCATTGAAAAATGAAAAGAAAAATTCCATTGTAAAAGTAGGAGTCTTTTTTCTACTTGTAGTAATTGTGTTTTATGTACTAAGTAGCAAAAATAGCAATTAGCAAATGCAACTTATGTAATCAACATTTTCCAAGTCATGAAATCATCATTTTCATTTCCAACGTATGTATCCTATTACAAATTACTTAACCAAATGCATATGAACAACATTATCCTCTGTCTGAACTCAATCAACTCAATGAACAACTCAATCAACATTATCTTGACAAAAGAACACATTATCTCATATTCCAAATCAATCACCACAAAAACACATTCCACATCCTTGTTCAAACCACAATCCATCATCATAAACAAAAATCCACAGTCAAGCCAGAATCATCAAAGAAATCATTATTCCATCACAACACAATCAAAACAAAATAAATCCAAAAAGTCAAACAACATAATTTCATAATAAGCAAACACAAATCCAGAGTTATTTGTTTGCAACCTTGTCCTTACCAAGAGCTGCCCCATTCCTTGGCCTCAAAGCAGCTCTGATGTTGGAGACTGTTATGTAATTCACACCTCCTTTCACCACAACAGGAAAACTGACTCCCTCAGATTGAGTGACCTGCATTTGTACAAGTGATTAAGGAATTATTCTGCACAAAGAACTCAAACTCCAATCCAACTGAAATAATATTCACACTTCTATACCACAATAACTCACTTTGACAGTCTGTCCTTGACCCTCATTCCCATTTCCATCCAACTGACTTCTTTTTCTCTTCCATGTTGTTCTTCTCTTTTCCTGAGACTATAAAAATAGACAAAATAAATATATGACAAGTTTAAATCAAAACACAAAGTAAAAGACATAGTAAACGAGGATGAGGTATAACTAAAAAAGGAAATAAAAAGGTTAAATTACCCTATTTTTGCTAGCTTCAACATCATTGTTGCTGTTTGGAGGTGTTGGTGCAAGTGACTGACTTGAGAAAACATGGTCGCTAGCTGGTGGAGGCTGAGATTCACTCACTGGGATCTCCTCTTGTTCTTCATTTTGGTCAGCCTTTTTATGATCTAGCATTGTGACCATGTTCTCCACAAATTCTACATGTCACACTCTTCTGATGCTTTTTCAATCTTAGGGGATTATGAGGCAATGCACTTGGTGGCTCAGTTGGATTTCTCCTCCTTGCCTTCTTAGGTCTTCAAGGTCTCTTCACAATTACAGGAGGGATAGGTGGGGGAAGATCAACATTAGGCCACAAATCAGGACCATTTATCCTTAATATTGGCAATTCATATGCCTTTCTATATGTTTCAACAATGTACAACTGATGAACATTCCACCCTGGTTCTTCTTTTCTACACCAAATGGCAGAAATAGTATGCTTACATGGGAGCCCAGTCAATTCCCATTTCCTACAAGAACAAGATCTTCCAAGAACACCAACAGTGTGCTGTTAAAAAGGCCCCATGATTTGAAAATTCCACTCATCAGACCTCATAAGAATGAGTTCTCCTGCATTCTTCATGTTCCCATCCAAAATCATTTTTATCCTAGGACAGATAGCACCACCCCATTTCTTGGCTTGCTCCCTGTTGGTATGCATCCTTGCCATCATGATGTTTCTCACTGTATCAAGCAGCCCTATGATGTTTTTTTCTCTACAAGATAGAATAAGTGAATTGAAGCTCTCACACATGTTATTGGTCAAGATATCACATTTAGGTGTTAAACTAAAGTGAGATCTCGACCACTGATTTAGAGGCTTCTTCACTAGCCACTCATAAGCCTTAGGATCAACAGACTTTAACTTATCCATTCTTGCTTTGAACTCTTCCACCCTAGTACATCTTGCAGCAGCCCATAGTTCCTTCTTTATTTCCAAACCTAAAAAACCATCCTTCTTCATGTTGCTATGAAGGTGCTGAACACAAAATCTGTTTTCTGCCTCTGGGAACAAACTCTCAAAAGCTGGTATTAATCCCTTCTGTTTATCACTCATGAAGGTCCAGATCTCAGCCTCACTTATGCCAATATAATCCCCCAACAGAGATAAAAACCAAAGCCATGAATCTTTGGTCGCAGCTTCTACAACTGCCTAAGCTATTGGGAACATGTTGTTGTTGTTGGAACCCACGAGGATCTCGATATGCACAAATCACGGACAAACATTCAACATAAACCTATGCGCAGCGGATCTAAAGGTTTGATGAAGAAAACTTACTGCTGTAGATCTGGCTGGCCCGGACAGTTTACCGCAAATCAAATCTTCTCGGAATCGAACAAACTTGACCAATCCAGAAAGCTGACGTCACGGCGAAGTCAACGGCGTTGACCGACCGAAAAACTGACTTCACACGCGCTCTCACGCGCGACGGCAAGCTTCAGCGACTGGGACCTTCGGG
>CACSLK010002554.1:4149029-4187644 GCA_902706635.1 Striga hermonthica
AATAACAAGTGTAATATCCACTAAAGCAAAGCTTAAGTATATAACACCAACAGTTGTTGGGATCAATCCCACAAGCAGTCAACAACTGACCCCCATAGCACCCCTTCAAAAAACACCCATCAACCCCAACCACCTTTCTACAAGCTTTAAGACCCTCCTTACAAGCTTTAAAACACACATAAAACCTATGAAATTGATTGACCACACCCTCATTTTTAATTAATTTGAGGACCACAGTTGACCAAGGAAAATACCTCAGTAACTCAGCACAATAATCCCTCAACTTACTATACTGTTCTTTAACATCACCCTCAAGGAGCTGTCTGGCAGCAATTCTGGCCCCATAAGCCTAATGTTTGGAGATGTTTGCCTTCAATTTAGAACACACATGTTCCCTAAAGCCTGTTATTTGTATCTTAGGATTTTTTTTTTTTTTTACTTCTTTCATAAAATGTTTACCCACCCTAGTTGACTTTATAGAAGAATTATTATAGCTCAAAGAACAGTTAGTGTGTTCATCATTGAACACCTTACTTGCCAACTACTACCATGTTGCATTGGAGCAACATATGCTTTCCATTCACAGCCATCAGTCTTGCACCTTGCCCTAAGCCTTCTGATGTCATTCCTATCAAAGAATCTTGACTTCCCACCCCTAAAGCATTAAGTCTTAATGGCAGACTTTGCCTCTGGTTTGGTACTAAAAACCAGTCCTAATTTAAGGACTGGCTTCCTACTATCAGTAGTAGGGTTGTACTTGGGGTATTTTGGCATGCACAAGTCATCTTCATCAAAACCAACCAAACTCTCAAGCTCATCCCTACTATTGACTGGTTCTAATGTGTCCCCTTTTAATCTAGAACTAACTTCATCTCCCAATATGTTATTCAGAGCTTGGGAACTCTTACCTAAACCAACAAACTCAACATCATGATCAACATATTTTTCATACAACCTATCATCCTCCATCATGCCATACTCATAATCAAGTAACACATCACTATCATCACTGTCACTATGACCATCACTATTATGTTCTACAATTGGATCAGGGTGGCCCTCTATTTATAGTGTTGCTGTGTTAATGTCATCAAGAAAAGAAAAATCAAGAACAAGTTCTTCATCTTCATGCAAAGTAGAAGGCAAACTAGAAGGCTGGATAGGTTGTGGATGGTTTAAATGTTCAATGTAAATGAGAGCCTCTCTATTATGAGGAATAAACTTCATAATATCAAGCACATCAGAATCACTGGTTAAGACTTTTGCTCCCCTATACAATGAATGACTATATTGATTCCAAAACCTAATATTTTGCTCCTCATAACCTAATTGTTTGGCAAAATCATTCATTTCAATATGACCCAACATGTCCCCATCAACACCATCAAAATAATCTACACAACCCCCTCTGTAATACCTTGACATGCCTTTAATCATCTCCCCTCCATGGAAAATTCTCAAAGTGAACTTCGTATCCTCATTTGGGTAACAAACATGCAAAAAAATAAAATAAAAATTAGAACCCTATTTTCAAGAAGTGTTAAAGCAAAATCGACCATATTACAGGACTTTAAGTAGTGTTAAAGCTAAATTTAGCATATTACATGAAACATACCGTAGACTGGAGTTCCTTTTGTATTTGCTCGATCTCTTTTCGCCATTGAATCGATCTGGAATTTCAATATTCGGGTGGGATTTGAAATACACAGGCGGTAATTACTGGACTTTACTTGCAAATTGAAGATTCGGGTTGCAATTTGAGGAATCGCGTTCAAATTTGAAGAGTCGGGCTGCAATTTGAGTAATTGAGCTGAACATTGGAGAAATCGAGCAACAATTAGAAGAATTCAGTTGGAAATTCTAAAATCGAGCTTCGATTTGAGGGTTCGATCATCATTTTGATGAATGATTTGAAAAAAATTGAAAAGTTAAGGTTTATTTTAGGAACGCGAGAAATTGGGGAAAAATGAAGGCATTCAAACCCTAACTGCGATGTTAGTCAGAATCGTTAACGATTAACGGACAACTAAAGGCCGGGTACTAACGTCGCTAACGGAGTAAAAGTTTGGGTATTGATTTTGAAAACGTTAAAAACGGGTACTGATTCCGAAATAAACTTTAGTTTGGGTACCAAAAGTGCAATTTACCCTATATTTTATATTACACATTTACGCTTAGTTAATATTTTACAAGAATACAAAATCACCTCAACTTAATTGCATATATGCTAGAATTCAAATATTAGTAAGTTATCCTTTAATTAGGGAAGAAGATCATACGGGGATTTTTATTATGCTCCAAATTCCAATCCCCAACACAAACCTCGAAAAATCAAAAACTCTATTCTCACACATCTGATATCCAGCAAACAAAAACAACAACAATCCAATCAGTTATGATAGGTTTGAGGTAGGCACTGTGCCCTTCAATCCCGACAGTTGGGGCCCGCCGGAATCCGTCTTCGCTGCGCTCTCTGTTCCCAACAACCCCTCCAACATCCTCTTCGCCCCTTTTGCCCACTCTGAGAAGCTAGGTCGGATCGCCGACTGGACCCGAAACCTCAACAACCAGGCCCGATCCAGATCCAAGCATAGCGGAGCCTACCACCCGTCCGACTATGCCTTCGATTTCTCCGGCGACGACTCGTTCGCCTGCCTCACTGCCGACGAGAACGTCTCCTTCCGCCTCGTCAACACTCGCCCAAATCGCACCACTACAACCCCAATCGCCCCAAGTTCAACCCGATCCCATCTCCCGCAGCACCGTGACGAGGAGGACGAGGCCCGCAAGCGCCAGGCCGAGAAGGAGCTCTCCCGTTGTTACAAAATGTACAACAACCGCTCCCAGATGCCCCAACATTGTGAGTCGTCAATTTTCAAGTGGGGGTTAATTGGGGGCCTGAAGTGGAAGTACCTAAAATTGGTTTTCCCGAAAATTTAATTTTCGTTTTAGGGGAACTTGAGCCGGAGGTAGACGATGGGCTCTGGGGGTTTCCGGAGGGGGAGTTCTTCGCAACGTTTGCTGAGGTTTTCCGGCGGGCTTGGCTCTTGTATGTTGAGTATATAGACAGTATATTTTCATTTTATAAACATTTGTACGTCGCGATTATTTACAATTTGCTCAGACAACACTTATGTTTAGTATATGAACATTATATCTACAGTATATGTACAATATATGTTCACAGCAGTATATGTTGCGTGTATAGGCATGCAGTAGATATTACGTGTATAGGCAGTCAGTATATGTGGTGTGTATAGGGAGTATATGTTTAGTATATTAGAAGATTTTTTGTGAACTGTTCAGTATATGTTGTGTGTATATGGAGTATATGTTCAATATATGTTCAACATATTAGAATCTAAGTAACTGTTATAATATGTCTATATGTACTTTTATCTATAAAAATTAAAAAACAAAAAAAAAAAATAAAAAAAAAACATAATTTTTTGATGGAAGACATGTTTTTCAATGCAACATATACTGAATATAAACTAACATGAACGCAAAATATATCACCTGATAGCTGCGTGAATTACAATACATGTTTTTATTTCTCTACATTAAAAATGTACAAGCTGTACGAATTAAGGAATTAAATGAGTCAATTATTATTTTTCATTTCTCTCTCTTAATCAAGCCCACAAAAAAGGGGATAGAGGTTGAATGGAAATGGTAACTAACTTTAGGAATTAATGTAGTTATATATTACATATTAGGTAGAGATGTAATTATTTGTTTATGGATTGTATTTTTACAATATTTTCAAAATCTTGTAGGATAGATAAATATTTTCCTTTATTTTTTCAACACCCACAATCCCACATCGTAAGCAGAAACGAAATTAATACAACTATTTAGACGAGTTTACTGCAAACTCTTAGTAAAGAAAACAACAGGGCCACTAGTCTGTACGAGCCTTTAAAGATTGAGGCATTTTGACGGTATTTGACTGGTTCAAATGATTTACATCCGGTTTGGGGCCCCAACAGTTCCATACCTCAAACCGGTTCAAACGATTTATATCCGGTTTGGGGCCCCAACAGTTCCATACCTCAAACCGAACCAGTTGAACTGGTCGAATCAGCCTGTCCGGTATGGTTTTCAGAACCCTGGTATACATATACTTATTAACTGATAGCAATATATAATTACATAAACCCCTGTAAACATATGTGGTCGAATATAATTTTTTATATTATAATTCAATTTATGAATAAATATATAATATATATGATGTATAAAAATATAATAATATCTTTTAAAATTATTTATAAATGCATTGGTTCAGTTTTATTTTTATATAAAATGGTTTGGGCATGTGCGTACAAGGCCCCAGTGAGAAGGGTAGAAACATTAGAGTTAAGAACGCAAATTAAAAGGGATAGGGGTGTTGGGTTCTATTAGGAACGTCAACGACATGCACAACATTAAAATTTTCGAAATAAATCCTAACGCAGTGGAATCTATAGTTAGGATTAGGATAATACCTTTTAAATTTTTTCCGACCCTAAGACGTCTCTGATTTTCTCTGTAGGAGTTCGTCTGAACCGCAAAGTCCATGGGCAGCCGAACTTGGCCTCCTTCTTTGAAATCGGGTCGTCGGGTCACGAACGGATCATCGGGACAAGGGCTCATCAGGCTCGGGAAGATCGGACGTCTGTTGGGTTTAGTCGGGTTGTGGCTGGACTCGACTGGTGTGGGTCGGTCTCGGTAAGTCAGGTGCTTGCTAATGAGAGCGTGCAACATGGCGTGGCGCGCTAGCATGCGCGGGGTGTGTCTGAGGTCGTCCGACGCGTGCTGCGTGCACAGCAAGTCGAGTGGGCAGCGCGAATTCTTCGGACTGTGGCGCGCGGGAGGAGCAGGTTGCGTGCTTGCGAAACTGGGCGCGCGAGATTCGGGCGGCAGCGTGTGAGTCGACAGAGCATCATTGGGGACGGCATCCGGTTGCGGGCGTCGGCTCGCGACTGTGTGCTGGCTCGACGTGGAGATCTCCCGCAAATGTCGACGACTGTGATGGGCACTTATAAGTGGCTGGGCGGTGGCTCTAGTATCTATAAAAGGCTCGAATAAATATTATCCAAAAGTCTTCTAATGTATTTCCTAAACACCTATTCCAAAAAATCTCGTTGGGCAATTTTCCAAATTACTCGAACTCTTATCATATTGAAGTGATCGATTTTCCTCTCTTGAAGACCTTCAAATCGTGCTCAACAAGTACAATGTTAAGAGTTCAAGACATGGTCTATTTATCGGTTACATTAGGGACCTTTAGGAGGTGCTAAATCTGGTCTTATCCAATAAGGTTTAGGAAACCTAATTATGTTCCATATCCTTTTCCATCTAGGATAATATTATTCCTCATTACCCTAATTACATTCTAGAAGACTCAAGTCTTCTAAGTTCTAACCCTAGGTAATATTATAGAAGGGATATCCCTTTTCTTAGGGAATTAAATAATGGAAAATAATTAATTCCTAATTCCTACATAGGTTTAAATAATAAACATTCCACTAGAGTAATATTATTGCTCTCCCCATTTAGCTCCAATTCAGTCAATAAATTCAAACCTCCACTTCATTAATTAATTGTTAATCTAATTGACTGATTTACCTCCCTATGATTAAGATATAACGTCCGTTGATTAATTAAATTACTGACAAAATGATTAATCAAATTCTTATTCATTTCTGAAACTGTACCCTTCAGATCTTTAACCATTTTGTCGGATACACATCCACATGCAGGGTTTGACATAATATTTCTTACTGAACTCATTCCGGGGACGTTATCAACCTAGTGCATCGGGACACAGTGACCATAAATAATTTATAAGAGAACATCATATAAACACCTTTACTTACCAAAGTAATGAGTATGTCATCCTAACAGAATAGAAATCACCATTGGTAAATCAAATAAACAAGTAATGAATATATATGCCCATTTTATATTATCTTACGTCTTTAGAGAAAGCATCAATTACCGAAGGTCTAAATTACAACTGCGATCAATGAGTCTCATAATCTTATCTATCCGCGGTTCTGTTTAATACTTATCTTAAGTACTAGTGCAAACCTTCAGTCAAAGAGAAATTGGATCTGGATTACACTACAATCTTTTTCCAAGAGGAGTCTCAATGTCTGTCTAGACTGTGAACGAATAATTTTGTCTTACAAGGAACCGATAGATGATCTTTCTTTTCGAGACACCATGAACCATACTATCTCAATGTAAGACAAGGAATATGATTATATAAATAAATAATAGCTTTTACCATACTATCTCAATGGAATGAATATGAAAAACGAATGAAACAAATTTTTCCATTGATGTGTTTGGTATGCAGAAGGATTAAGACCTGAATGGAATGCCATTCTCATTCTATATTATCATTTATCATTATTTTATAAAATAGATAAATAAGTATTTATATTAACTAATGTTATTTTTCTAATTATGATAATAAAAAAATATGTCATTTCTTAAGAAAATATATTTAATTTAATAAATATATTTTCTTATTGTTACACTCATATATATTATGTAATAAATTAGTGAATTGTGATATACATATTAACTAATAACAATATATCATTACATAAATCCCTATAAACATATGTGGTCGAATATAGTTTTTAATATTATAGTTCAATTTATGAATAAATATATAATATATATGGTGTATAAAAATAAAATAATATCTTTTTAAATTATTTATAAATGCATCTGTTCAGTTTTATTTTTATAAGAGGGTTTGGACATGTGCGTACAAGGCCCCGATGAGAAGAGTAGAACATTAGAGTTAAGAACGCAAATTAAAAGGGAGAGGGGTAGACCTAAGAAAACTTGGAAGGAAATAATAAAAAAATAATTCAAAATATTTAAATTTGAATTAATATAGATATTTTGATCGAGCACGATAGTGACATGCGATTCATATAGCTGACTCTGTGATTTTAATGACTTGTTGTTATTGTATAATTATTCAATATATCTAATTAAAATATGAACAATAAATAAAATTTAGTTTTTTAAATTTTTTATTTGAAATTTATTTTTTAAAATTATTTTAATTAATATAATTTAATCATGATTTATATTATATATTTTTTTATTATGATTTGTTAACTTTATTGTTTGAAAAAAATGATTCCTACAAATATGGGAATGAGAAAACTCTGCATTAGCTATCGAATGGCTAAATTCATGGAGATGAGTTTTGCCATTCCCATTGAATGGTCATTTCTTTTAAAAAAAGTATACCAATCATGGGATAAAAAATGAGTAAGGGAATGACCATTTCATTCTCATGTTATTCCATCGTACCAATCATTTCATTTTATATATAAAAAGGAAGTATTGGCCTTCCCTGACTAACATGTGTCTGGAAGCCTTCAAAACGAAGTCGTTTATGGACAAAACGACAATGTTTCCCCTTAAGACCAAAACGACGTCGTTTTATCTAGATTTTCTTGGGAGTGAATTCTTATTTCCTCACTCGACATCAGATGAAACCCTAGCGCTCCAAGTTTCCACTCCACCCTCGCGAGAGAAAAATCTTGTGAATCCCCCAACCAAATTTGAAAAGGAAAAAACATTAAACTCTGTGGGTTTATTTGATATGATCGTCGGCAGTCAACAAGCAGTTCGTGATGAATCTCTTAACTGGTGTTCTATCGAAGCCATTCAAAAATTTATGAATTGGTTTTGATTTTGTCGAATTTATTTTTCGACC
This sequence comes from Striga hermonthica, assembly GCA_902706635.1. Lineage (NCBI taxonomy): Eukaryota > Viridiplantae > Streptophyta > Magnoliopsida > Lamiales > Orobanchaceae > Striga > Striga hermonthica. The sequence goes on from CACSLK010002554.1 coordinate 4,156,768, forward strand.
TCAGTGGCAGGTCGATGGTTTTTTACTTGATTTTGGTTCTGTTGAATTTATTTTTCGACCACAATGGCAGGTCGATGGAGTTCATTTGGTGTAATTCAAGGAGTTTATTTGCAGACATCGGTGGCAGGTCGATGATTTTTACTTGATTTTGGTTCTGTCTAATTTTTTTTCAACCACAGTGGCAGGTCGATGGAGTTCATTTGGTGCAATTCAAGGAGTTTATTTGCAGATCTCGGTGGAAGGTAGATGATATTTACTTTATTTTGGGTTTGCGAATTTATTTTTTGATCTCAGTGGCAGGTCGATGGAGTTCATTCGGAGCAATTCAAGGAGTTTATTTACAGACCTCAGTGGCAGGTTGATGATCTTTACTTGATTTTGGGTTCATTAGGAACAATTCAAGGAGTTCATTCGGAGCAATTCAAGGCGAGGTAAGACTTTTCGTGAGCCCTGACACTTGCGAGCTGATTGAGAAAGCTTGAGCTGAACCCATCGATGTCTTGGACAGCCCACGGTGGTAACTGGTGGAACTAGTCTTGAGTCAGTCCTCGCAATGTTGTTAAAAAAGCTCATCGTATAGAATCACTATAACGGTGGAGCACCGCCATATTCTTGAAGCTCCTCAGGTGTCTAGATGGGTCCATAGACCCGTCATACCATATGCTCACCTCTTTAAAACCTTGTGGTAGGTCGGCATCCATAATATGTTGGGAATATGGGTGTCCCCTCGAGCTACCACTCTTCATCCCCTCTACTCGAGCTTGCAGGTTGCGGACCTAGGCCATCAACTGCTCCAAAGTATCGTTCCTCGCCTGTGGATTGATGGTTCTAATCGAGGACTCCTCCTCCTCTGCTCACCTGTTATACGGTTCATTCGACTGGGCATGCTGCTCTTGCTCGAGTCTAAGTGGTTGCTCCACTCGAGGCTGCTGCTCGACCCGAGATTGCTACTCAATCTGAGATGTTTGTCCTAGTTGGGCGGCCACTGCTTCTGCAATCATCTTTTGCATCTCGCTCCTAGTGATAGTTAGTGTTTACTTCTCGGGCTGGGGTTGTATTCTTGCTCCTCCTTGCTCCAACACTCCTTCCAACTATTTTCCAACATTTCGAGGTGTATCCCTTGATTCTTGCCCTTCGACTCCGGACTTAGATTCGGCGTCTGGCTAGCTCCTCCTTTAGTCAATACTGGGACTTTTACCCCAGGTGGGTTAATGGGTGTTTCTTACTCCACACGCACTCCTGGCGCGCGCGCGTGTCCTCTAAACGGCAGAAATCCAAACATAGGCATCACTGATTTGGGGCTAGGAACCACCGGGGGCCTCCTATCTGTACATATTCCCCTAAAATCCTCACTCAAGTTCCTCTGCAGAGCTTCCTTCTCAGCCATTTCAGACAATCGAAACTAAGTACGAAGCTCTTTCTTCCTTCAAGAGTCCTGCCAGACGGCGCCAAAATGATGGGTCTGCTCCGAGATCTGGAGTGAACCGATTGAGATGAGCTCCCATCTATCTGAATCGCCTCTAAATTGCTACGAACACCAGCAAGAACTCAACACATGAGGGGTTTCTGGTGTAGAGCCTCCGATGCTCAAGTCAGTATCAAAAAGAGAGAAGATGCTCTCAGATAGCATCAACAGTAGGATTTGGGAAATGTGTGAAAAGTGTAAAAGTTAATGTTTGGTGTTACCTCAACCTTTTTATAGAGGGAAATACCTGGTAAATACCTGCCCAAAATACCCAAAATGCCCCAGGTCGACCAGCTTGGTTGCCCGATTTATTTGTATCCTAATCACCTCTTAGTCAAATCGAGTCAGCTTAAGATTTTATTTTATCCTATAAAGATTTTTCCTTGTCCATTAAGCCTATTTATTGTCTAAAGTATCCTTAGTCGTCGTACATCTCAAGCCTCGAGGTATGAAGAATCGGTCTTTGATGGAAAGGGGTCGACTTGGAGTCAGTATGTAGGTGAAATATATCAAGAGGTTCTATTACACGCCCTTGAATCGTTCTCGTCTTCTTAGCATAGTAGGTCGACCTCGAGTTAGACAATTAAGGGAGTCGACTAATGGATGTTGACTTCCCATGTTGTGATGACATAGAGAATCGACCTCGATCCGCAAGGGATTTGAGGTCGACTTCAAGGAGCTCCTCGTATTGATGGACGTTGTTGTTGACCTATTCATCCTTCACTAATGTCGAGTCTCAAGACGAGGTCCTATTATGAGTCGCTTCCTCGGCTCAAACCGACTTAAGTAAATCACCTTTATATTTGGTCGAGCCATTATAACCGGTATATCCGAGTATGGCTATATCATATAGACAATATACTTGAGGGACTAAGAGTTCCTCGAGGCCAATCAAGCCTTACTCAATGAGCAGAGTTGATCCCAAATACTTAATGGCCCTCACGACAGCTCTCTAACCGACATGTGTTACTCTCGAGTCTTCATTAGGCAACTCAACTTGCGATCCGGTCGAGCTGTTTGTACTTTGCGGTTCATCATGATATGGCTATAAAAGGACTCTATATATTGTCTCATTCCTCATTGAAGCCGATCGGCTATTTACAAAAAGTTTATCAGATTTTGAGATTTTATATCTTATTCCTCTTTTGTTTACATTACGCTACATCAGAGGATGAGGCGGCATATTGACGATGAAGGGTGAGTAGCACATGATGAGGGGAGAGGAGTGTCAGATTGGGCTGCAACAGTCAGTGGCTCGATGGACGAGGAGACATGGTTTCGTTTTATTGTGTTGTTGCCTATATAAAAATTCACATATAAGAATTCACTTTTGTGAAGATGAAATTTATTAAAGTGAGGATAAACCTAGTCAAAAGTTCAAATTGGCAAAATGACCTCCTCAATAATTTTTTTTAGCTTAAATGACCCACTCATTAAATAAATCTAAATAAGTAATAGGAATACCTGAAATATCCCTAGACAATAAATGACTGTAATGCCATTTTCTAATTTTGTTTTTTCTCTTCTTCCAGCTTGAACAATTTGCTCTATGCCTCATCTTCTTCATTATTTTTCTTCTCAAATTGATTCGATAAATATTTTTATTGAGCTTAAAATCCTAATATTTTTAAAATACAAAGGGTGGTTAAAGATCAACAAAGAACAATACTTGAATAAGTTGTAAAATGGTAAAACAATTCAATCAACTAATAAATTTTTATATTTTTTTATAATCAACAGATTATAACTTTTTTGTTTCGTTTTTGTTTACAAATATGTGATTTTAGGGACTTGCGTGATTATATTTTGTAGATACTTTGTATGATAGATGTTTTTATGTGTAACAAATATGGTGGATACTTTGTTAATTGATAATGAATGTACAATCGCTCATTCTCAAACATAACGATAGTACTTTTGTAATCTATTGTCAATTCAATAAGTATCATTATAACGAATGAATTGTTGTTAAAACAGAAGAAATACCGTTTATATTATAACGACTCTACATTCATTATATAATAATTCAAACGATAGTGTGCTCGTTATTGTTATATTTTTTCCCCTTAGGTTAAATACTATTATAACGACTCTACTTTCGTTATATAATAACTAAAACGATACTGTTCTCGTTATTGTTATGTTTTCATCCCTGCAAATGAAATACTATTATAAGGATTCTACATTCGTTATATATTACATTACAACGTTAATACTCTCGTTATAGTTGTATTTTCACCCTTATTGATGAAAATACTCTTATAATGATTCTACTTTCGTTATATATTATATTAGAACGATACTACTCTCGTTATAGTTATATTTTCAGCCATGTAGATGAAATACTATAATAACGATCCTACCTTTGTTATATAAGACATTGAAATGATATTAATTTCGTAAGATTAGCCGAGCGATAACATTTTCCTCTGTGCAAAATAAGTACCTTTTTAGAACCAAAATATCTAAATATTATAATATTCAAATACTTATAACGAAACATATTTATACAATAACGATACTTGTGTCATTTTAGAAATAAACATAATGAAGAAACTGACTGAACACTGCTAAGTTTGTAGGATTAGCTGAGTGATAACATTTTCCTTTTGTCGCATAACAATTACCATTTTAGAAAAGAAATTTTCAAATATTTAAATAACAACATACTTATAACAAAACTTTTATATACAATAACATACTTGTATCTCTGTAAAAATAGACATATTGAAGAAATCGACCGAAAACTGCTTTGTTTGTGGGATTAGACGAGAGATGGAATCTTTCATTTTGTCATATAGAAATCGCCGTTTGATTAAAAATAACCTGTTTCAATATTATAGTATGGGAACACTTATAACGAAACTAATATTATGCAATAACGATGCTTGTTTCGTTTTAGAAGTAGATAAAATGAAGAATCGTTATAGTAGTATTCCATTATAAATGTCTGAAATTATAACTATAAGTAGTAAACTATCGTTATAATGTATTATATAACGAAGGTAGAATCGTTATAGTTGTATTTAATCGACCTGGCTGAAAATATAACTATAGCGAAGGTACATTCATTATGATGTATTAAATAACTAAGGCACCTTCATTATGTAATACACTGTAACGAATATACTATCTGATGGGTCTACTTCGAGATCTGAAGTGAATCGGTGGTAATGGGCTCCGATCTGCTCGAACCGTCTCTAAATCACCTTCGAACCGCTGCAAACACCTGCAAGAACTCAACACCGGAAGTGTTTCCGGTGAAGAACCTCCGATGTTCAAGTCAGTATGAGAGTGATGAAGTGAGCTCTGCTCAGTAGGAGCAGCAAATGAGAAAATGAATAGAGGGAGTGGAAGTTAGGGTTTGGGTTACCTCACTCCCTTTATATTGGGGTAAAACACTTACTTAAAGTACCCAAAATGTCCTGGCCGACTTACGAGAAATGTCTGAAATGCCCCGGTGGATTCGCACTCCATCCGCCTCTTAGTCAGCATCCAGATCCCTTCTTATCCCATATAGATTCAGCCTTGTTCGGAGGTTTCCTTGTGTTGTGTCAATGTATAAGAGTCGTCGGAGCTCTTTACGCCTCTAGGCAGGATTAGTCAACTTCGAGTATCGTCGAGTCGACTTAGGTCACTTACAAGCATTTGGAGACTGCACGTCGCTTTCTCATCTTTTTAAGAGAAGTCAACTACAGAAGTTGACTTAGGTGAATTGTCTTGGAGTCGCTATTGTCCTGGAGGTAATCCTTGGGTGGTTCATTGGATAAGTTGACTATAGGGAAGTCGACTTATGGGTGTCGCCTCATGGGTGTCGCCTCATGGGTGTTGAGTTAGGTATACCGACGTGTAAATTCGTCGCCTGGCCGAGTAAAAAGTAGTTGATCTGGTATTTTGTATCATGACTATATCATCTAGTCACCCCCTCCCCTCCAAAATTACTCTAAGCGATTTAGATCTTAAGAGTAAATTTGGCGGTTAGGCACTTGTTGGGTCTTTTCGATCGTCTCGACGTCGACATTGGGCATCTCAACTTATACTTCTTTAGAATCACTGCACTTCAGTCGTTGTATATGTTTTACTCACATTCGCGGTGGCTCGTCTCGTCTTCTTATCTATCCTTTCGTGATCCATTCCGGTAATACGACTTCATACTTTGGGATTTTTTGGATAAGCTTCCATGTTCTTCTGACAACTTTTTGCATTTTGAATTTCGAAATTTGAATGATGATGGGCGCCGCTCCAAATCCCATCTCCTCGTATTCTGCGCCCCTTTTCATCCGTTAGATCTTATCCTGATCCTAGGGTTAGGGTTCCAGGACTCATATTATAAATATCCCCTTTTCCTCTTTTTCATCACTTTTCACATCTCATAACTTCCGAGCTCTCGCTTCATCCGGCAATAAAGCATACAACTTTCCCGGCGCACATATTTTTCTGGCAACTCCCTAGAACCTCCCAGCACTTCTCCGGCAAATCAATATGTGTAAGCTCTACCAACCCTATTCTTTTGCAAATTTATACTATTTTGTTTTTTCTGGGTTTTGGACATAAGTGCTCATAAGGGTTCTTCGCTTTTTCTAGAATTTTCTTGAACGGTTCTTAGCGATTTTCGTCATTAGATCTCCAACACGGGTGTTGTGCCTCCATCTAAATGTTTGTTCATACGTAGACCAAGGGCTCAGTGTTGACTCGTCATCTTCACAGGTCGACTTATGTCAGTTTGCGAATCCCCTAAGTCGATAATCCTACACCGGGCAATCGACCTGAATTCAGGGCCTTCGTTGCCCGTTTTCTTTTACGTCTTAGTGGAACCGGATTATACCCATCCAACTCTACTTCATCCTTGTTTAGGCTTTTCTTGCGGTCGAATAATGATTGTGGACATCCTTACATCGATGCTCTCATATTTCCTGGCCCCTAGTGTCTAATTTTGTGTTTCGTCGTACTGATCATCGTTCTTCTCAACTTTTCACTAGATTATCGTTCAAATAATTGACATTAGGTAAGCAGTCGAGCCGGGAATTCCCCTAATTCTGCCACCTCTTCTTTCGGGATCAACTGGGATGAATATAATCAGGCGTTGTTATCAGACACCCTTAAAAAAAGTCCTAATTCTTTGTGAGCCGAGTCTTCTCGACTTAACCTCTTTTCTCGAGGTATTCCTCTTAGGTTTTTAAACATACCTATATGTAGAACAAGTCCTATACCTTCTCCAATAATAGCTCTTCTCGTCGAGCCTAAGAATGTTGTAACATTAGTCTGCCCGTTGGCCAAATTAGCGGTGCTTAACCCTTTTTCTTATGCCCCTGCAACCGAAGTCGAGGGCTTCAAGGCTTTCAGTGGGCTTCCTTCCCACTGGGAATTGGTTGCTCCTGGATCCAACGACGATTTCAGGCATTCTCTGCCCGGGTGTTTCACTTTCTTTGTTGATCAGATTATGTTTGGCTTGCGATTTCCCAAACCAATTCTCTCCTAACGCAATTCGGATTATGGTGGCTTTCTTAATCATTTCCAAATAATCTTTGTTATTTCTCGCCCGAGTTTTTTTTTTTTGTATTGTTATAGTTATAGATTCATAAAGGACGCCTATTGCTTGGGTCGTCGCCCTGGTGTGACATTCCTCGAGGATCTTTCCTCCAATGTCACCGTATGGAAGACCAAGTTTGTCTACATTCGTCCTGCTCCCGAAAAGTTCCCATATGCTAATGCTTGGATAACCAGTAAATTTAAACAGAATAAGAAACCTAGGTCAGCCCAATTTGCTGCTATATTGGACGACCTAAATAAATGCACTTGGAGTGCATGTCGTATGATTAGGGATCGTTCTCTTCTCCACCATTGTGGAGTTTGTGTTGACGAGGATGCTTCCCCAATAGGCGATCCTCGTAAGTTCATGTCGTCTTTGATTTGCTACTATTCGTCTTCGGTATTTTACGTTTACTTTCGTTTTGGCTTTGCAAGCTACTCGTCTCGACTGATAATGACTAATCTCCCACTGTTTCCCCTTGTATTTTCAGTTAAAGCCTTAGCTCGCTTCGAGACCAAGAAAGCCAAGGGCGGTGCTAAGCTCGCCAATCATCCTTCTCCTGCGAAATAGCCCAATAACGATTCAGGATCGGGCGTGAAGGGAGCGGTAGTCGAGACGACTGCCGCAAAAAGATCAAAAGTGATGATCCCGTCAGCTGCATAGCAGCAAATACCGTCGGGGTCCCACTCATGAAAAACGGCCCAAGACGAGGCCGTCTTTGTTCTGGTGCCTGACTCGCTCAAGCGCCAGAAGAACAAGGACAAGGGAAAGTCCGTTGCTCCACCTTCCCCTTCTTCCGTGGATGTCAAGAAGATCACCCTCGAGAGGCCATCTCGACTTTGGAACCATCCAGAGCCTCACGAGGTGGCTAAGTACTTTGACTCTGTTCTCTCTCCTACTGACAAGGCTCGTGCCGACCACGACCCTCACCATCGTGCTAATTGCGCTCTCCTCTACTTTTCTCGGGTAATTGTCTCGACTTTTGTCTGGCTTATTTTCATCTTTCTTTAGTTCTAATCTCTTGTTTTTGTTCTTTCTTTTTGGTTTGTGGCATATGCCGTTCCCACTTTTGTCGAGGAATCCAAGTCACCCGACTCCACTCTTCAAGCTTATAAGAAGAAGTCCGAAGATCAGGTTCTCGAGCTCGAGAAGAAGGAGGACGATCTTGCGGCGGCGAATGCTATCATCGCCAAGCTTAAGACCGAGAAAGTTGTCGCTCTCTCAAAGGTCGACCAGCTGAAGGCCGATCTTGCAAAGGTTGTTGACGACAACTTGGCGGAAAGGGAGGCTGGTCGAGAAGAGGGGCGAAAGTCTTTCCTTAAGTCGTCGGGTTCAGTTTTCCTTGAGACCTTTCATCAAGAGGTCATCAAGGCATTCTATAACTCGCCGGCCTTTCTCGACAAACTGTGTCTTGCCACTCTTCAGTATTTCAATTTTACTTTTGATGCCTGGGAGTCGGCTACGAAGGGTACTGCACTCGAGGGGAAAGTCGACCACGAGGCCCTCAAGAAAACTCTTCCTCTCCCGGCAGGCTATCATGGTGACGCGTCGCTTCCCGATGACTACCCGTGGTGGAGTGGTCACGAGGCTCGAGTCATTTGCAAGGTTGGGTTGGTTAATCAGCTCGAGGTCCCTCCCACTCCCTTGGCCGGTCCGACCGAATTAGTCGAGCCAAGTGGAGCTGACCACGAGGAGGAAGAGGAGTCGATTGACGAGGAAATTGAGGTCGAGAGGCCGGGGACAGAGCCGCGGGTCGACGGGGAAGGAGCGTGGATAGAGCTACTAGTCGACGGGGAAAGAGCGGGAACATAGCCTCTGATTGATGAGGACGAAATGCTGATGTTGCCGAGAAGTCGACTGCCGACTCTAAGGCTTGATAATTTTTGTGCTTGGGTGGGTTTATGTTGTTTTGTTTGTCGTTTCTACAAGCCTCGACCTATGTTGGCCGTTATTGTAAAGGTCGAGGCAGCTAAATATGTAATCATTTCCGTTGATGCAATATATTTCCTTATTTCAATTCTTGCATCCTGCGTTCTTTCATCTTTTTAACTGTTTGTGTATGTGCGCTGTCTCGTCCTACTATGTCTTCTCCCAACCCGGCTTGCAAGCTGGGCAAAGTCGAGCAATAATGTTAGCAGCTTCGTAGCTGATAACCGCTAAGTTTTTCAACCCGTCTTCTCCCAACCCGACTTGTGAGCTGATCGAAGACGAGAAATGATTTTAGCAGCTTCATAGCTGATATTGAAAAAGGTTTTTCAATCTGTCTTCTCCCAACTCGGCTTACGAGCTGGTCGTGTTAGTGTTATATACTGAAAGCTTGGCTTTGGATGATATTACTCTTTTACCCTTTATGAATGAGAAACATGTTAGATTAAACAAGTTCTACGTTCTGTTGTTTTGCATTAGATAGTGTGGGTCGTCATCGGGCGAACCGAAGATCATGCTATTAGTTACTCGCGAAACAAGAATAATTGGTTCACAACCCAGATGGACATGAGCACCCCATCGTGAACGGTTGTAGTGTCAACTGTACAGTTTGTCTTAACTAATTAGTTGCACTAGTACATTTATGTATTAAACAGGATCCCAGAGAGGAGCAGTTCGTTTTATAATCGTCGTAAACGGACTAGGCCTCGGTTAATTACTGCGTACTCTAAACCCGTAAGATATTAAATAGACATATATGTGTAGTACTTATTACTAGTGCAACAGGGCCAATAGACCCGCTGTCTTCGGTAATATTGTTGCATATAGGATGTGCTGTTAGGATATTTACGGTCACCATGTGCATTAGTTTGATAATGCCCTCGGAGTGAGTTCATGAAGGATTATTATGCTAAACTTTGCAGGTGGATTAAATTCCGGCATAGTAATAATTTGATGAACGAGCATTAGCTTCAATGAAATAATAATAAATTAATTAATTCTTGATTGTCGGTAATCGAATTAATTAATAGACATTATATATTAAACATGGGGAGATAAATTGAGTAATTATTATTGGAGTCTCAATTGTAAATTGAGCTTAAATTGGGCTAGGAAAAGGGAGTGAAATAATATGATGTTGGTGGCTCATTTAATATTATTTAATTTATTAAAATAAATGGCTTGGTCCACAAGTACTTTAATTAATTAAGGAGCCCTAATCCTAATCTCCTAAGGGTCCCTACTGTAGCTGTAACGCCCCACTTTTATTTAACAAAAATCAGAATAAATTTTTCAAAATTTATTTCAATATACTTGGCGGCGCTACTAATTGAAAAACCATTTTCCATAACATCATAAACATAACTCCCAAACGGTTTCATAAATCGAATCAACACCCAAACTGGGTTCAACAATAACATTAATCTCCCAAAAACTGGGTTTTCACAAATGCATAAATACTAGGGAGTACACTCCCTGTCAATAATCTGGTAATCATCATAAATTCAGAAATGCAGTAAACAATACTAAGCAGTTCATAGCAGCGGAAATGAAACCAATAACATGACCACCACTCGCCTCCTCTGTCGTGCCCGCAATACTAACCTGCATCCATGAAGAGCAGGTGGGGATGAGCACAAAAGGAAACAGTAGTGCTCACCACTATGCAGTAAACATTAATCATAAATAAAACAAGTATGGTCAAAGCATGTATACGTAATTAATTAGTTATCCCAACCTCCTATCCCAAGTTCGTTCTCATGTGCACACCTATCTCAATAGACTACTGCCGACTATATATCGAAAGCCACGGCCCTCGGCCTTCTGGTCTTACAACGAGTGTCCAGCCAGTAGGAGTCTCCCCCGAAGGCCCGGCCTAGCCATCGGACTTACATCGGGGTACTTATCGCTGACCGATCACAGCCTTGGTCTCAAGCGACGTGTCCTTCACAAGGACATAAAGAGGAGATTATCCCATCGGGGTCGTTCTATAGTTACGGGGTTAAACATTCGACGGCCAATACAGCTCACGTCGAAGGCTACATGTTCCACATGCATACTTTGATCACACCAAGTAAAATAATAATAACAGTAATAACAATTACAACATAGCTAATTTTTCAAAACCCACCTGGTATTCGGAGAAAGAAGCCACAGAAAATCGGGAGAAAAAGTAGGCCGAGAACACAGCTCGTCAAACACCTACATTACACAAAATAGTCCTATGAAAGACTATCCAACACACGAACACTTATAACTATACTCGTGCAATATCACTCAACCACATAGTTCAACAACGACACAAAAATATAGTTACAGCTCATAAATGAAAATGAACAACTCGCATGGTCTCAGTATTTTCAAGATAACATGAGTTATATATATGCTATTCAGGTGATTCCAAAACCAATGAGTAGCTAATACATATATACACAACTTTCATGTTGATCACTTAGGCCAAAAATAGCTTTAAAACCGAGTTTAAACATAAAACACTTAGATCAAAAAAAATCCGCCAATGCAACTTTTATCAATTACAGCAGGTCACTAAAACCGAGATATCTCATGCCACAAAACTCTAAATCATGCAAACTTAAAACATACAGAAACTACACTTGAATTGCTACAAGTTTCTTGAAGAGCATTTTTACAAATAATCACGTTAAAGGCACCCTTTCAGAGAATACATTTTGAGCATAATCACAACCACTGTTTTAAAAATTCTGGGCACAACCCCAACTTTGAAAAATCATATAAAATCAACCAAAACTCTAAAGTTTATGAATTCAACATCTAGTGAAAGCTTTTAACAAGTACTACAAGGTTTATGATGATTACACTTTCATATTGCCTCATTAAGATCATCAAAATCAGCCCAACATCATATTCCTCAAATCTGCCCAGAATTACAAAAACTGCTTGCATGTACAACTAAAAAAATTCATAATAAATTCAAATCAACTCCGAATTTCGAAATTCCAAAACTCACATAAACCTAACTCAAAATACTACAATTCTCATGATGATCACTTGTCCAAGAAATAACATTTTGGTTATGAAAAACTGAGCACAAACAGCAGCTTAAACATGGAGTTTTCAATTCAATTTCCACTCAAAACCTACATTCATGAACATAGCATCAACAAGTCACATATAATCATAACATAAATCTTATTATAACACATATAACATGGGTGAGGTTCACATTTAGCATGCTCTCATATACTATCACTTGAATCAATAAGGATCTCCACAATAACAACTTATTCATGTCCTAGCATGCAAAATAGGCTAGGGTTATAATCCACACATAAGTTTTGAAATTGATAGCAGAAACTCAAAGAAAAAAATACACAACTAAGATGTACTCAATTTAAAAACATTCAGGAATTTGTCTTTACATGGAGAAAGAAGTTTGCCCAAAATGTTGCTAAATTGGCATTAGACATTAATTTGTTTGGTAATGATTGAACAACTACTTCAATAATACTCAATTTTTCAAGCAATTCAAATGAGTCCACTAAACTTAGGACATCAGGCAAGGTCACATTCCAGTATTCTTAAACGTACAGAAACTTCATAAAACCAAACTCAGAGAAGAGATCAAAATCACAACTTAACATGCCTCTTTTCGGTTTCGAACTTTTAAGGATTTTAACCTGCTTTCAAAACTTAAATGAAGCTGAAATAAACTTGCTAATCTAACATAGAATCAACAGGTTAGTACAACCACTCAACCCCAAGAAAATCTACATTAATCACAGAGCAACTCGCGGCCAAAATCGGGTACAACATAGCACATTATTCAAACAAAGAATCCTAATATTCTTAGCCAACACAGAGGGTATAGGTTTCGGCCATTAGTACCTTCTTCGGGACGACAAACCGAGAAAGAAAGGGGCCCGACAACTCACGTGGCCAGCCGACGGGACACGGGTCTCGGGATGCTCGCGGTTGGTCTACGGGCAGCGGTAGAGACGAATGTACAGTGGCTCGACAACGGAGAACCGGTCAGCCCGTGATAGAGAAGACGTGAACGGCAGTGCTGCTCGTAGTAGTGTCGGGTTTGTCGCGGTTGGGCCTGACGCTGGCTAGAGGAGAGGACCACGTACTCGAATTGCGAAGGTGGCTGGAAGTCCCCTCGCCACTGCTCAGCGGCGTTCGATGGCGAACGAAGGTGGCAGTTGGCGGGACTCGCCGGTGACCTCGCGATGGAGAGGCTGGGCTCGCGCAGTGGATGCCGAGAAGGCCTGGGATCGCGCGGTGGAGGGCTGCTCGCCTGGAGTTGCTGGCCGCGAGAGAGATTGGACCTGATATAAGGAAAAGAGAGGGATGAAACACGATGGTGATGATGGGATGATCGAAAAAATCTCGTTTCCTCTCTTCTCTGTGATGAACGACGGGTTTTGAGGAAGAAAGAAGAGTGACTGCGGGATTTTGCGCTAAGGGTTTTACGAGATAGGAAAACAAATCTCTCCCTTTTATAATTCGAGGTTTTAATAGGAAGCTTCCCATACAAGAAAAGGGAGCGGGTCGGGGTGCACACGGACGCGGGGTGCGGGCCTCAAGGCTCGGGCTTTCGGTTCAATAATTTCGATAATACACGAGGCTCGGAACTAATCGCACGATAAATAAAAAAATAAAACAATCATTTATATATATAATTCACATAATAATATTTATTAATAATATACATAATAATCTTATGTAATAATACACATTTAATCACATAAAATTAATTAGGCAATTAATAATTATAATAATAATCCAACAAATAATAATTTCAATAATAATAATAAAGATAATATATAATAAACCCGATTATTCCATATTCAAACGGGGTATTACAGTCTATCCTCCTTAAAATATTTCCGTCCTTGGAAATACGAAAGAACATGCATCCAAAGGAAAACGACATACTTGAAAAGCATACGCTCACTTACAGGACTCAATCTGACTTGCCCTATGCTCATATGTTTGCCTTATTGTATGGGAGGGTGATCAATCCTGCCCGAGCTCAGGCGCACATCCTCTTGCAAGGGACCCAGTCCGGCTTGGCCTACACCCATGAGTATCAACAATTAACTCCGCACCTACAACACACAAGACTTCAACAGGTCGTTTGGTGTATTGCCAGCGTACTCCGACTACCTCACCAACAAGGTGGATGCGTGACGCCAAGTTTCAGTCTCGTGCCCGAGTCATACTGATGACTTGCTCGCGATTTCATTACGGGTCGTGCGTCTCCATCCGAGACAACGACACGGTACCCCACATACTGACAGCACACCCTAGATGCTCATTCTCACACGATATCGACTCCGCGAGTCGAATGCAGCCAATATGTGCGAACATAAGGCTTGACAAAAAAAAAAAAACAACATGACATTCCCAATCCGCGGACTTGAGAAACTCTCAAGTAAAGCATAGGAACTCATCGACCATACTCCTTAATCAGAAATCATCGATTAAGGATTTACACTCATCTAGTGGAACTTGGAGTTCTCGGTTCAAGGCTCGCAGAAAGAAGTTTAAATAGGCTAACCCAATGGTCCAGCATGAAACGGTTTCAACAGTTCAGGGAGAACATTAATGGTTGGCCGTATACACTAGTCTGGGGAGCTCGTGCGTACGGCGACGGCGGCTGCAGTTCGCATGCGAGTCAACGGTCGGCCGCGCGCAAGCCTCCCGTCTCTCAGCATGGTCGTGCGTGCTCGGCCACCACTTCGCGTAGCTCCACCCAGCCAGGGCCGGCGTTCGGTTCAAGGTTTCACAAAAAGGTTACAGGCTCAGTTCACCAAAAGAAATGGTTTTACAAATTAACGAGAATTTTGGGTCCAATATATATTTCAATTGTTTCACAATTTTAAAGGTTTCAAAAGTCTCAAAGATAGCAAGGGGCATGTTCGAGCTCCAAGTCCACTTCCTTCTCTAATCCACCCAACAACCTACGATATGGGTCGAGAAAATCTTCCCGAAAGAAACGAGGATCGGTTCCTCATCCAGAAACAATCCCAATCCCAGCGGTCACTACCGAATACTGAACGATTAGCTCATTCGACTTTTCCGACTAACAGTGTCGTCCGTCACGTCAGCTCTCGATTGAAGCAGCTAACCGTGTCGACAGTCTTAAATGAGCTTCTAAAGATACAATGAACGAATATCAAAAGTGAAGGTGGCTCTGCACTCCACGATGTGTTTGTTCTGGACTCGACTACCCTCCTTAAAAGATTTATGCATAACCTTTTAAGGTGGAAAGAACACACTCCCTGACACGCGTCAAATCACTCCATCTGAAATTCCACGCCAGCAAGAAAGAAGTTCAAGCGAAATTCTCAAAACACGAAAATTGGATAACGAAAGAAGCTTCAAGCACAATTCAAAATTGCTTGCCATACAAAAAGCAAGGGTTTGCAGAAGTCTACAAGAAGACCAGAATTCAAAAATATAACAAGTCTGCCTCGCATCTACAAGTCCACGCTTTACGGTCTCTATCATCGGTTCAAGCTGCTCCCGGATATCCACGACAAATTCAAGAAAAACAATCAACACATAGAACGAGTATACGAACAATTATATACCCGACCAACTAATGGATTTTCAAATTCAATAAATGAAAAAGAAAAGATTTAAAACAGGGAAAAATTCTACCATTATATCGAAATTCTCAACCAATAACTACTAACGAAAGAACTTAACTCTATAGCACTAGAGTTCCAGATCATACAACTAAGTTCGCACTCATCTAGATTTCAAGAACATTTAAAAACTGGAGGATAAATTCCTAAGCCCCGATTTCATATCAATAATCAATTATTGCACAATCATCTATAAATCAATTAGGTACGCATACCTGAGCTGGCGCGGCACGACGAGAGCGAGTGGTCATAACTTAAGGTCGAATCACATAATCGAACAATTCACATTAACCAGTCTACAGAAACGCAGACTGGCTCTGATACCAAACTGTAACGCCCCACTTTTATTTAACAAAAATCAGAATAAATTTTTCAAAATTTATTTCAATATACTTGGCGGCGCTACTAATTAAAAAACTATTTTCCATAACATCATAAACATAACTCCCAAACGGTTTCATAAATAGAATCAACACCCAAACCGGGTTCAACAATAACATTAATCTCCCAAAAACTGGGTTTTCACAAATGCATAAATACTAGGGAGTACACTCCCTATCAATAATCTGGTAATCATCATAAATTCAGAAATGCAGTAAACAATTCTAAGCAGTTCATAGCAGCGGAAATGAAACCAATAACATGACCACCACTCGCCTCCTCTGTCGTGCCCGCAATACTAACCTGCATCCATGAAGAGCACGTGGGGATGAGCACAAAAGGAAACAGTAGTGCTCACCACTATGCAGTAAACATTAATCATAAATAAAACAAGTATGGTCAAAGCATGTATACGTAATTAATTAGTTATCCCAACCTCCTATCCCAAGTTCGTTCTCATGTGCACACCTATCTCAATAGACTATTGCCGACTATATATCGAAAGCCACGGCCCTCGGCCTTCTAGTCTTACAACGAGTGTCCAACCAGTAGGAGTCTCCCCCGAAGGCCCGGCCTAGCCATCGGACTTACATCGGGGTACTTATCGCTGACCGAGCACAACCCTGGTCTCAAGCGTCGTGTCCTTCACAAGGACATAAAGAGGAGATTACCCCATCGGGGTCGTTCTATAGTTACGGGGTTAAACATTCGACGGCCAATACAGCTCACGTCGAAGGCTACATGTTCCACATGCATACTTTGATCATACCAAGTAAAATAATAATAACAGTAATAACATTTACAGCATAGCCAATTTTTCAAAACCCACCTGGTATTTGGAGAAAGAAGCCACAGAAAATCGGGAGAAAAAGTAGGCCGAGAACACAGCTCGTCAAACACCTACATTACACAAAATAGTCCTATGAAAGACTATCCAACACACGAACACTTATAACTATACTCGTGCAATATCACTCAACCACATAGTTCAACAACGACACAAAAATATAGTTACAGCTCATAAATGAAAATGAACAACTCGCATGGTCTCAGTATTTTCAAGATAACATGAGTTATATATATGCTATTCAGGTGATTCCAAAACCAATGAGTAGCTAATACATATATCCCCAACTTTCATGTTGATTACTTAGGCCAACAATAACTTTAAAACCGAGTTTAAACATAAAACACTTAGATCAAAAAAAATCCGCCAATGCAACTTTTATCAATTACAGCAGGTCACTAAAACCGAGATATCTCATGCCACAAAACTCTAAATCATGCAAAATTAAAACATACAGAAACTACACTTGAATTGCTACAAGTTTCTTGAAGAGCATTTTTACAAATAATCACGTTAAAAGCACCCTTTCAGAGAATACATTTTGAGCATAATCACAACCACTGTTTTAAAAATTCTGGGCACAACCCAAACTTTGAAGAATCATATAAAATCAACCAAAACTCTAAATTGTATGAATTCAACATCTAGTGAAAGCTTTTAACAAGTACTACAAGGCTTATGATGATAACACTTTCATATTGCCTCATTAAGATCATCAAAATCAGCCCAACATCATATTCCTCAAATCTGCCCAGAATTATAAAAACTGCTTGCATGTACAACTAAAAAAATTCATAATAAATTCAAATCAACTCCGAATTTCGAAATTCCAAAACTCACATAAACCTAACTCAAAATACTACAATTCTCATGATGATCACTTGTCCAAGAAATAACATTTTGGTTATGAAAAACTGAGCACAAACAGCAGCTTAAACATGGAGTTTTCAATTCAATTTCCACTCAAAACCTACTTTCTTGAACATAGCATCAACAAGTCACATATAATCATAACATATATCTTATTATAACACATATAACATGGGTGAGGTTCACATTTAGCATGCTTTCATATACTATCACTTGAATTAATAAGGATCTCCACAATAACAACTTATTCATGTCCTAGCATGCAAAATAGGCTAGGGTTATAATCCACACATAAGTTTTGAAATTGATAGCAGAAACTCAAAGAAAAAAATACACAACTAAGATGTACTCAATTTAAAAACATTCAGGAATTTGTCTTTACATGGAGAAAGAAGTTTGCCCAAAATGTTGCTAAATTGGCATTAGACATTAATTTGTTTGGTAATGATTGAACAACTACTTCAATAATACTCAATTTTTCAAGCAATTCAAATGAGTCCACTAAACTTAGGACATCAGGCAAGGTCACATTCCAGTATTCTTAAACGTACAGAAACTTCATAAAACCAAACTCACAAGAGAAGAGATCAAAATCACAACTTAACATGCCTCTTTCCGGTTTCGAACTTTTAAGGATTTTAACCTACTTTCAAAACTTAAATGAAGCTGAAATAAACTTGCTAATCTAACATAGAATCAACACGTTAGTACAACCACTCAACCCCAAGAAAATCTACATTAATCACAGAGCAACTCACGGCCAAAATCGGGTACAACATAGCACATTATTCAAACAAAGAATCCTAATATTCTTAGCCAACACAGAGGGTATAGGTTTCGGCCATTAGTACCTTCTTCGGGACGACAAACCGAGAAAGAAAGGGGCCCGACAACTCACGTGGCCAGCCGACGGGACACGGGTCTCGGGATGCTCGCGGTTGGTCTACGGGCAGCGGTAGAGACGAACGTACAGTGGCTCGACAACGGAGAACCGGTCAGCCCGTGATAGAGAAGACGTGAGCGACAGTGCTGCTCGTAGTAGTGTCGGGTTTGTCGCGATTGGACATGACGCTGGCTAGAGGAGAGGACCACGTACTCGAGTTGCGAAGGTGGCTGGAAGTCCCCTCGCCACTGCTCAGCGGCGTTCGATGGCGAACGAAGGTGGCAGTTGGCGGGACTCGCCGGTGACCTCGCGATGGAGAGGCTGGGCTCGCGCGGTGGATGCCGAGAAGGCCTGGGATCGCGCGGTGGAGGGCTGCTCGCCTGGAGTTGCTGGCCGCGAGAGAGATTGGACCTAATATAAGGAAAAGAGAGGGATGAAACACGATGGTGATGATGGGATGATCGAAAAAATCTCATTTCCTCTCTTCTCTGTGATGAACGACGGGTTTTGAGGAAGAAAGAAGAGTGACTGCGGGATTTTGCGCTAAGGGTTTTACGAGATAGAAAAACAAATCTCTCCCTTTTATAATCCGAGGTTTTAATAGGAAGCTTCCCATACAAGAAAAGGGAGCGGGTCGGGGTGCACACGGACGCGGGGTGAGGCTCGGGCTTTCGGTTCAATAATTTCGATAATACACGAGGCTCGGAACTAATCGCACGATAAATAAAAAAATAAAACAAGCATTTATATATATAATTCACATAATAATATTTATTAATAATATACATAATAATCTTATGTAATAATACACATTTAATCACATAAAATTAATTAGACAATTAATAATTATAATAATAATCCAACAAATAATAATTTCAATAATAATAATAATAAAGATAATATATAATAAACCCGATTATTCCATATTCAAACGGGGTATTACAGTAGCTCTATATATACATCATTAAGCTCATGGGAAGAGAAGAGGAGTCTCATAATCACACGCCAATTCAGTCGCCCCCCCATATTCTCTCTCTCATTTCCCATTTGAGTTTTATCTTCTTCTTGTAGTTCCACCGATACAAGATTAAGAGGTGTTTGAGATATACAGTAGAAGATCTTTGGGTAAACTGAGACAAAATATATTTTTCCGTACAGAACTAACTGGAGGTCCGATCAAGACGTGTAGCATACTAGACGACCGTCTCAACGAGAGCTATCCAACGCCGCCTAGATCACCACCATCCGATCCCGCACACGCCCTCACGTGCCGCCGGAAGCTCCCAGGACTGCAACTTGTCTTCTTCCGTTTTTGCCCCCATTTGATCCGGTTTTCGATCCGATCTTGTTCATGCAACCCTAGGACGAGATTTTCAGTCCACTTTTCATTGGTGTGCTATGTACGACCATCCAGAAGATCAGCCAAATCACCATAAATTTTAAGCCGTAAGTTCTCTACGCAAACCTTTAGATCCGCTGCGCATAGGTTTACGTTTTGTTATTGAATTCGTGATTTGTGCATAACGAGATTATTATAGATCCCATCAAGTGGTATCAGAGCACTTGGTTTTATTCATTGTTTACAAGTTCGAATTTTTACGCTTTATTTGTCAAGATGTGTTCAAACGCAGCCATATATTGGATTATATTCGCATAACTCGGTTTTGCAGGAATTAGTTTAATCCACTATTATGGCCGACTATGTGTTTGATGAATGTTGATGAATGTGATGTATGGTTTTAAATTTGTTTTTAAAGCCTCGGACATGTCAAGGAATTTGATGAGTGAATGCTTGTAATAATTATTCGCCCGGGGGTTGACCGGATAGATTTAATTATTTTGTTTAGAAAACATGTACATCCATTCGTTGGATCTAGGATCGGTTTATGTAATTTTGTAAATTATATTCTTCGTGTTGTAATGGTGGATTAATTGCTGGGAGATTAAGAGAGATTAACGAGCCTCGAAAAATGATCTGGACTAGAGCCCGGAGACCGCGCGAACTCGCGCAGAAGAAAAAGAAATCTGTCGGATTTCCGACCACCGGCGGCGGCGGCCAGGTGGAGAGGTTTTGATTGGTGGGCAAGCCGTACGATATCAACCAGGATTCTACTGCAGTGGGAGTTCCAGTTGAACAGGGAAAGAATATACAAGGTTTCCTTATTTATGGGAACTCAATATTTAATAGCCATAATAGTGGATTTATTTATTTATTTATTTAAATTCGTTATGCCATTATTTATTTATTTATTTATGCATGTTAATTAATTATTGTATTTGCATGGGATTAATTTGGAATTGCATATTTATTCATGCATGTTAATTAATTATTGCATTTACATAGGATTAATTTAAAATTACATAAATATTTAAATAAGTAAAAATTCTCATTTAAATTATACTAAGTTTGAGAAGAGATTTTAAATTACAGTTACTTGTAAAATTCCTAAGGCCACCATTTCTAATTTGTCGGTAAATCAATTAGTTGCGGTTATGGGCTCCGCCTCGGGTGACATCGCTAAAATTAATTGTAGGTAATTACCAGGAAAAATTTCTAAATTAGACAATTAGAGGGAGTCTTATGAGAGAGTACGGGCTTCCCCTCAGATGACGTATAATCGAATTTGTATGAACTCAGGATCGAGAAATGGGATTCACTTAGTGATACAAGTGTAATGAATTTCACCCTACTCCTTCAACTCGAACGGCCTCCTCACCTGCAGAACCCAATGCCGGGGGTGGCCTCGGCGTCGGGCCTCCGATGCCTAAGTCAGTGCTCAGATCAAGAGAGAGAGTGTAGTATGGAATGAATAGAGAATGAGAAAATGAGGTGGTACCTTGGCCCCCTGTTATAGGGGGAGTGTACCTTTTTGGGCCCAAGTTGAGTTTGGTCCATATCGTTATGCTTAGACGTCTTAGTGGGCTTATCCTCCAATATGTATTCGCTTTATCCATTAATCCGGTCTAGTATAATATCCTATATCATCTAGTCCCCCCCTACTCTAGTCGAGTGATCATGACTCGATCCAAGAGTGAAATGTCTCTTCGAGCCGTTTCTGTCAACCCGCAACTGAGGTGTAATTTGAATAAGTTCTCGATTACCAAATAATCACAAAACTTCCCAATGAGCACCAGGAGACCGTAATGGGTCGAATTCGAATGACCATCCACTGAGATAATTATTTGAAGGACCTTCGGCAGAGGTTGGAAAATTAAAAGCCAAAAGTCGAATGACAACTGAGGTTGAACACCAAGAACTGAGAGACCATTGAGGTAAAAAAATCGAGAATCGAGAGACAGCTGAGGTCGAAAATCAAGAATCAAGAAACCACTGAGGTCGAAGACTAAAAACTGAGTAATCGCCGATGAGGTCAAAATCCGAGAATCGAGAGACCGTTGGGGTCGAAAGCCGAGAATCGAGAGACCACTGAGGTCGAAAACTGAGAATCGAGAAATTGTTGGGGTCGAAAATCGAGAATCAAGTAATCGCCGATGAGGTCGAATGTCGAGAATCGAGAGACCGCTGAGGTCAGAAATAAAAAACCGAATAATCGTCGCTGAGGTCGAAAGCCGAAAATCGAGAGACCACTGGGGTTGAAAGCCGATGAGGTCGAAAGCTGAGAATCGAGAGACCGTTGGGATCGAAAGTCGAGATTCGAGAGACCGCTGAGGTAAAAAACTGAGAATCGAGAAACCGTTGTGGTCGAAAACCGAGAATCAAGTAATCACCAATGAGGTTGAAAGCCGAGAATCGAGAGACCGCTGAGGTAGGAAATCGAAAACAGAATAATCATCGCTGAGGTCGAAAGCCAAAAATCGAGAGACCACTGGGGTTGAAAACCGAAAACCGAGTAATCACCGATGAGGTCGAAAGCTGAAAATCGAAAGACCGTCGATTGAGGTCGAAAAACAAGAACTGAATGACCACTCCCTGAAGTCTTGAATTTAAAAATTTGAACTTATGCCTGTTGTGTTTCGATCATCCTGTTCGAGCTCTCTTAGACCACTCCTTCCTATCACCCCTCAGTTCAAAATTTAAAATTCAAGTCTGCTGTATATCCACTCGAAACCCAAACGACCTGATTTCGTGAACTGCTCTGAATGAACTTCTTTGACCTTCAACAGAGTTCGAAAAATAAATTCGACAAGACCAACCCAAGCAAAAACCATCAACCTGCTCGTGTTGTAATGAATCCCATCTACCTGCCCTTGAAGTCGGAAAATCAATTCGACAAAACCATAATCAAATAAAATGCAATCAACCTGCTCAAGCCATAATGAATATACTCGACCCGCCACTGAGGTCGAAAAATAATTTCGACGAGACCGAACCAATCAAAAACCATCAATCTGCTCGTGCTGTAATGAATCCCATCTACCTACCCTTGAAGTCGAAAAATTAATTCGATAGAACCATAATCAAATAAAACACAATCAACCTGCTCAAGCCATAATGAATATACTCGACCCGCCACTGAGGTCGAAAAATAAACTCCCTGAGATGCTCGAAATAAACTTTCTCGACCAGCCACAATGAGGTTAAAAGCACCAACACAACATAATAAAACCATAAACCTGCTCAAGCTATTCGTAATAAGCTTGATCGACCTGCCACTGAGGTCAAAAGTGTGAATACCAGTAAACCAAATCAAATAAATCCATTAACCTGCTCGAGCTATCCATAATAAGCTTGATCGACCTGCCACTGAAGTCAAAAGCAAAAATACCAGTAAACCAATTCAAATAAATCCATTAACCTGCTCGAGCTATCCGTAGCGAGCTTCATCGACCTGCCACTGAGGTCAAAAGCACAAATACCATAAAACCAAACCAAATAAATTTATTAACCTGCTCGAGCTATCCGTAACGAGCTTCATCGACCTGCCACTGAGGTCAAAAGCACAAATACCATAAAACCAAATCAAATAAATCCATTAACCTGCTCGAGCTATCCTTAACGAGCTTCATTGACCTGCCACTGATGTCAAAAGCACAAATACCATAAAACTAAACCAAATAAATCCATTAACCTACTCAAGATATCCATAATAAGCTTAATCGACCAGCCACAGAGGTCAAAAGCAAAAATTCCACAAAACCAAATCAAATAAAACCATTAACCTGCTTGAGATATACGCAATAAGCTTGATCAACCTGGCACTGAGGTCAAAAGCGCAAATACCATAAAATCAAACCAAATAAATCCATTAACCTACTCGAGCTATCCGTAATGATCTTCATCGACCTGCCGCTGAGGTCAAAAGCACAAATACCATAAAACTAAACCAAATAAATCCATTAACCTGCTCGAGCTATCCGTAATAAGCTTGATCGACCTACCACTGAAGCCAAAAGCACAAATACCAGTAAACCAAATCAAATAAATCCATTAACCTGCTCGAGCTATCCGTAACGAGCTTCATCGACCTGCCACTGAGGTCAAAAGCACAAATTCCATAAAACAAAACCAAATAAATCCATTAACCTGCTCGAGCTATCCGTAATAAGCTTGATCGACCTGCCACTGAGGTCAAAAGTGTAAATTCCACAAAACCAAATCAAATAAAACTATTAACCTGCTCGAGATATACACAATAAGCTTGATCGACCTGCCAATGAGGTCAAAAGCACAAATACCATAAAACCAAACCAAATAAATCCAAGTAAAAATCATCGACCTGCCTCCGAGGTCTGCTCGAGCTATTCGTGTCTTCGCACTTGCCCACCCAATCCGAGGAATGTTCGAAATAGGGGGTCAAACTGCCCATCCCAAGGGGTGTACTAAACCAGCGACCACCCAGCCCGGAGGCCTTAGTCATGGTGGAATTTGTCTTCATACTGCCCGATTTTTTTTTTTTTTTTTTTTAATATACATCCCAGATTGGGATGGGGGGTTGAGGCTACATCCCCGACCTGTGAATATAAGGCCCAGCTAGGGCTAAGAAAGTCAATGGTCTACATCCATGTCAGAAATACAAGGAGCAACAACAAAAGCAGAGAAAATAGAAAATAAAAAGAAAAATAAAAACTAAAAATAAAACAAGAAATAAAACTACAAAGGTCACAAAAATATGCGATGTGAGTATAAAATCGAATCCTCATAAGAGGTCGGCCGAATCTAGTCAGGGGCAGGAGGAGGCGGTCGACCGAATCTGAAGGATGGGTACTCTAACTGGTCCATCCGAATGAGCGTCCGAAGCCGGAGGGGAATGTCCTCAGGAAGGAGGGTGCGTCTCTGGGGTATAGATGCCCCCGTGCTAGCAAGGAAATCGGCAGGCCGGTTCCCCTCCCGGAAAATATGGGAGACCTGATAATGGATCGAGCGAAGGGTGTCTCTGATACGCATAAGAGGGTGCTGGATCTGCCATGAGCCCTGGTGGCCAGATGTCAAAAGTGTGATGACAGCCGCAGCATCCATCTCTATCCAAACATGAGAGGAGATCGAGGCAGCAATCTCGAGACCAATCTGGAGCGCCTGAATCTCTGCATCATAACTCGAGGAGGCCCGGAGTGGCCCATGGAAGGCAAGGATGAGTGCCCCACCATGATCCCTAATCAGGCCCCCTCCTCCAGCAGCTCCGGTATGTCTGTCGAAAGCGCCATCAGTGTTTAGCTTAACCCAAGGGGCCTTGGGTTTCAGCCAAACAACGGTCCTGGGACGTGGATGCTGGACAGGTAAAGGAGGCGGTGGCCTCAAACGATGGGGCGGTGAACACCCTGTCCAGTCTCTCGTCGTGAGTCTACCCAGGGCGGTGAGGAGAGAGAGGTGTCTGTCAACCTGCAAAATAATGTGAGCACAAAAAAAAATAATATCCCTATGCTTCGCATTATTCCTTTCTGTCCAGGTGGCCCAAAGAATCAGACAAGGAATAAGGAAGCCCACGTGTCTACTGTGTGTGCGGTGAGCGAAAAAACTTAGGAGCTCAAAAAAACTATCTGTAGTGGGTAGGGGTATATGAGTATATCTGGCATAGTGCTCCCACACTCTCCTCACAGTCTCACTCTCAACGAAAAGATGGGTGAAAGTCTCGATCTCAATGGTACCGGTCTCCGCACAACAATGGCAGCGGGAGGGGAAGGAGAACCCTCTCGCCTGCATCACAGTGTCAATGGGAATGCGCCGTAAGAGGAGGCGCCACAAAAAAATGGAAATGGTCGGGGTGAGAAGATCGGTCCATATGGCCCCGAGGAGGCGGTTGGGCCGGTTGCCCAGCCTCACTTCTCCCCAGGCTGAAGACGTAGAGAATGCACCCGAAGATGTAAGTCTCCACCTCATGCCATCCAAACCTCCCTCCAGAATGGGAATCTGTCTGATCTGGTCAATCTCTAGACTACTAAAACCCCCACCCTCACCAAGAATATCCTCCATCCTATCTCTATCCCAAAAACCTCCCGTCCAAAGGTCCTTCACCTGCATGAAAGGCAGGTGAGTGACTGGCCTAGTACTCGAGAGAGGAGCCTTGCCGAACCACCACTCATCCCAGAAGCTAACCTCCCCAGAACCCAAGGTCCAAAATATGTGCTCCTGAGCACGTCTGCCAACAGTGGTGAGACGTCTCCACTGTCGACTATCCCGAGCGGTGGCTG
This sequence comes from Striga hermonthica, assembly GCA_902706635.1. Classification (NCBI taxonomy): domain Eukaryota; kingdom Viridiplantae; phylum Streptophyta; class Magnoliopsida; order Lamiales; family Orobanchaceae; genus Striga; species Striga hermonthica. Next base: position 4,182,895 of record CACSLK010002554.1, read on the forward strand.
TCACCCTGCAGGGATGAGCAGCACCACCAGGGCAATATTTCCTCAGGAGATATTGGGCCCAAAGGGACTTGCCCTCCCTAAGACGCCACCACATCCTGTAGGAAAACGCAGTAACCATATCAGAGAAACGCCGAACCCCGAGCCCACCCTCAGAGTGGGGACGACAGATGGAGTCCCACTTTACCCAGTGGGTCTGCCGCCGACCTCGCGGGCCCTCGCCATAGCTCCAAAAATAGCGAGCTAAGATCTGATCTAACTCATGGATCATAGACTGGTGGGGGTCAAGCACTGCAAGAAGGTGAAGAGGAAGGGCACAAAGAGTGCTCTTGATCAGAGCAAGTCGGCCGCCGAATGATAGATGTCTATGGGACCAGCCAGAAATCCGGTCAATCATCCTCTGACGGACGTCAATAAAAAGCTCATGGGAAAGATGGCCTTTGTACAAGGGGGCCCCAAGGTAAGTGATGGGTAAGTCCCCACGAGCAAATCCAGTACGCTCGTGAATCTGGTGGGCCCAATGGTCTGCAACGTGGTGGTCCATGATAAAGGTACTCTTACTAACACTGACTAGCTGACCAGATGTCTCACTGTAGTGGTCCAAAAGACTCATGAGAGCAACTAGCGCATTATCATTCGCACGAGTGAAAATGATAATGTCATCCGCGTAAGAAAGGTGGGAAATAGGAGGTCCACAGCCACGCGTGCTGTAGGTCATCCTCGGAAAATCGCGAATGAAGCCGTCAAGACAGCGAGAGAGATAGTCAGCCACCAACAAAAAGGGAGGGGGATAAAGGGTCCCCTTGACGAAGGCCACGGGTAGAGGGAAAAAAGGTCGTGGGGCTACCATTAATCAAAACGGAGAATGTGCAGTGTTCCACACACGCCTCCACAAAGCTAATCCAACGGGTGGGGAATCCCATCCGAGCCAGTACCTCTCTGAGAAACGACCACTCGACCCTATCATATGCTTTGGCCATGTCTAGCTTCAGCACGAGGTTCGGGGTTCGTGTTCGATTCGCATGAGAGATGTCGTGTATCATCTCCTGAGCCAATAGGATACTAGCACTAATGACTCGATCCTTGATGAATCCACTCTGATTCGGGGAGACAAGGTGGGGGAGGAGGGGAGCAAGTCGACTGTTGAGGATTCTAGAAATAATCTTGTTAGTCACGTTGCATAAGCTGATAGGTCTATAGTCAGACCAAGTGCTAGGTCCCGATCTCTTCGGGATCAAAATGATGGAGGTTTCCGTGAAGGACTCTGGCATTTGGTGGCCAGAGAAAAACTCCCTCACAGCTTCCTCTACGTCAGCACCCACAATCTCCCAGCAAGACTGGAAGAAGAGGGACGAAAACCCATCCGGTCCAGAGACGCTGTTGGGATCAATCCCAAACACAGCCTCCCTGACTTTCTCCTTATTCGGGAGGTCACAGAGGTCAACAAGGTCGACCGACTGCGGGATGGTCGGAAAGAGGGTCGGGTCGGGGTGCGTAAGCAAATCCCGCTCAGAAGAAAAGAGAGAGAGGAAGTAAGCCCTAGCCGACTCCCGTATCTGGGACTCCTGGGTCACGGATGACCCGTTATCTTTGACACTATGGATATACGACTTGACTCGCTTCTGCCTCACAAATCCCTGGAATAACTTGGTATTACGCTCTCCCTCAGCAACCCAACGCACAGCAGCCTTCTGCTTCCAGAAATCCTCCTCCATGAGGAGGCGCAACTGGTACTCAGCATGGCAGCGGCGCATCTCAGACCTATTCTCTAGTGAAGAATCAAAATCATACTGCCCGATTTAATCCATAGTGAACTCCCTCAACCTACCACTGGGTTAGGAACAAATCTACAATAATATCAGACCAAATTGAACCAAGTAGGAATAACCGACCTGCCTCCGAGGTCTGCTCGAGCTATCCGTGTCTTCGCACTTGCCCACCCAATTCGAGGAATGTTCGAAACAGGGGGTCAACCTGCCCATCCCAAGGGGTGTACTAAACAAGCGACCACCCAGCCCGGAGGCCTTAGTCATGGTTGAATTTGTCTTCATACTGCCTGAATTAATCCATAGTGAACTCCCTCTATAACATCCCGCTTTTTCATAAATATCAGAGCTAAATTTTCGATTTTCTTTTTAAAAAATACTTATTAGTTTGCAAAATCGTGACTCGGAGTGCTACCATAATCCATTACTTTGCTTTGTAATCCGTTAACTTTATTTTTGTTTTTAAGGAAAAACGTATTATCATAATATAAACAATCCGACTTATGAATCGAATCAAAATAGATAAGTTCAAAAGACAGTAGCGTCAGCGGAAAATGTAGCATGGCAAGACATATATATATATATATATATATATATATATATATATAACACTGTATAAACATGATCCTGAACCGTCCGTCAGCTCACACCTCTGGTCTGACTTTGTGACCTGAAAAACATAGATAAACATGGGGCATGAGCACTAAAATCCACTGTGCTCTGTAAGAACTCATACTAAAGTAAATAGTGAATATAATTGCAATATCATGATCAATAGCATGTAGAAATGTGGTACCGGTACAATATAAAAATCATGGCATGGCATGGCATGGCATAGCTGTAGCATAGCTACAATATCTGCCAACATAAACGTGCTGGACACCATGTGAACACTCTAGTGGGCAGATAAGGCCACTAGAACCTAGAATGGGTTTACGCACCTGGACCGACTACCATTCCAAGCGGATACATAGCATGATACATACCTCAAACATGGTAGAGTAATTATAATCAATGTAATACCCAGTCTGAGTCCCCACCTGAACCGTCGATATAAAAAGGGAAGTGCTGATGACTGTAGACTGCTCAAACTGTAACATGATATAAACAAATACTATGTACTATGCTCAGACTGATTAAAATATCTTGTTAAGATGTTAAGATGCTCGACTCGTACTGACATGACACTTGGACTTAACCGGTATAACTGGCACTGGTTTAAAATGGAACCGAATTGACATGACTATACTGAACTGGACTGGACTTAGAATTTAACTGAAATCCTGACGTGAACATGAGCCGGATCAGTAAATATTAAAACATGAGATAAACCGGTCTGAACCGGCCGGTTCGTTAGCTGGCCAGACCGCCGGCCTGCTGTGGCCGGGCGGTCGGCCGTTGGCTAAACCAACCCGCTCGGTCCCGCGCTGGGCCTGCTAGTGCCCGGGCGCGGTCGCTGGCATGGACTGGCTCGGCCTAGGCACGGCCGAGCCTTGCTGGTTGTGACTGGCACGAGCATGGACGTCCGCACACGCTGGTGTGCCACTGGGCATAGCCGGCGTGGACTGAACCTCGATGGGCTCAACAGGCGTTAGCCTGGGCCGATTGGACATGATCTCGGGCGCTGGTGTGTGACTAGCGCAACGCGCACATTCATGGAACAGCCATCGGGCGCTGCTAGGCACAACCGACGGTCGACTGGACATATGACATGATGACTGGCGCTGCCGGGCACTGTGGACACGGTCACTTGTGCGACTGGGCACTGCCGGGCGTATTTGGCACCGCGGCAGGTGACTGGGCGGTTCGGGCCAACACTGGGTGCATGGACTGGCGTGACTGGTACCGTTCAGACGCTGCCGGGCGACCCTGACGGTACTGGACACTCGGGCGTGCTATCGGCCACTGCCCAAGGCCGACTGGCGTGCGGTTAAACACACTAGCGTGCTCTGGGACATGCCGGCGTACGCGGGGCACTAACTGACTGTCGACTTTTGCGGCAGAGGCTGTACGCGACGCCCGACCGGGCATACACGCACATCACCCGCTCGACTGCCTGACTGCCGACGCGTTGTGACCGCTGTGTGCGGCCAGAGCGGTTACGACCGGCCCTCGCCGGCCGTCTGGCGACTTCATCCGACAACTTTAACTTAAATCAACATAACTTAACATGACATGAATAAATACACATAAATCGGCCGGATGACCATGACTATAACTTAGTATGACCATTGAGACATGAACGGCCGTGGCGTGCGCGACGTGCGCAGCCCATGGCTTCGACCGTATTCTTCGGTCGATTGACAACTTCCCTCGACAATTGATACATGACTGATCATAATATATCCAATAAAGACTCATGAAATATGAATTGTTCGGGAGTTGTCGAATCAAAATGAACATGGCTCGACATGGCTTAAATTGTACGATCGAAAGCAAATATAGTCTATTCATGGACTTAGCTACTTGCTTTGAACTTAATATGATAATATTTACATTAACATAGAGTCAAGAAAAGATTACCCCTTCAATCGTTCGTTCAATGGTGTAAGACTTCTCGTGATCGTTCGTCCGTTCGGTAGCTTACGTGCGTGCGTGCGGTACTCCTTTTCCAAACTTTCTTAGGCTTATTTATATAATAACTCCCTTAACATTAACTTAAGAACACTCAGCTAACATGACCCAACTCACGGTGAATTTCCTATAAATAAAGGAAGGTGAATTAAGGTGAAATAAGGTGGAAAAATCGTGGCCAATGGGCTCTCAACACTTGTCATGCATGAAGAGGTCTAGGTGGCTTGTTACTTGCTTAATCATCTTCTTACTTGCTTAGTCATACCTCATAAGCTTCCACATGTGCTAAGTGCAATGATGAGATTCACGTGAAGCTTGCTTCAAGACTTTCAGCAATTTGGTTAGATCAAACATGGTTTATGTTGGAACCCACGAGGATCTCGATATGCACAAATCACAGACAAACATTCAAC
>CACSLK010002554.1:4209632-4226559 GCA_902706635.1 Striga hermonthica
TGGGGGCGCGGGCTGCGCGAGCCTGTCAAGCTTGTTAGGGCCAAATGACTTGGAAATTATTTCTAAGTGTCCGGTTTGACCCCGGTTTGACTTGAAGAAAATAATAATAATAATAATAATAATAATAATAATAATAATAATAATAATAATAATAATAATTATCATAATAACAATCTCCAATAATTCATAATCAAACAGGGCGTTATAGACAAGACCGGTGAACAGTACCTGAACAGTACCTCATTTAAGGATTGTAATGCCCCGTTTATTTATTGATTATTTGGATATTATTTATTGTATTATTATTATTACTATTTGAATTAATTGTCTTTATTATTATTATTATTATTATTGATGCTAAATGTCAATTTGCTATTATTTGTTGTTATTAGTAATATTATTATTGTTAATATTAATTATATAATTATTTTAAATGGTTAATATTAAAAAAATATTATTGTATGTATATATATATATATATATATATATATATATATTCAGTTTAATTTATCGTCGCGATCATATCCGAGCCATTTTTCAGAGCGAGTCTTAAGTTTAATAATCGGCCCAATTTATCGAAAGTATTTTTTTTGGCCCAAAAGACTTAATTTTTTTTTAGCCCATAATGGTTTAAGTGGTGTTGGCCCATTTAACTACCCTTACCTTGGCCCAAGTGAAGAGACATCAGCAGACCCATTCAAACTTCTCCCCTTCGCGTAATTGGACCCAGTCTCTCTTCCAGCACTTTTCTGTTCCGATCATTCTGTGAGATATTCCACCGCACGTTCGTTCGTCGCGTTTAAATATCCGAGGAAGAATAACTCAACCGCATATTCCATCTCATTTCGCGTTATCTGCTCTCATCTCTTTCTCGTTCACCAAAAAAAAAAAATAAAAAATTTAGCCTCCACTGTTACCGGCGAATTCCAATTCGATCGACGCCATCCCCTCGCCGCAGTCCCGTCGATTCAACAGTCCCATGAAGCTCCCGTTCAACCTCGAGCAACAAACCAGCCAGCCCCGCAAATCCGTTCGAGAGTCACCGACAAAGCTTCGCTCGTCATTGTTTCCGGCGAGCACTCCGACGGTGCCTTCCCCTGCTTCCATCAACCCTTTTCATTCCCTGTCAGGCCTCAGAAACTGTTCACGGGCAGCCCGCAGTCCCTTCGAGAAAGCACAGCGGCAGTTCGTCGAGGTTTCGAAGTTCCGAGTTTTTTCGTTTGATCTGTTCGTTTGCCGCCTGAGCCCGTATATTCCCGAAGAAAGGTAATCGGCAAACCTTATAGATATATTCGTGCTCGTGATTGCTCGTTAGATTATATTCGTACTCGTTGAATCGATTTATTTTCGTTGTTTGCGTTGGTAATAATATCCGTTTATGTTTCGTTTAATCGTTCGGTGTCTCGTGAAATTTACGTGGACATATTGGAACTCTCGTGTTTTGTCAATTGAGTCAGGTTGCCGCTGTGTTTATTCGGTTGGTTTCGGAGTCGCGTTTTGTTATTTCAAGCTTTACCGTCGTCGTTATGTTGTTCGTTTGTTTTCGAACCGTGTATTGTCGTTTCGTTTATTTTTTTGGATAAATAAAACTTGATTTTTGTAAGTTTTCAAAACTCTGGATACTTGGTTTTTTTTTATTTTGGTAATTACGTAAGTTGCTCAATCTCGTCGCCCTCGAAATTGTAATTGAAATCCGTACCAGAAGTTCTATGTTGTCTGCAGTTCACCCTACATCCGCAGGCTTCTTTTTAATTAAAATTTTCCATTCACAATTCAAAACGAGCATGTGGTCTAGTGGCCTTCTATCTGCCTGCTTGTGCGAGAAGTCCCGAGTTCGAAACTCTCCACCAGCAGCCTAGTTTCTTTTTTTTTCGCCCAGCCCAGGTTTCTTCAAGGCGCGCGGGCCGTTCGGCCCGTTTTTGTGAGATACCTCAGCCCAGTTCAGCCCGCATAAAGCCCGCGTCCACCCAGTTTGTCCCACCCAGCCTTTGTTGGCCAATTTAGTGTGTATTCTCCGGCCCAATTCGCGTTGCCCAATTTAGTGTGCATTCTCTGGCCCAATACGCGTGTATAAGGCCCATTTTCGCAGCAGAAAATTCCAGCGCAGCCTAGTTCGACCTTTTGATTTTTTTTTAGTTCCGAAAGCCCGTTTTTTATGCCGGTTTCAATTTTAAAAATATTTTCAAAATGTGAAAAATTTGGAAAAATTATTTTAAGTCCCGAGACTCCAAATTTAGTTATCCGAGTCCTATTTTTCAAAAATAAGAGAGTTCCAAGTCCACGAAAAATCTGATTTAAAAACCCTTAAACCTTAATTTTGATTAAGTATGGGTTATGTTAAATTCGAGTAGTGAGATAGGTTATTGATAAATTATCTCGCTTAAATGTAGGTGTTTGAGGAGTCGAACCTTGACCTACGTACATGCTTTAGTGTGCAATATTCTACATCGATTTTCAGGTGGGTTTTATTTGAAAATTTGCTATGCCGTAAATAATTTATTTGTTGTTGGGTTGGTATGATCAGTGCATGCTTGTAAATTTGTGTGACCTTCGGTGTGAGCTGGATGTCATTCGAATGGTTGTCCCCGTCGTTGAGAGCTGTATGTCCTTCAACGGTGCCTTGTGATGCAGTCTCCCTAAGTCCTAATGATAGGCCATACCGTTGAGAGCTGTATGTCCTTCGGTATGCACTCCCATTAATGAGAGTTGTATGTCCTTCAATGGCTAATGATAGATGTGCACATGAGTGAGATTATTGGTGTATTGATTGGAGATGTGACATGCCAAATTGATTTATGATCATGTTGTGACCATACCCTTTGTTATATTATTTGTTATTTATGTGCATAGTGGTGAGCACTACTGTTTCTATTTGTGCTCATCCCCATCTGCTCTTCATGGATGCAGGTTATTAAGTGCGGCACGGCGAAGGGATGCGAGTGGTGGTCGGTTACTGTTGACTGAATTATTATTTGATATTGCTTCTTCATATTGAACTGAATATATGTTTATCGTGCATGATTTTGAATATTGATGATTGACGATGATGGATTTTCGAATTGGTAGCGCCACCAGTGATTTGAAATAAATTTTGAAAAATTTAATACTGATTTTCGTCAAATAAAAAGTGGGGCATTACAGTTTGGTATCAGAGCCATTCTGCGTTTCTGTAGACTGGCCTAATGTGAATTATGTGATTATTTTCTTTGACCTTGTGTTGACCACTCGTCTCCTTCACGCCGCGCTGCGTAAGGTATGTTTGATTTAAGTATTAATGAAAATACTTGATATGTAAATGGTACACATGTGGCAATGAAACTACTTGTGTTGAACTTGTGATCTGGGGCTTAGGATCTATCCACCTTGATTTAATCGAACTCTAGTGTTTAATGGCGAACTCTAGACTTCTGTAACTATGATATTATTTGTGCTAAACTTTGTTCGGCTTATCCAATGTAGAGCTATGAATACCCGCTACAACCGTAACCATCAGCCATCCCCGACTCCTTCCCCGCCTCGTCGTCATCACCAGGCCCCTCTGGCCATGGACCTTACTCAACTCATAGTCCAGTTTCAGAGGACGAATGCACCGACTTTCGCGGGGACTGAGAACCCCACAACGGTGCTGGATTGGATGAAAGAGCTGGATAAGATTTTTGCTGTACTCCCCCTCCCTGACCGTCAGCGGGTATCTCTCGCAGCTTATCAGATGAAGGAGGACGCCTCTGACTGGTGGATTGACCACTGGGCCCAGAGGCCAGAGGCGGAGCTTCATGCTCTCACTTGGGAGTAGATGAAGAAGATGGTACGTGGCAAGTTCCTTCCCAGAGCTTTTGGGATAGGATGGAGCATGAGTTCTACCACTTGCAGCAGGGCAGCTCCACAGTGGATAAGTATATCCGTACCTTCACCCGGATGTGCCTTTTTGCGGGCGACTCAGTGAATACCGATGCTAAGAAGGCCCGCAAGTTTCTCAAGGGGCTCAATCAAAGGATCCGTGAACTAGTGGGAAGTCACGGACTAATGTCTTTCGCCGACACTGTTAGTCGGGCTCAGGAGGTAGAGAGCTGTCTCATTCCGATAGCCCCAGTCCCTTCATGTTATCATGCCTCCCAGCCTTCTCAGACCGTTGCTCAGTATGCTCAGCCCATCTCCTCCACGCCACTCGGCTCTAGTTCGGGCAAGAGAAAGGTTGATTCCCACCAAGATGAACGGAAGGGAAAGCGTGGAGGCTTAGACAGACCTGATGACCGCCTCGCCACCCACGGCCCTATTCTAGCGTGTCCTAACTGCGGCACGAACCATAACGGAGTGTGTCGAGCTGCTAAGAAAACCTGCTACAACTGTCAATGCATCGGTCACTTTGCCCATATGTGTCCCGAGCCGAGGAGGCAGCAACAGGGACCATATCAGCAGCAACCGCCTTACCCTCATCAGCAGCAGCTTCCCCAACCGCCCCCGCAGCAGAATACGCAGCAGCCCCCACCATTTCAACCGCAGCTTCAGCAGGCCCAACCGAGGTTTGACGAAGGAGGTCGAGCACGGGTATACACGATGGCCCATTATGAAGCCGAGAAAAATCAAGGCTAAGCAGTTGATCGAATGTCAGATTTGAGATGATTATTTGTTCCTCCTTTTTGTTAGAATTGCAATTCTTGTACTCTGGCAGACCTTGTTTAATTCCCTCTGTCTTGTTAGACGAGTTTGAGTTTCGTTTTAAGACTCCTATTGGTTATTTTGATTTTCGTTTTGAAACTCCTATTGATTATTCAATTATCGTTATTTAGAAATTCTCTTGTCTTTTCTTTCCTTGCGTAAAATAATTCGGATGGAGTTAAGTCTTGATTTTTCCGTTGACCATTATCTGTTCTCGTAAACTAAGAGTCTTGTTTGATGAAATCTTTAAAGTCAATGCGAGAGGTTCAAGAGGGTGAATAATGTTGCAACTCTTGAGAATATCTGGGCTTAGAGATAGGCGTAAATCAATCATCATTTTGTGAGCGAATTGAGCATCATGCCGGAGGATCGCGAGGAGGTTCAAGCCAGTTCTATGATTGTTTAGTAGGAGTCTTTGAGGGGAGTAGCCAAGGAGTTGTGAGAAACATCGTGAGTTCTCAGCCACTTGAATCACGATGAAGTATGAGTACCCTGACAGCGAAATCGGAGTACCTGGATTTCAGAGTCTGGATTAGGGTCACAAAACACAAGGGAAATTCCAATTTTCGTGCACGTATCAGCACGGGGAGATGTAACAGTTGATGAGAAATGAACTGTAGCTACTGGATGCGGGTGGTGCAGGTGTACTGTGTGTTGGTGCCGCGCACAGGCGTGCCACGCTCGGTTATGCATCTCGAGTCGTAGGAAGTGTCGTGTGTAGTGTGCCGCATGTAGCGTGCCGCTTTGCCGCGTGCCAGGCCAGCCATTCGCGTCACAACTTCCAAGTCTTTAGCGTATAAATGCGTGTCAATTCCGGGAATTTTCCACGTGTATTGAAATGACCTAAGTGTTAAGTCTTGCTTGGAGGTTTTATCTTTATGAGTTGTTGTGCTCAATTGCAATGTAGTTACCACGTGAAGTGAGGAGCTTTGTGGTAAGAGAAGAGGCTACGACTAGGCCATTTCAGTCTTATCATGATCTTCGACCAAGTCGATGACTTAGCCTGATGATTGACTACACCACTGGGAATTACGAGGATGCATGACACGTTTTGTGCCTCATGGTGGAGGGAACGTGTGCTTGACCTCGAGGTATGTGTGTTTGTGACGAGCTGCGTGTTAGGCAGAACCCTACCTGTATGGAGGTACCGGTGACCTAGTGGAACAGAGGGTCCATTAGGAAAAGACCGGGAGGGGTATTCGTCAAAGTCCGGTGGGAAAAGTCGAGTCGAGGGCGAGACGACTTGGAAGAGAGGAAACTGAGATTCGGAGGGAGTACCGAACACCTTGTGTTGATATTTCCCTTGTATTATAATTATTTTAGTTTTCGAATTCCGAGGGAGGAATTCTTTGTAAGGTGGATAGACTGTAATGCCCCATTTATTTATTGATTATTTGGATATTATTTATTGTATTATTATTATTACTATTTGAATTTGTCTTTATTATTATTATTATTGATGTTAAATGTCAATTTGCTATTATTTGTTGTTATTAGTAATATTACTATTGTTAATATTAATTATATAATTATTTTAAATGGTTAATATTAAAAAAAATATTATTGTATGTATATATATATTCAGTTTAATTTATCGTCGCGATCATATCCGAGCCATTTTTCAGAGCGAGTCTTAAGTTTAATAATCGGGCCAATTTATCGGAAGTATTTTTTTTTTGCCCAAAAGACTTATTTTTTTTTTTAGCCCATAATGGTTTAAGTGGTGTTGGCCCATTTAACTACCCTTACCTTGGCCCAAGTGAAGAGACATCAGCAGACCCATTCAAACTTCTCCCCTTCTCGTAATTGGACCTAGTCTCTCTTCCAGCACTTTTCTGTTCCGTTCATGCTGTGAGATATTCCACCGCACGTTCGTTCGTCGCGTTTAAATATCCGAGGAAGAATAATTCAACCCGCAGATTCCATCTCCTTTCGCATTATCTGATCTCATCTCTCTTTCGTTCACCAAAAAAAAAAAAAAAATTCGGACTCCACTGTTACCGGCGAATTCCAATTCGATCGACGCCATCCCCTCGTCGCAGTCCTGTCGATTCAATAGTCCCGTGAAGCTCTCGTTCAACCTCGAGCAACAAACCAGCCAGCCCCGCAAATCTTTTCGAGAGTCACCAGCAAAGCTTCGCTCATCATTGTTTCCGGCGAGCACTCCGACGGTGCCTTCCCCTGCTTCCGTCAACCGTTGTCATTCCCTGTCAGGCCTCGGAAACTGTTCACGGGCAGCCCTCAGTCCCTTCGAGAAAGCACAGCGGCAGTTCGTCGAGGTTTCGAAGTTCTGAGTTTGTTCGTTCGATCCGTTCATTTTCCGCCCGAGCCCGTATATTCTCGAAGAAAGGTAATCGGCAAACCTTATCGATATATTCATGCTCGTGATTGCTCGTTAGATTATATTCGTACTCGTTGAATTAATTTATTTTTGTTGTTTGCGTTGGTAATGATATCTGTTTATGTTTCGTTTAATCGTTCGATGTCTCGTGAAATTTACGTGGACATATTGGAACTCTCGTGTGTTGTCAATCGAGTCAGGTTGCCGCTGTGTTTATTCGGTTGGTTTCGGAGTCGCGTTTTGTTATTTCAAGCTTTACCATCGTCGTTGTGTTGTTCGTTTTTTTTCGAACCGTGTATTGTCGTTTCGTTTTTTTTGGATAAATAAAACTTGATTTTTGTAAGTTTTCAAAACTCTGGATACTTGGTTTTTTTTTTTATTTTGGTAATTACGTAAGTTGCTTAATCTCGTCGCCCTCGAAATTGTAATTGAAATCCGTACTAGAAGTTTTATGCTGTCTGCAGTTCACCCTATATCCGCAGGCTTCTTTTTAATTAAAATTTTCCATTTATAATTCGAACCGAGCATGTGGTCTAGTGGCCTTCTATCTGCCTGCTTGTGCGAGAAGTCCCGAGTTTGAAACTCTCCACCAACAGCCTAGTTTCTTTTTTTTCGCCCAGCCCAGGTTTCTTCAAGGCGCGCGGGCCGTTCGACCCGATGTCAGCCCGCGTGCGGCCCGATTTTGTCAGATACCTCAGCCCAGTTCAGCCCGCATAAAGCCCGCGTCCACCCAGTTTTTCCCACCCAGCCTTTGTTGGCCAATTTAGTGTGTATTCTCCGGCCCAATTCGCGTTGCCCAATTTAGTGTGCATTCTTCGGCCCAATACGCGTGTATAAGGCCTATTTTCGCAGCAGAAAATTCCAACGCAGCCTAATTCGACCTTTTGATTTTTTTTTTAGTTCTGGAAGCCCCTTTTTTATGCCGGTTTCAATTTTAAAAATATTTTCAAAATGTGAAAATTTTGGAAAAATTATTTTAAGTACCGAGACTCCATTTTTAGTTATCCGAGTCCTATTTTTCAAAAATAAGAGAGTTCCAAGTCCACGAAAAATCCGATTTAAAAACCCTTAAACCTTAATTTTGATTAAGTATGGGTTATATTAAATTCGAGTAGTGAGATAGGTCATTGATAAATTATCTCGCTTAAATGTAGGTGTTTGAGGAGTCGAACCTTGACCTACGTACTTGCTTTAGTGTGCAATATTCTACATCGATTTCCAGGTGGGTTTTATTTGAAAATTTGCTATGCCGTAAATAATTTATTTGTTGTTGGGTTGGTATGATCAATGCATGCTTGTAAATTTGTGTAAACTTCGATGTGAGCTGGATGTCATTCGAATGGTTGTCCCCGTCGTTGAGAGCTGTATGTCCTGCGACGGTGCCTTGTGAGGCAGTCTCCCTATGTCCTAATGATAGGCCATACCGTTGAGAGCTGTATGTCCTTCGGTATGCACTCCCATTGATGAGAATTGTATGTCCTTCAATGGCTAATGATAGATGTGCACATGAGTGAGATTATTGGTGTATTGATTGGAGATGTGACATGTCAAATTGATTTATGATCATGTTGTGACCATACCCTTTGTTATATTATTTGTTATTTATGTGGATAATGTGAGCACTACTGTTTCTATTTGTGCTCATCCCCACCTGCTCTTCATGGATGCAGGTTATTAAGTGCGGCACGGTGGAGTGATGCGAGTGGTGGTCGGTTACTGTTGACCGAATTATTATTTGATATTGCTTCTTCATATTGAACTGACTATATGTTTATCGTGCATGATTTTGAATATTGATCATTGACGATGATGGATTCTCGAATTGGTAGCGTCACCAGTGATTTGAAATAAATTTTGAAAAATTTATTACTGATTTTCGTCAAATAAAAACTGGGGCGTTACAAGGATACTATAAATAGCAGCTCAATTCATTTATTTTGGGTTGTTGAATCTCAACTAACTCTGCCTTCTCTCTACTTTCTCTCTCTAAAATTGTAAGAAATATTTCGTAAGGATTGTAAGTATATCGTAAGTGCCGACCTCGTACGAGAGGCCGACCTCGTGATCGTCTAATAAAATCGTAATTAAGCCATATCCTTCCTTTGTTTCCAGTCTTGTACTTTCAACATTTACCATTTTAACCGTTGACCGAAAAAGCTCGTCAACAGTTTGGCGCTAGAAGAAGGGCACCATAAGTTATTTGGTGTCAATTATTCGATCTTGTGAAACCCCATACTCACCCCCTTTCGTTTACCTCGAATCTCGTTGAAGATAGCTTCATCCAGTCACGACGAGTCAACCTAGCAGTCCGGTGCTCAATCCCGCCGGCGCAACGGCGAAGAGACCTCCCACCGTAATCAACAAGGGACTCAGGCCCCTGTCCCTCCAGTCCTGACTTTCGCCGCAGCCATGCAGAATCCCGACGTCCTCAAAGCCCTGGAAAGAGTCTTCGCCAAGGCCCTCGCAAGCCAGGCACCTGGGGGAAACACCGTGGCAGCCACGGAGAACCACAAAAATATTCTGCTCCAGACCCCCGACAAGGAGACTGGGGGACAGAAGAAGACAACCCTACTAAGTCCAAGACGACGGGTCAATCTCCCAACCGCGCCGCCCTGGTACGGCGCGAGAAAGGTGCGGGGCCAGCACCCACCGAACAAACTGGCGAAAGCCAACCAGACCGGAGCCTGCAGGTTATACGCTGCTCCGTCTACCGATGCCTAGGTGACAAAACCCAGGCTAATCGCGACCTTAGGGGCGTCATCGAGCTAGGTAAAACCATTGGGCGTGATGCCGACGAGTTCACGACCCTCAAACGCAGAGTCGCTGAACTGGAAAGTCGGCACTCCCCCAGGAAGACGCCTCGCCACCTTGCTATTCGCGACCCACTCCTCGGGTCGTGGACCATGCTTCACCACTCTCTCCTGACATCCTGCGCGAGCCCGTCCCCCAGAAAATCAAAGTGCCTTAGCTCGGACTTTACGACAGGAGCTCAGACCCTGACTCACATATCGGCCTTTACACCTCGTTGATTGATCTGCACGGTGCGACGGACGCCCTACGCTGTAGTATGTTCTCCCTGACCCTAGGACCAAAGGCGCAGAGGTGGTACCATTCTCTGTATCCGCATTCAATTTGCACCTGGGGGTAGCTCAAGTCGGCATTCCGATCGCACTTCATAGGATTGCAGATCGACCTGCCCCCCAAGAAATCCATCGCCAATATTGTCCAAGGCGAAAAAGAGAGATTGAAAGACTATATCACTCGATTCAATGACCGGGTTCAAAATATGGAGCAGTGTCATCCCGAGACCCTGCTCGTTTCCGTGCAAGCCGGGCTGAAGCCGAAAACCTTATTCAAGTGGTCCCTATGCCAGAATAAGCCGACCACCTACCAGGAGTTCCTCGTCAAAGCCCAAAACTATATCATGGCCGAAGAGTCCTCATCCAACCCGGTGCTGGATGTCAGTCCGGGCAAAGATAAAAACAAAGAGAAATCTGGGAAGCCTAGCAAGCCATTCGATGAAGTCCGGGCCATGAGAAAGCAAAGGGCTGAGGAGCTCAAAGAAAGTTTCAAAGGTGTCTTCTTCGTAGACGCCGCCGCGGTCTACGAGGAGATAAAAGCGAAGGGGCTACTGCCTGATCCCAAACCCATATTCACCGAGAAGGACAAGATGGACCAGTCTCGATACTGCGCCTATCACAAGGCGCATGGGCATAACACCAACCAGTGCCGTAATTTGATCTCGGCACTGCTCAAACTGATTGATGACCCACAGGTCAGAAAGTTCACTCTCCATGGGGAGAAGAGAAAAAGGGGAGGTCGTTTTGAGGACGGCCTCGATAGTGATGAAGACACTAACGTGAACCCTCGGAGGAAGAAGCCGCAGCAGAGCGCCCCAAATGAGATAATGATGTTCAGCCCGGCTAATCAAGGCGAGGCCGGCACCTCCGCGGGTAGAAAAAAAAATCGATCCCCACATCCATGGACCGACCGAACCGACTTCTCACCTCGGCGTGTCAATACGAGCCGAGGTGAATCCCTCGTGTCGAGGAGAGACGAAGGCTTATGCCCGACAGGCCTTTTATGCCGGGCAAAGAGTGATGCACACCGGAAGCAGGCCGACAGTTGAGCCGACGCCTAACAAAATCTCTTTCACTGACGAGGACGCATTCCTGTTCGACCACCCCCACTCAAACGCCCTGGTGATCACGGCCCCAATAATGGCGATAAAAATCCACCATATAATGGTCGACACCGGGGCCTATGCGAGTATCTTATACTATAGAATATTTAAGAAGATGGAGATTGACAGGAAGGAGATGCAGCCCTGCCGAGAGCGGATCCAGGGGTCTAATGGACAAATGACGACCCCCATTGGCCAAGTGATGTTGCCGATTAGGTTCGTGGAGAAGAGACAGCCCACACGGACGATACTTGAAACTTTCAAGATAGAGGACTGCCCAAGTGAATACAACGCCATCCTGGGCAGGACGGCTCTCTACAAGCTGAGGGGTGACGTGTCCATTTACCATTATTCCATTAAGTTCCCGAGCTCGGACGGGGAAAGGACCCATCGAGGAGATCAGTGAGAAGAGCGGGAATGCGTCCTGACCATCCTGCGAACAGAGGTCAATACAGCCAACTCCGTCCCCGAAGCCGAGACGAGTGCAACCGAGCTCACTGTCTCGGAAAAATTGGTTTCTGTAATTCCGGGGATCCTTTCGTGGTGCGAGCCTCCATACTCTGACTGTTTTTTGATTACCAACTCCGGTGTGGACGCTGAGCCGACACATGAAGGGGAAGGGGGCAACCGCATGCTGGGAAACCAGATAGGTTCGACCCCCCTGATCATGCCAAGTGCCGAACAGGTCGTCGGAGACACCGAGGAGGAAGGTGTAGCAGAGGTCGTAGAAGGCTTGGATCGAAATACCAAGGTGGTTCAGCCCGGCCCGGTGGGCGACCACATGTTGGAAATCCAGACAGGTCTGCTCCCCCAGGTTGACACCAACACCGAGCAGGAAGAAGAGTCCGGGGCCAACCTGGACCAGGACAGAGGCCGAAGAGCTGGCAAGGAGTCGGTCTCGGAGGAGGACTAACTCGATCCCTGAACCCAGTACGAAGAGAAAAGGGGCACCAAAAGGGCCGAGCCCATGGATGAAGTCGAGGTTATTTTCATTGACGAGGAGACTTGCCAGAAGCAACTCCGGGTCGGCAATAGATTAACGCCGCCATTGAAGGCCGAGCTAACCAGGTTCCTTCGGGAAAACGCAGATGTTTTCGCGTGGACCCATGAGGACATGGTCGGCATTGACCCAAAGGTCGCCTGCCATAGGCTGCAGGTCGACCCCACAGTCAGACCGATCGTCCAAAAGAGGAGGAAGCTAGTCCCAGACCAGCAACAGGCTCTCGAAGAGGAAGTGATCAAGCTCAAAGATAATGACTACATTCGAGAAGTCCGATACCCGACCTGGGTCGCCAACCTGGTACTCGTAAAGAAGGCCAGCGGGGCATGGCGCCTCTGCATCGACTTCTCCGACCTCAACAAGGCATGCCCCAAAGACAGCTACCCACTGCCCCACATCGACTATATGGTAGACGCCACCTCGGGGCGTGAACTGATGAGCTTCATGGATGCATACTCCGGCTATAACCAGATCCAAATGCACCCAGATGATGCAGAACATACCTCTTTTTACTTGGCACGCGGACTCTATTGCTATAGCATGATGCCGTTCGGACTGAAGAACGCCGGGGCCACCTATCAGCGCCTAGTCAATAAGATGTTTGCTAGTTTGATAGGTGGTAGTATGGAAGTGTATGTAGATGACATGTTAGTCAAATCCGTGTATGCATCCAACCATGTTAATGACCTCAATAAAATGTTTTCCATTTTGCGTGATTACAACATGAAGTTAAATCCCAAAAAATGCACCTTTGGTGTCGGCTCAGGAAAATTCTTGGGCTACATCGTCAGCCAGCGCGACATCGACGCCAACCCCGAAAAGATTAAGGCCGTTCAAGACCTCCGACCACCGACCCCGATCAAAGGAGCCCAGAGACTGACCGGCAAACTCGCCGCACTCAGCCATGTCATCTCAAAGTCGACAGACCGGTGTAAGCCGTTCTTCGACGCAATCAAAAAGAATCACAAGTTCGAATGGATCCCGGAGTGCCAGCGAGTGTTGGAGGCCGTCAAGGAAGCCTTATGCCGTGCTCCAACCATGCAGAAACCTAGGCCGGGAGAGATGCTCTTCCTCTATCTAGGGGTTTCCGACGTGGCGGTCAGCGCGGCCCTCATCCGAGAGGATGAATCTTCTCAACATCCAGTCTACTATGTAAGCAAGGTGCTCCATGATGCCGAGCTACGATACCCGCCAATGGAGAAACTCGCGTTCGCCTTAGTGATCACCGCGCGGAAACTGAAGCTGTACTTTCTAGAATATTCAATAACAATACTCACACCTACCCTCTGAGAAAGATCCTCCACCGGCCTGACACGTCGGGCCGGATGGTAAAGTGGGCGGTGGAGCTGGGGCAATACGACATTCACTATCGACCCCGGACAGCAATAAAGGGGCAAGTACTATCGAGCTTTATAGCCGAGTTCACGCCGGGGGTTAAGAAACAACAAACGAGCAGCCGTGGGTGATGTACGTGGATGGGTCCTCTACTGCCGACGAGCAGGCAGAGGAGTCTTCCTTGTAGATCCCCACAAGAAGCTCTTTTGTCATTTGATACAATATCTTTTCCCGGCGTCCAACAACGAGGCTGAATATGAGTCATTGCTATCCGGGCTCGACTTTGCAGAGGCCATGAGCTTAACCGACCTCATCATATACTAAGATTCCATGCTGATGGTCAAACAGATATCCGGAGAGTTTGAAGTGAAGGAGCCAAGGCTGGTCCCGTACCTGGGCCTGGTGAAGAAGAAGCTGGCCAAACTCCGGACTAAAATAGAACACATTCCCCAAACGGAGAACGTGCAAGCCTACGCCCTAGCCCGCCTCGCCTCTAGTGCCGGGGTGGAAAATGTCGAATACGTCCAGGTCGGACACAAGGAACAACCGTCCGTGCTCGGCACTTCTGTGCTAAGTGTCGGGCAGGGGGCGGAGGACCAAGTCCCGGGCTGGATGGCCCCGATCCATTTGTATCTCGAGACTGGTGCATTGCCGTCTGACCCGATAGAGGCCAGACAGCTTCGTACTCGGGCAGCTCAGTTTACAATCGTGGCTAGCGAACTGTTCAAATGAGGCTACTCGGCACCTTTACTCAAATGCGTAGATGAAAAGAGCGTCGAATACATACTTAAAGAAATCCACGAAGGCGTATGTGAAAACCATTTAGGAGGACATGCCCTCGCACACAAGGTCCTAAGACAAGGCTACTACTAGCTGAGTCTGAAGAAGGACGCTCTGGACTTAGCTCGGAGATGTGCGAAGTGCCAAACCTTTGAGCCCAACATCATCCAACCATCGCAGCCCTTGAAATCAATCCTCAGCCCTTGGCCATTCGCTAGGTGGGGTGTGAACCTGATCGGCCCCCTACCTACCGGAAAGGGCGGGATGAAGTACGCAGTGGTCGCGGTGGACTATTTCACGAAGTGGGCAGAAGCTGAACCGCTCGCCACCATAACCGAGCAGAAGATGATAGATTTCCTATGGAAGTCCATCATATGCCGATTCGGAGTGCCGAACTCGATTATCACCGACAACGACAAGCAGTTTAAAGGGAAGAAGCTGGAAACATTCTGCAAAGAGCACAACATCAAACACTTATTCTCGACACTTTACCATCCCCAATCAAACGGCCAGGTCGAGGCAGTAAACAAGATAATCAAACAAGGGCTCAAGGTCTGATTTGAAGCCGCTAAAGGGGCCTGGCCGGAAGAGCTCCCGAGCGTGCTTTGGGCCTACCGCACCACGGCTAGATCGTCAACTGGCAAAACACCGTTCTTCCTGGCATATGGGTCTGAAGCAATGATACCCATCGAGCTCGGCACCCCAACATTTTGGGCAACCAACTATGAGGAAGAATCCAACTCTGAGTCGCTGAGGGCCAACTTGGACCTAATCGACGAACACCGGACGCAGGCCGAGCTAAAAAATGCGGCATACAAGAGGCATAGTGAGAGATACATTAACTCTCAAGTCAAACCGCACTCGTACCAGGTCGGCGATTTGGTGCTCAAAAGGGTGACGGGGCCCGACCCCGGACCCCTCAAGCCAAAGTGGGAAGGGCCATACAAAATCAGCGAGGTCTTCTCTCATGGGGCTTACCGTCTTGAACATCTCGACGGCACCCCCACCAATACCCATGGAACTCGGCATTCCTGAAAAAGTTCTACCAATAGGTCTAGGTTGATCCATCATAGCTACTTGTAATCATGTTTTGTAATGAAGTGACGTTGTAAAAGATATGTAACTCTTTGTTATTATTTTCAAAATAAGAGATTTAGGCATAGATCGAGTCGAAGCGGCGTAAGGATCGGTGTTGGCCAGGATCAGTACGATGACCTGGTCGGCACCTCATAAAAATGTAAGGATCGGTGTCGGCCAAGATCAGTACGATGACCTGGTCGGCACCTCATAAAAACATAAGGATCAGTATCGGCCGGGATCAGTACGATGACCTGGTCGGCACCTCATAAAAACGTAAGGACCTGTGTCGGCCAGGATCATTACGATGACCTGGTCGGCACCTCATAAAAACATAAGGATCGGTGTCGGCCAGGATTAGTACGATGACCTGGTCGACACCCCCGCAAAAATGTAAAGATCGAGCTCAAGCGCGTAGCTTGGCTAGGCCAAACCGCACCCCGGCCCGACAAGCAGGCCGGACAGGTAACATGCCCCTGTAATTAAGGCCGCGGAGCCCAATCTCGAGGCCCGGGCAATAAACAAGTTCCGAGCTCGACCATGAGCTTGGACCCGTAATTGATAGCGTCGAGCCCAATCTCGAGGCTCGGCCAACAAATAGGTGCCGAGCTCAACCATGAGCTCGGCACCGTAATTAATAGCGCCGAACCTAATCTCGAGGCTCGACAAATGAACAGGTGCCGAGCTCAACCATGAGCTCGGCACCGTAATGAATATCGCCGATCCCAATCTCGAGGCTCAGCCAAGCAGCGAGCGGGCGCCGAGTTCAACCATGAGCTCGGCCCTGTCATTAATAAGCTCCGAACTCCACCTTGAAGCCCGGCACTTCATACAAACATGGAAGAAAGTTTGGCGAAAGTGAACAAAGTAAAAAGAACGCGATAAAAACAAACTCAATAGTCATAAGCCATCAAGAGCATAAATCCATTCAAAAGCCAAACCGGCATAAATAAAACACGTTCAAGACAAGAGTCGAAATGTTCAGACCACATCCGGTCAGCACAACGGCGTGCAGGCCGGACAAAACAAACCAATATAATGTCTACGCACGGGACTCCAAGAGCACCTCTTCGACGACGGCCTCAGCCTCTTTATCCACCCCCAAAGTTTCGGCCCCCTCTCCGTCCACCCTCTTCGCCGCCTCGGCGTCGGCCACCACCTTCGCCACCTCCTCGGCCTCTTCCATCTCGCCGACCACCGTCAGCACGACACATCGACGAGGCTGGAACTCTGGGTCAGGATCGGCTGCAAGCAGGAATGGCTCGTATGCCGGCAGTAACTCCCCCGACGTGAGACTCCACGTCTTCACACAAGGAATGGCCCCGAGCCCTTGGAAGCCTACGACAACGTCGTGAGCCCAGCCTTTGAGCCTGCAGACCACGGTGGCCTCGTCCTCATCGACCTCACAGACGAGCCCCTCGAAATCAACCTCAAGCCTCGCCGCCTTTTGTAATATCCCATTCAGTTATTAGTAAAAAGTATCAGTTAATTTCCAAGATTAAGCTATTTTGAAGCTTAAAAAGTTGGAATTTTAAGTTTTTCAAGTCACACGAGT
>CACSLK010002554.1:4227059-4238293 GCA_902706635.1 Striga hermonthica
GAATAACAAGTGTAATATTCACTAAAGCAAAGCTTAAGTATATAACACCAACAGAACATGCACCGAGCTCAAGGCGATCAGGCCGGTGTTCGACCCCTCAGCCCTGGTGTTTTTCGATGGAGGAGACGACGGCCTCTCGCGTCCCACCTGCGAGCCTGAGCCGGACTCGATCGAGCTTTCATCACGAGCCCGGCTCTTCGTCTTTTGGACCTCAGCCTCGGGGTTGGCCCCCTCACTCCTGCTGCGGGTCGGAATCGGGCAATGCCCGCCAGTTCGGCCACCGGCAGCACCAGTGCAGCCACTAGCCCGACCCCCGACGGGTCCGGCGCGGCCGCCAGTGCGGCCGCCGACCTGAGAAGGGGACGCGCCGGACATGACGGGCTGAGAAGGGGCCGAGGCCGCGGTCCAGAGAACAGAAGGGGCCACACGGGAATCCCCCGCTGAAGTTGAGCCCTGGCTCTTCCTGGCTTCATCAAGAACGACATCCTGCTCGCCATTTTCTTCCCCTCCTTCAATGAGTTGGGGTTGGCGTGCGCGTGTTTGTTGGCCTTCTTAACAGAGCCGTGTCCACACACGCGATGCAAGGGGTAGTAAACTGATAAGACAGATGTAAGTACCGAGCTCAGAAATAGACAAAACGTAAATGAAATCAAACTTGACATACTCGGAGTGAAATAGCCGCTCTTAAAATCGAAGCACAGCCCGTGGGTGAGCAACGACTCTTCCTTAACGAGATCGCGGTAGATCCTTTCGTCCGCGTCGAGTGCCAACAGAGTGCAGACCTTATCAGCAAGGTCGTCGCTGATATCAACGCGCGGGTTATGGGCTGAAATGTAAATATTGACCTGTTAGCACAGGGAAAAGAAACATAATTAGAATAAGTCATGAAAAATGAAAAAGGACTCACAGGGACCCGTGATGAAGCCAGTGAAGGGGCGCCAGACGGCCTGAGGCGCTTGCCATTCGCCGGACACCCAAAACCACTCCGGCATGTAGCCGTGTAGGGACTCCGGGACTTTGTTTACGAGTGACTTGTCGACCCCGGGGGCCACCGAACTATAATAATTACCCGTCTCCCCGCTCTTCTTAAAGACGAGGAGGGATTTTATGTCGGCGCTCGTGGGGTCAGCCCAGCCCTGCTTCTGGAATAAGGCAATCAACCCAACCAGCCGCGCAAATGCTGTCAGCACGAGTTGGCTAATCCCGATGCCGAGGTCACCTAGGATCTCGCTCAGAACGCCGGGCAGGGGAAAGCAAAGGCCGAGACTGATGCTGTGACGATACACGCCGATGCAGCCTGGTGGTGGGCAGTGGATGGGCTCACCGGCATATGGGGCAAAGATGTGGACCTCGGGGCCAAAGCTCGCCTTCCCCATCAGCTGCGCCAAATCCACGTCGCCCAGAACTGACGGTATTGTCCAGGCCGTCATCGTCGACGGGGTCGCCCAAACACGGGGAGGCCAGCGCCAGCTCCCGGAAGGAGCCGTGGTCGCAGCTTCGACGGCGGCGTCAGTCTCAGCGTCGTCTCGACCAATTGGGACCCGCTCACGCCTTTGGGTGTCGCCTTGAAGAGTCTCGTCGACCAAATCAGGGTCGACGTCCGAACCATCGTGAGACGCCCCGGCGTGAATGTACGCCCTTCCCTCATCGCCGGCAGAGGAGTGGGAGCCGAGGTCGACGATGTCAACAGTGGAAAATTCCTGGGGCGTCCCACCACCCTGCTCAGCCGCCGTCGTTGCTGCGAACGTCACCCGTACGGCCGAGATGGGGGTGACCCCGAGAGGCCGAACCGTCTCTACTGCTAGAGGCGAATATACTACCAGCTCCCCCGTCTCCTCCGCCGTTACCTGCTCTTCGCCTCCGCCAGAATGGCCCACCGCCGTGTTCCCCCGTCTCCTCCGCCATTACCCGCTCTTCGCCTCCGCCGGAATGGCCCACCGCCGTGTTCCTCCCCTCATCGTTGAAATAACTCGCTGCAAAATTTGAATAACTCAACATATCGGAAAGGAAAAGAAAAAAAGAGATGAAAAAATAGGGGAATTACCGTGAAAAATCCTTGGACGCCGACTTGCAGAAAACTCCGCGGAGATCTAGAAATTTCCTTGCTGTTTTGCTCTGGAATTTGCTCAAAATTGCAGAAAGAGTAAAGCTTCTCAAGGAAGACGACGATGCATATATATATGATGTTTAGTCCAATCAGGGAAAGTTGCGTAGCGCCGTTTGAAATTCAAAATTTAATAAGTAACTGTTCGGATCGAACGGCCACGATCGAAGCCATCCGGCAGTTCATGAATAGGCGCGTGGTTGTAACGTGGCCGAGTAACCGCCGTTCCCACTGAAGCAACACGACGCGCCACGTGAGCAAATCAGATTGGGACACGTGTAAAGGTTCTAAAGCGGCGCGACTTTTCAGGGCCGACAAGAATTACAACGGCCACATCGCATTAATTAGTGCGTCGCCTCAGCTTGCGTCATCAAAGAATCAAAGGAATCACGAATTCGACTCCCAAAGGGGAGCGGAAGCGCTGAGATGAAATCTGGCAAACTCGGGGCTGAGCATCAGTGAAACGACCTCATACAAGATGTTTGGAGACCTCTCCTCCGAGCTTGGGGGCCTGTATGTTGATAGCTGAGTTAGCCCAGAATGAACCGGGAAGACTTAGCCCTTCAAGACCCGGGTTGAGGACCCGGTCTGACACAAGAGTGCCGAGCTGAACCAAAAAATAAAGTACTCAGGACCACCATAAGAACGTTTCCCGAGACCGGCACTCGGTTCAGTACGTGTGCAAGTCGACCTGGGTGAGTGCAGGGCTGAAAGTAGGTTCCCGACTGTCTCATGAGCACATTCGAGAAAAGTGCCGACCTGGAGACCCGGGGTCGCCATCCCGAAGGAAAGGGTAGGACTCGGCGAACATTAAAATATTCTCACTTGGAAGGTCATCATTGGACGATGGGACGGGTTGTCATAGCCTGGAACCCTACAAGCAAGCATAGTCCAGAAAGCCTGCTTGCATTAAATGCCCCCCATGCTTGCATTAAATGCCTGGCAAGTAATGATTGAAGAAACCTCAAATCGCATTAAATAGATGTCAGGGAGACGCCGAACTGCTCTGCAAGATCACTGTGCGACAAGACCGGTGAACAGTACCTGAACAGTACCTCATTTAAGGATACTATAAATACCAACTCAATTCATTTATTTTTGGTTGTTGAATCTCAACTAACTCTGCCTTCTCTCTACTTTCTCTCTGTAAAATTGTAAGAAATATTTCGTAAGGATTGCAAGTATATCGGAAGTGTCGACCTCGTACGAGAGGCCGACCTCGTGATCGTCTAATAAAATCATAATTAAGTCATATCCTTCCTTTGTTTCCAATCTTGTACTTTCAACATTCATTGCTGACAATGCTCACAAGATAACCCTGAAAATCACCTCGTCGTAACATCTTTTTGGCTTTCACCATGGAAATAACATGAGGTAAAGAACGAGTCTTGGTGCCAAAGAAAGTAATATGATCGTCTCCCAGAACATAAAGGGTAATCTCACAGTCGTGGCATCGAATATCTGCATGAAAATAAGTTAGCCAATCCATACCGAGAATGAGGTCAAAGTCCTCATCTCGAGAACATAAGCGTCGGTAGCCAAGACACGGCCACCGATAGAAAGGCTGAGATCAGTAGCTTTGGCATCAGTCACTATCTTTCGTCCCGAGGCTAAACTCACTTCGAGAGGATCGACAGCGGAAATAGAATGTACCCCAATGGAATCAAGACATCGTCGTGATATAAAAGAGTGAGTTACTTCAGTGTCAAATAAGGCGAAAACAGGAACATCGTTTAGTATAATCATCCCAGACATAGTACCTGGGTGCTGCTCCGCCTCGGCCTGGTCTACAACATAAACACGAGCCTGTTGTCTGCCTCGTTGCTACTGCTGAGTTGGCCTCGGGGCCTGTTGTCTAGGCTGTTGCTGTTGTGGCTGCTGTGGTGGTTGCTGTCGTGGCTGCGGTCGCTCTGGGCAATTGCTAACAAAATGTCCGGGTTGATGATAGTAATAACAAATGTCCTGGCCGAAATGACACTCTCCACGATGAGGTCGTCCGCAAGTAGTGCATGGTGGAATTTGCTGCGGTTTGGCTGCACCTGGTTGTCTCGGAAGGATCCTCCTGTTAGTCTGGAAGCCTTTCCCCTTTCTCTTCTTGTCCTTCGATTGTTGGGCAGCAGCTGGTTGAACTGGTGGGGCTGAGGATGATTGGGCAGAGGCAAATGGCTGAAGACGATCGTGGTTGGCCTCCCTCCGGATGCTAGCTTCAACTTCCTGGGCTATAGTGACAATACGGGCATAGGTCTGGACGCCGTGACCTACAATGTTATGACGGACTGCTGGTAAAAGCCTGTCAGTGAAACATCTCGATCTCTTTGCCTCCGCGCTCACCAGGTCGAGAACAAAGGTTCCAAGTCGAGTGAATTCTCGCTCGTACACGTCTAATGTACGAGTACCTTGTTTAAGCGCCAAAAATTGACGCTCCATTTATGCTCGATAGTACGCAGGATAATATTTCACGCGTATTAACTCCTTGAATTTGTCCCATGTACAACCTTCCTTTTCACCGGGACGCATTCCCCCGTAGGAATTCCACCAGAGACGTGCGTCATCCGTCAATTGGATCTGTGCGCAACGAACACGATAACGGTCGGGACCGTCCATGACCTCGAAAATCATTTCAAGGCCCTGGACCCATTCGTCAACAATTCGGGGATCTCCCTGGCCAGAAAATTTCTGTGGATGGTAGTCGCGAAACTGAGCGACTACGGTGGCTTGGGGGACCTCCTGATGATCTGGATCCCTACGTGGCGGCATCTGAATATTGGAAACATTCGACATGATTAAACATAGAGATATGTCATAACATGATATATTAATTGAGTGATAAGACACACAAATCTCTTGAAGAGTTGCTAACTTGGCCTGGAAATATTGACATTGAATCATGGATACACTGGACTATAAATTCTGAACATGACTCGAGCATCCTAACTAATTCATAACTGTGGATTCTACTGAGCATAGACATAGTAATTTGTTTATATTTAAAACATAAATCAGCACTTACCTGGTAGTCGGCAAGGCGTGAGCGTGACGTTGTCGGGTTTTATAAAAATTTCTGACTCATGAATATATTCAGATACACGGAAACGTGCTCTGATACCAACTTTAACACCCCACTTTTTCATAAATATCAGAGTTAAATTTTCGCAAAATCTATTTTTTTTTAAAAAAAAATACTTATTAGTTTGCAAAATCGTGACTCCGAGTACTACCATAATTCATTACTTTGCTTTGAAATCCGTTAACTTTATTTTTGTTTTTAAAGAAAAATGGATTATCATAATTTAAACAATCCGACTTATGAATCGAATCAAAATAGATAACTTCAAAAGACAGTAGCGTCAACAGAAAATGTAGCGTGACAAAACATATGTATATAACACTGTAAAAAAATGATCCTGAACCGTCCGTTAGTTCACACCTCCGGTCGTACTCTGTGACCTGAAAAACATAGATAAACATTGGGCGTGAGCACTAAAATCCACTGTACTCCGTAGGAACTCATACTAAAGTAAAAGTGAATATAATTGCAATATCATGATCAATAGCATGTAGAAACGTGGTACCGGTACAATATAAAAATCATGGCATGGCATGGCATAGCATAGCTGTAGCATAGCTACAATATCTGCCAACACAAACGTGTTGGACACCATGTGCACACTCTAGTGGGCAGATAAGGCCACTAGAACCTAGAATGGGTTTACGCACCTGGACTGGCTACCATTCCAAGCGGATACATAGCATGATACATTCCTCAAACATGGTAGAGTAATATAATCTATGTAATACCCAGTCTGAGTCCCCACCTGAACCGTCGATATAAAAAGGGAAGTGCTGATGACTGTAGACTGCTCAAACTGTAACATGATATAAACAAATACTAAGTACTATGATCAGACTGATTAAAATATCTGTTAAGAAGTTAAGATGCTTGACTCGTACTGACATGACACCTGGACTTAACCGGTATAAGTGAAATCCTGACGTGAACATGATCCGGATCAGTAAATATTAAAACATGAGATAAACCGGTCTTAACCGGCCAGTTCGCTAGCTGGCCGGACCGCCAGCCTACTGTGATCGGGCGGTCGGCCGCTGGCTCGGCCAATCGGCTTGGTCCTGCGCTGGGCCTGCTAGTGCCCGGGCGCGGTCGATGGCATGGACTGGCTCGGCCTAGGCACGGTCGGGCCGTGCTGGTTGTGACTGGCATGGCCATGGACGTCCGCACATGCTGGCGTGCCACTGGGCACAGCCGGCATGGACTGAACCTCGATTGCCTCAACAGGAGTTAGCCTGGGCCGATTGGACATGATCTCGGGCGCTGGCGTGCGACTGGTGCAACGCGCGCATTCATGAAACAGCCATCGGGCGCTGCTGGGCATAACCGACGGTCGACTGGATGCATGACATGATGACTAGCGCTGCCGGGCGTTGTGGGCACAGGCACTTGTGCGACTGGGCACTGCCAGGCGTATTTTGCACCGCAGCATGTGACTGGGAGGTTCGGGCCAACATTGGGTGCATGGACTGGCGTGACTGGTACCGTTCAGACGCTGCCGGGCGACCCTGACGGGACTGGACACTCGGGCGTGCTATCGGCCACTCCCCAAGGCCGACTGGCGTGCGGTTAAACAGACTAACGTGCTCTGGGACATGCCGATGTACGCGGGGCACTAACTAACTGTCGACTTTTGCGACAGAGGTTGTACGCGATGCCCGATCGAGCATACACGCACATCACCCGCTCGACTACCTGACTGCCGACGCGCTGTGGCCGCCGTGTGCGGCCAGAGCAGTTACGACCGGCCCTCGCCGGCCGTCTGGCGACTTCATCTGAAAACTTTAACTTAAATCAACATAATTTAACATGACATGAATAAATACACATAAACCGACCGGATGACCATGAATATAACTTAGTATGACCGTTGAGACATGAACGGCCGTGGCGTGCGCGACGTGCATAGCCCATGGCTTCGACAGTTTTCTTCGGCCGATTGACAACTTCCCTCGACAATTGATACATGACGGATCATAATATATCCAACAAAGACTCATGAAATATGAATTGCTCGGGAGTTGTCGAATCAAAATGAACATGGCTTGACATGGCTTAAATGGTACGATCGAAAGCAAATATAGTCTATTCATAGACTTAGCTACTTACTTTGAACTTAATATGATAATATTTACATTAACATAGAGTCAAGAAAAGACTAACCCTTCAATCGTTCGTTCAATGGTGCAAGACTTCTCGTGATCGTTCGTCCGTTGGGTAGCTTACGTGCGTGCGTGCGGTACACCTTTTCCAAACTTGCTTAGGCTAATTTATATAATAACTCCCTTAACTTTAACTTAAGAACACTCAGCTAATATGACCCAACTCACGGTGAATTTCTTATAAATAAAGGAAGGTGAATTAATGTGAAATAAGGTGGAAAAATCGTGTCCAATGGGCTCTCAACACTTGCCGTGCATGAAGAGGTCTAGGTTGCTTGTTACTTGCTTAATCATCTTCTTACTTGCTTAGTCATAACCTTATAGCTTCCACATGTGCTAAGTGCAATGATGAGATTCACGTGAAGCTTGCTCCAAGACTTTCGGCAATTTGGTTAGATCAAACATGGTTTAGGCACTAAATGATCTTGATTGATGCTAGTTAAGCACGGTCGTTTAGCGTGCTAAGAACGTGCAGCAAATGACGTGATTTTTCTCGGCCATTAGCTCGGACTTAGGTATAATTAAGTACAATTGGAGTGGCAACTCGGTAATATACTTAGCTTGCGCTTAAACATGGATTAACTTATAATACATGAAATTGAATACTTAAAATTTATTCCGAGCATAATATGAATATTACGGAACTAAACTCGTAATTTACATTAATAATATAATGGGCTATTACACCCTCAACCTGCCACTGGGTTAGGAACAAATATACAATAATACAAAATCAAATAGAACCAAGTAGAAATAATCGACCTGCCTCCGAGGTCTGCTCGAGTTATCCATGTCTTCACACTTGCCCACCCACGAGAAATGTTCCAAACAGGAGGCCACCCGGCCCGAAGGCACGAGTATACGACCAACCTGCCCACCCTAAGGGATGTTCGAAACAAGTGATCACCCAGCCCGAAGGCCTTAGTCATGGTGGGTTTGATCTTCACACTTGCCCACCCACGAGGAATGTTCCAAACAGGAGGCCACCCAGCCCGGAGGCGCGAGTATTCGACTAACCTGTCCACCCCAAGGGATGTTCCAAACAAGCGACCATCCATCCCGAAGGCCTTAGTCATGGTGGGTTTGGTCTTCACACTTGCCCACCCACGAGGAATGTTCCAAACAGGAGGCCACCCGGCCCGGAGGCGCGAGTATTCGACCAACCTGCCCACCCCAAGGGATGTTCCAAACAAGCGACCACCAAACCCGAAGGCCTTAGTCATGGTGGGTTTGGTCTTCACACTTGCCCACCCACGAAGAATGTTCCAAACAAGAGGCCACCCAGCCCGGAGGCAAGAGTATACGACCAACCTGCCCACCCCAAGGGATGTTCCACACAAGCGACCACCCAGCCCAAAGGCCTTAGTCATGGTGGGTTTGGTCTTCACACTTGTCCATGTAGGTGTTATATACTTAAGCTTTGCTTTAGTGGATATTACACTTGTTATTTCTTGATGAATGAGAATTATGTTTGGTTAAATAAGTTCTACGTTCTGTTGTTTTGCATGTAGATAAGTGGGTCGTCATCGGGCGTACCGAAGATCACTATATCAGTTACTTGCGAAACAAGAATCATTGGTTCACAACCTAGATGGAATTGAACAACCCATCAGAACGGTTGTAGTATCAACCGTATGGTTTGTCTTGACCGATTAGTTGCACTAGTACATTTATGTATTGAACAGGATCCCAGAGAGGGATGTTCGTTTTATACTGATTGTCGTAAACGAACTAGGCCTCAGTTAATTATTGCGTGCTCTTAACCCGTAAGATATTAAATAGGCATGTGCACATAATTGTTGTTGCTTTGATTCTTTGGGTGAGATCCAAGCCGGGTCGACATACTTAATGAATTGGGTAATGACATTATGTGTTCGATGTGCTATTAGGATATTTACGGTCACCATGTGCGTTAGTATGATGATGTCCCCGAAGTGAGTTCATGAAGGAATATTATGCTAAACCCTGCAGGTGGATTTATTCCGGCATAATATGAATGCTATGAGCGAGCGCTAGCTTCGGTAATATAATATATTAATTAATTCTTGATTATTAGTGATCGAATTAATTAATGGACATTATATCTTAAACATGGGTAAGTAAATCGGATAATTATGATAAGGAGTCTCAAATGTAATTTGGGATAGGTGAGGGGAGTGCAATAATATTATTGTGGTGGACTTTAATATTATTAATATATTAATTGTGGGGTTGCTCCACAGTATTAATATATTAGAAGCCCTTATCCTTTATCCTTAGGGTCCCTACTGTAGCTCTATATATACAGCATTAGGCTCATGGAAGAGAAGAACACAATCCCACAACCTTGGGAAACACGTCCAGCCCTCTCTCTCTCTCTTCCAAGGAGTTGTTCTATTTCTTGTGCTCCACTGATACAAGATCTAGATAGCTGTTTTAGAATACAGTAGAAGATCTTAAGGTATATACGGGATTCCAATCAGATCTATCATACATCCAAACCGGAGACCAAACCCAGCAAGTGACCAAACCACGACGACCAGGACGACGAGCCGGAGAGATCGCCATCGAGATCGCCGCCAGCCGCCGCCGCACACTCCCGCACGCGCCGCCGGAAGGGAGCTGCTGCTGGAGCTTGTGATCGCGCGTGAGAGCGCGTGAGAACCCCGATTTCTGACCGGTCAACGCCGTTGTCTTCGCCGTGACGTCAACTTCCTGGATTGGTCAAGTTTATTCGATTCCGAGAAGATTTGATTTGCGGTCATCTGTTCGGGACAGCCAGATCTACATAAATTTTAAGCAGTAAGTTTTCTTCATCAAACCTTTAGATCCGCTGCGCATAGGTTTATGTTGAATGTTTGTCCGTGATTTGTGCATATCGAGATCCTCATATGTCCCAACAGTCCACCCACGAGGAATGTTCCAAACAGGAGGCCACCCGGCCCGAAGGCGGGAGTATACGACCAACCTTCCCACCCCAAGGGATGTTCCAAACAGGCGACCACCCAGACCGAAGGCCTTAGTCATGGTGGGTTTGGTCTTCACACTTGCCCACCCACGAGGAATGTTCCAAACAAGAGGCAACCCGGCCCGGAGGCACGAGTATACGACCAACCTGCCCACCCCAAGGGATGTTCCAAACAAGCGACCACCCAGCCCGAAGGCCTTAGTCATGGTGGGTTTCTTTCTTCGAACGCTTCGAACTGACACTGAGGTCAAATAGGAACACATCAAGCAAAAAGATATGATATTAATTGATCATTTTCGGCAGTCCCATAATATTCATAATTGTAACACCCCGCTGACTGATATACCAGAGTACGCGGTTTTTCGCAAATATTCTGAACAAATAAATAAACAACTAACTTTTTAATTTGCGAAACTGATTCGGGGGTTACCGTGAAAAACATGACTTCTGAAAACCGTTAGAATTTAGAACTGAAACGTGAAACGGTTATAATTTATTAACCGACTAATGTCGGAATAAAGTCTGAAATTTTTTTTTTTTTTTTAGCGGAAGTCTTAGCGTGGCAAAATAACATGAAAGTCTGATAAAAGCTCTGAAAAGTTTTAATGTTCAATATCAAGTACAACCCACATAAAAAATATCCTGAAAGTCCTGAATAGCCCGTCCCGCTCACTGCTCATCGCCGACCCTGTGACCTGAAAAACATGATAAATGTGGGACGTGAGCACTAAGGCACTGTGCTCCGCAGAAACTCATGCTAATGTATTACATCGTAAATAATAACATGATCATGAACTGAGTATATATATATAACTGAACTGAACTGAAACTGATAACTGATATACTGATACAAACTGATACACCGGTCTGAATCTCGCGACCGAAGTCACGTAACTGATAACTGAATCTCGCGACATAAGTCACGACTGAACTGAAACTGAACATCTGCCGGCA
>CACSLK010002554.1:4239737-4254529 GCA_902706635.1 Striga hermonthica
TCATGATTTAGCACATAGAAGCTAAGCATGCAAGATTGTTCGGAGAATTTCATGAAAATACTAACATGGTTCGGTGAATTAATTCATAACATGACATGCACACACGGCCATTACTATAATTACTCAAAGTACGCATGCATGAACATATGAATTCTAATCTTAATTAAGCATGATATTCTCGGTTGATATTCGAAGGAACTTACCTCTTAAATAAGCTTCGGAGACTAACTCTCGTGTTTTCGGCCGGTGAAGAAACCCCTCGTGCGGTGCGTGTGCGATGGTTTGGCGTTGCGTGCGGCTCTCGGAATACCCTCGCCCTTGGCTCGCGAACAACTCTCCGCACTCACTCCGACAACTCACTATACTCCCTCTACAACACACACACACTCTCGGCAAAAGACTTAGGCGAGGAAAAATTAGAACAATTTCCCCAACGCACACTTATAACATGAGGCCGAAAGTGGGCGGAGAAATAGAGGGAAAAATTGGTCTCATGCACGTGAAGGATGGCGGAGGAAATGAGGGGGAAAAAGACTTGTCTTATGCACGCATAATGCCAACACAATGCACGGAAAAAAAATTAAGGAATCACGGGCAAGAAGACAAAAAGGAGCGCACGGATACTCATGGATATGTTGGGCGCGGATTCTTGCGGATAGTGCACACGGTCTCCATGGTCCGGACTCCCTTGAACACTCCGCCGGCTAGAGGACAAGGCGCACGGGTACTTGTGCCAGCCTAGACAAAATGGACGCACGGACTACACGCAAGCCTCGGATATTCCGCCCACCTTGTTCGCGCGGCGTTCACGGACGCGGGTGGCGCACGGACCTCGGACGAACACGCGCACTCGGTCTCCATTACTTGATGATGGGTACGGGTCCTTAGACGAGCGCACACGCACATGGCACTCGCACGGCGTGAACACTTGACACGCACGATACACGCGTACACATGAGCTCGAACCGATCATGCACACACACGGCATCGAACATGAATTCGGAATAAAATCCGAACCATTAACTAATCTCGTGATTAAATTAAATTAATCACTTAATTATGTTGAATTATCTAATTAAACATAATGCTAAATTACCAAAATTATTTTGAACGTAAACGATACGTCAAAAATAGTTCCGGTAAATTCGACTGAAATAACTGAAATTAAATAACTCCGAAAAATAATATCGGAACTGAAATATTATTATACTGATAAAAGTTGGGATATTACAATAATTATATCGAGCAAGATAAGAATCAAGCATATTTTTTTACCTCCCTTTCCTGGTTGTACATGACGACTTGTGCTCGAATTCTTCGACCTGCCACTGAGGTTGGAAAGGAAAACATCAAACACAACAAGATATGATAGAAATTATCATTTTCGTTAGCGTCACCAAATGCATAATTACATCAAACAAGATAAAGAATCAAGCATATTATTCGACCTCCCTTTCATGTTTGAACACGACGACTTGCACTCGAAGTTATCGAACTGCTGTCCATTTCCTTTCTGCAACCAAGCAGTCCGTGTTGTATCTAGATATCTAGTCCATATGCTCCTGTGTTTTTCTCAACAAGCACTCAACAACTCTCATTAGTCATATTTTATTCACATCATCTAATTTTCAATCCTCCACGCAAGAAAAATAATATATCGAATGCCAATATTACCATTTCCTCTGCTTAAGACATGCTCGAGCAATGACATGCTTAAACGCACCAAAGTTATGAACAATCAATTCAAACAACATTCGACGCTTTCACATGAAATCCAAATAAAGGGTCCATGTGTATCAAGATATACAATTATATAAATATGATCCATGTTCTCGAGCAAGTCAAATAATCTCACAATCCAATCAAATAATCTTCCGCAAATAAACCAAATCAAAAAATATCCATGAATAAATCAACCTCCTCGAACAAATTGAATATATGTCCACGAATAAATCGAATAATATCTCCATGAACAAATCAAATATTTCTACGCACAAATCGAATATCTCCATGAACATATCAAATGTTTCCACGAATAAATCAAATATATCCATTAACAAATCGAATAATCCTCGATCAAATTGGATATATCTCCACGAACAAATCAAATAATCCCTCGAATAAATCACATAATTATCCACGAATACTCCAACTAATATCTCCTCGAGCAAATCACATAATTCCACAAACGAATCAAATATTTCCACGCATAAATTTGCACGAATAAATTGAATATATCCACGAATAAATAAAATAATGTGTCCTTGACCAAATCAAATATCACCGCAAACAAATCAAGCAATCCCACGAATAAATCACATAATTCCTCGAGCGAGTGAAATAATTCTGCTCGGCCAAATCAAACAATGCTCCACAAATTAGTCAAATAATCCTCATGGATATATCAAGTAGCCTCCTCAAATAAATCACACAATTCCACAAACGAATCAAATAATTCTCCTCGGATCCAACAACTAATTCTCTACCTCAAATAATTTCTACGAACATATCAAATATTCTCTACGAACAAATCAAATATACTCCTCAAATAGATCAAATAATATCCTCGATTCAATCAAATAATATTTCCCCGAATAACTCAAACATCACCTCGAACAACATAATATCTCCTCGAATAAATTACATAATTCAATACGAGCAAATCGAATAATACTCCATTAATAATCAAATAATACCACGACCAATCATCTAGCCACAATCAAATTAATCAAATCTTCAAGTCTCCAAAATTTAAATCCACTCCGTACCTTCGTCGTGATAATGCTATCTAAAATTACCTTCTCGTCGCTTTTTATCATCCTGAATTAAGTTTGGGCAGAAAATAGGGCTGTTTGTATCATATTGGGCCGCTGGAGGGGTTGGGTGAGCCATGGGCCGCACTGGAGGGGGTTTGGGCACTATCTGGGTTGCGCAGGGGCTGTTGGACGCGACATTGGGCTGCGGATCCACGTTGTTGGGCCAACATGAGGGCGCAAGACTTGGGCTGAGGAGCAGCTGGACGCGGGTCGAAAGGGGGTCGACCGCAGGCTGGAACTGTGGAGAACGCGGGCTGAAGGCGGGGCTTCAAGCGCGGGCTGACTTTGGGCTCTCGCGGGCCGCGCGGGCTATAGGTTGTGCAGGGAGCGGGCTGCGCGGGCTGGGCGCGGCCTGCGCTTTTTCTTCTCTCTCAACGGTGGGCTGGCGGAAAATGGGCCGCGTTCGTTGCTCTTGGGCTGAGTAATGGAAATGGCTTGGGCCCTCTTGCTACACAGATGCGGGCTGAAGAGTAGCGAGAACCTGGGCCTCTTGGATCGCGAGCGCTGGGCCAGGACTTCGGGCCTCTTCCTTGCTGAGCAGAGAGCAGACAGTCCACGCCATGGCCAAGCTGCGAGGACGGGGGTTTACCTCTCGCCAAAAAAATTTTGCCCGTAAAAGCTCGCCATTTCCGGTAAAAGCGACCGGTGGAGGGTGCGCCTTGGTGAGTAGAATCTGATGGCGTCTTCGGCTTGGTGCGATTCGGCGGAAATCATCGGAAAATTGGAGGAGATTACTTGATTTTGACCAAAATTTTCTAGATCCAATAAATGTTGACCGGTTAATCGATGGCCATCCTGACGGAATTTTCGCTTGAAAATTTAAAGGTAGCACGAGCGTGAGGAGAGCTTCGCAATGGTGTACGAATTTTTCAAATCGGACGACTTTTGGCGGCGGCCGGCGGCGGAGGTGGCGGCGGAGGCAGCGGTTTCCGGCGAAGACCGGTAGCTGGAGATTCATCTTGTCGAGAGGATTCTGGTGGTAACCTCGAATTATCTATAGCCCTCACAGATCGCCGGAAAAATGCATTTGAATGCTTGATTTTGACCGGTTTTTTCCTGGATTTGGAACCTTTGACCACGAAATTGAAGGTCTTCCCGAAGGAATTTTTTCATGAAATTTTAAGGGTAGATTCACCTCGAGGAGATCTATCCGAAGATGTAAGAAATTTTCTGATCGGAGCACATTTTCCGACGGCCGGCGGTGGAGGTGGCGGCCGACAGTGGCGGCGGCCGGTGGAGAAGAAGGAGGTTTTCCATTTTTTTCAGTCGGAACTCTGCTTGAATTTTTGACGGGTCCCACAGAGGGCACCAATAATACGAGTGTGATGAATTTCACCCGACTCCTTCAACTCGAACGGCCTCCGTACTTGCAGAACCCAACGCCGGGGTTGGCCCCGGCGTCGGGCCTCCGATGCCTAAGTCAGTGCTCAGATCAAGAGAGAGAGTATAGTACGGAATGAATAGAGAATGAGAGAATGAGGTACCTTGGCCCATTTTTATAGGGGGAGTGTACCTTTTTGGGCCCAAGTTGAGCTTGGCCCATATCGTTATGCTTAGATGTCTTAGTGGGCTTATCCTCCAATATGTATTCGCTTTATCCATTAACCCGGTCTAGTATAATATATAACTCTCCTCGGGGTCCCTGAATTTATTGCATAGCCAAATGGAGACCGACTATTAATTTCGTTCGTCATGAATTTGGTTTTGACTTATGGAAATTAATAGGCTTTTGAAAGCCCCTCTCTTGCGAATGTTGAGTTGTGTAGGGTTGCCCTCGCACATGCATTAACTCTCGGTGTTTTGGGATGTCAGTGAATTTAAGTTAATATTATTTTGAGGATATCAATATTAGCAGTTAAATTCAAATGTGTTTAATCTGTAAAATTATTTTCATGTTTCTCAGATATTCATCATGTCGTTTAATCCGTTATCTGTCATTCTAAAAGAAAATCAACTTACTGGTCCTAATTACATTGATTGAAGAGGAACTTAGACATTGTGTTGATTGCTGAGGGTTATAAGTTTGCGATCACTGAGGCTTGCCCGGCAGAGCCCGCGGCTGATGCTCCTGAGCAGGAGAAAGGGGTGTATGCCCGATGGAAAAAGGCTGATGAGATGGCGAAGTGTTACATTCGCGCATCTATGTCAAATGTTCTTCAACATCAGCTTCAGTTTATGAACACTGCGGCATACTTCTCAATCTCAGGAATCTGTTCGGACACCAGTCTAGGGCTACTAGGCAAGAGGCTATGAGTGCTCTATTGACTACGCGCATAACAGAGGGCACACTCGTAAGGGAGCATGCTCTCAAGGTTATGGCGCTGCTCAATGAGCTTGAGGTTATGGGAGGTTTTATTGACAGGGAAACCCAGGTTGATATCATGCTCCAATCTCTGCCGAAGAGCTTTGATCAATTCCTATTGAACTACAACATGCACAAGATGCATATGGCTCTTCCAGCCTGCTACCAAGGCTTTAGTCGGCGGAGGCCTTATTCACTCAGGTGCCTCACGCACTAGTTGCCGAGCAGGCTGGACCTTCTAAGCCTCACAAGGGCAGGAAGAGAAAGAAGTTTGCAGGAAAGGCAAAGGTGCAGAATTCCTCGGTGGTC
The DNA here is from genome assembly GCA_902706635.1 of Striga hermonthica. Taxonomy (NCBI): domain Eukaryota; kingdom Viridiplantae; phylum Streptophyta; class Magnoliopsida; order Lamiales; family Orobanchaceae; genus Striga; species Striga hermonthica. The sequence continues at coordinate 4,245,165 of CACSLK010002554.1, forward strand.
AAGCGACCGCCCCCTCAGTCTATGGCAAAGAAGCCGAAAGGTAGATTCCACAAGTGCATTAAGTCAGGACACTGGAAGTTCGACTGCCCTCTCCTAAAAAAAGGTAACTTTCTCGTTAATGTCGTAAAAACATGTTTAGCGGTTGTATCTACCAGAACCTGGTGTGCAGATACTGGAGCCACTGATCATGTCTGTAATTCATTGCAGGGGTTCCAAGAAACCAGGTGACTTAGGGAGGGAGAGATCACCGTCTACATGGGCGATGCTACGAAAGTGGCGGCTGTTGCAGTGGGAGACGTTAGTTTATATTTTGATCGTAGTATTTTGATTTTGAGACATTGCCTTTATGTTCCTAGTTTTAGAAAGAATCTTGTTTCAGTTTCTAAACTTGTTTCAGATGGATTTTCCTTTACGTTTGATGACTTGGTTGTTATTCGTTATGGAAAGCGTTTCATTTGTTTTGGTTCATTAGTTGCTAATTTGTATGTTCTTAAACCAAACTCTCTCACACTGCAACAAACTGAATTGAATAATGTCGTGACTAAATCTAATACGAGGAAGAAATCTTCGAGCATGAAAAAAGCCTATCTTTGGCACCTTAGACTTGGGCACATCAACCTTAGGAGGATTCAAAGGTTAGTGGCCAGTGGACTTCTCGGTCCATTGGAAGAGCACTATCCAACTTGCGAATCCTACCTAGAAGGTAAGATGGCTAAGAGGTTGTTTACGGCAAAGGGTTATAGGAACTAAGAAGTGCTAGGATTGATTCATTCTGATTTGTGTGGTCCTATGTCGATCCAGGCTAGAGGAGGTTTTGAGTACTTTGTCACTTTTATTGATGATTACTCGAGATATGGGTACATTTATCTATTGCACCGCAAGTCCGAATGCTTTGAGAAATTCAATGAGTATTGGACAGTTGTGGAGAAGCTTCATGGTAAAAGTATCAAGTCACTTCGATCTGATCGAGGTGGCGAATACCTCTTTGGAGAGTTTAGGACATACTTACCGGAAGCTGGGATTCAATCCTAATTGACTGCACCCGGCACGCCCCAGCAGAACGGGGTTGCAGAGCGAAGAAATAGGACTCTTATGGAAATGGTTAGGTCAATGATGAGTTATTCTAGATTACCAGATTTGTTCTAGGGATTGGCACTGGAAACGGCTCTGTATATTCTGAACATGGTTCCTTCAAAGTCGGTAGAAATTACTCCTTATCAGATGTGGAAAGGGCGCAAGCCCAGTTTCTCACAGTTTCGAATATGGGGTAGTACTTCACACGTGTTAGTGCAGCAAGCTGGCAAGTTGGAGAAACATTTGGAAGCACGAGTGTTCGTTGGCTATCCCAAGGGAACGAAAGGTGCATTATTTTATAGTACCGAGGATCATAAGGTGATCGTTAGCACGAAAGCTATATTCTTGGAAAAAGACTATATTATGAATCACAAGCCCGCTAGTAGACTGGTCTTAGAAAAGTTGAGGGGTGAAGTTGACAGTTTCCCACCGAGTGCACAAGTAGATACATCACATAATACTGCAACATGGCACACTGATAGTGTACCAGCGTAGACAGTACCTCGTCGTAGTAGGAGGGTTTCTCAGTTACCCGACCAACGGATAGGTCTTTGAGAGTCTAAGGGCTTTGTTCTAGGAAACCTAGAATCGGACCCAAGGACTTACAACGATGCACTCCAAGATAATGATGCAAATTCATGGAATGTTGCAATGAATGCTGAAATAGGGTCAATGGACTCTAATCAGGTCTGGGATCTTGTAGAAGCACCCGATGGGATACGACCCATTGGATGTAAGTGGATCTACAAGAAAAAAGAGAGGATCGAATGGAGAGGTGCAAACCTTCAAAGCTAGGCTTGGTGCGAAAGGTTATACCCAGATTGAGGGTATAGACTATGATGAGACCATTTCGCCAGTAGCTATGCTTAAGTCCATTTGGATTCTCTTGACTATAGCCGCTCATATGGACTATGAGGTATGGCAGATGGATGTCAAGACATCTTTCCTTAAGGGAAACCTTCAGGAGGACATCTATATGCAGCAACCAGAGGGATTCATTGCAAAAGGTTGTGAGCATCTAGTGTGTAAGCTTAATCTGTCCATTTATGGATTGACGCAAGCTTCGAGGTCTTGGAACATTCGGCTCGATGAGGTGATCCAGTCGTACGGGTTCACTCAATGACCGGATGAGCACTGCGTGTACAAGAAAATTAGTTGGAGCGTGGTGGTGTTTCTTGTGCTGTACGTGGATGACATACTTATTGGAAACAGTAAGGAGTTGTCAGACGTAAAGGTGTTGTTGTCTAAGCAGTTTTATATGAAGGACTTAGGAGAAGCGGGACACATTCTTGGTATTAGGGTCGTTCGAGACCGTAAGAAGAGAATGTTGTGCTTATCCCAGTCTTCATACATAGATACTGTCTTGGCTAGGTTCAACATCCAGGATTCCAAGAAAGATACCTTGCCTTTCAACAAAGGAATTCCTCTCTCTAAGGAGATGTATCCCAAGACGTCTCAAGAGATTGAGGACATGAAGACAGTTCCTTATGCATCGACAGTAGGAAGTCTTATGTATGTTATGCTTTGTACCAGGCCAGATATCAGCTACGCCGTTGTCTTAGTAGAAAGATATCAAAGTAATCCGGGTAGTGAACATTGGTTAGCGGTGAAGCATATACTAAAGTACTTGTGAAAGACTAAGGAGTACATGTTAGTTTACCGTGCAGACAACTTGTTACCTCTGGGTTACAGTGATTCAGATTTCCAGTCAGATAGGGACTAAAGTAGGTCATCTTTAAGTTATGTGTTTACCTTGGGAGGTGGAGCCATTTCATAGAGGAGTGCAAAGCAGAAATGCATGGCAGACTCCACCATGGAAGCCGAGTACATAGCAGCCTCAGAGGCAGTGAAAGAGGCAGTCTGGCTCAGAAAATTCTTAGTAGACTTAGAAGTGATTTCGAGTTTTCCACGTGGTATCACCGTATACTGTGATAGCAGTGGAGCAATAGCAAACTCAAGGGAACCACGAGCCCACAGAGAAAGTAAACACATAGAGCGCAAGTACCATCTGATCCGAGAGATAGTTTTTAGTAGCCCATTATGTTCTTAATGTAAATTATGCGTTTAGTTCCGAAATATTTATTTATCGATCATTATCAATCGAAACTAATTATCCAAGTCAAGAACGTTCGAATTAATTTTCGAAGTCACGTTTATGGTCGGAATAATTTTTAGGTAATTAATCCATGTTTAAGCACGCTAAGATCACATCAATTGGGCTTAATTGCATGCGCCACTTAAGTTTATCATTATCCGTGTGCTAAGCCACGCTTAGCATAGCATTATGCTTTAAGCCATGTGTTGCTAATGTTCGTATTTGATGGAGCAAAGAGTCACGTGAAGTAATCATATCACTTTGCCATGTGGAAGCTTGAGGGTTATGTAGTAGATGACTAAGCTAATGTCTAGATGACTAAGCAACTATTGTACACCTAAGGCCCTCCATGCACGGCAAGTGGCTCAAGGTGATTGGCCAAAGTTATTTTACCTCTCTTTACCAATTTTCATCTCCTATTTATATGAAAGGTGGGAGTGAAAAGTTCATGCTATACTTAAGAAATTCACTAAACCAAAGTTAGCAAGGTTAAGCTAGGTTAAGATTAGTTCTATCACGCAACGAAACACCAAGGACGAGCAGTCTCGAGAATTTTGAGCAATTAACCGAGCAATTTAAGAGGTAAGCTCAGCTTGATCCTCTTTCTAAGTTAATATGGTCATATTCAACCTTAATCAGGTAGCAAAATTCATGAAAAGCTCATACTTATACTTAGCCGTACTAATTATGTCATGTCGAGCTAGGTTCCCTTTTATCCGACAACTTCCGAGAAATTTGTGTTGCAATAGTCAGTTTGGATATGCTATGATCAGTCAGGTAGCAATTGTCGAGGGAAGTCATAGTTTGGCCGAAGTTTAGGCCAAAGTCGTCAGCTACGCACGTAGCGCAAGCCGCAGCCAATTATGTCTCCTCAAGCCACGTTCGTGTTCATTCGACCGAGTTTCATGTGATTAGTCATGATATGTTATGTTATGTCTTTTTGAGTAAATGTTGTCGGGAAAAGTTCGAAGGAATGGCTTGAAGTCGTGGACAGCGCACGTAGCGCACGTCCCGACCGTTCATATCCTATCGGGTTATAAGTATGATCATGTGACTGATTTGTGTGTCGTTATTGATGATAAGTTATGACATGTTGTTTTAAGTCAAAGTTGCCAGAAGTAATCGCCGGAAGGCCGACAAGGGCCTGTCGTGGTCGCGCTGCCCGCACACAGCGGCAGCATCGTGCCGGCAGTCAGCCCAGAGCGGGCGGACAACGTGCGTGCATGCCAGTGGGATGCCGCGCATAGCCCTGCCCGCAGCAGCAGTCCGTTGGCAGTGCCAGTGCACGCCAGCAGGTCACCGCGCACACCAGTGCACGCATCCATGTGCCCAGTTGCCTACTGCAGCGCGCGGTAGCGCCCAGCAGCGCCAGTCGCGCAAAGGCCAGCGCCCGTAGCGCTCGGCACCGCCCAGCGCCATGTCCGCGATGCGCCAGTCGCACGCCAGCGTCCCCAGGTCATGTCCCGCTGGCCCAGGCTAACGCCTGTGGTGCCCAGCGAGCGTCATGTCATGTCAGTCGCGTCCAGCCCATGTGATGATCGAACCGGAGTGTTGATCGCGGTTGTTGTCTATTTGGTGTGAGTAATCGCGCACTCAGGGCCTTCGACTACACACGATAGATGTGACTAACAGACGTACTCAGGGCCTCCTCTTAGACACCGTGACTTCAAGACGCACTAATGGCCTTCTCTCCAAAACTGTATGTAAACACGCACTAACGGCCTTGTTTAAACACACGTAAGAACACCAAGTTCCCCCTTTTCTATTCACTCATCAATTCTCAACATGTTCCATTATGAAGAGGTACATGGGTATTTATAGATGCATAAAATAAATCTAAGCCTAAGCTAATTAGATCTTCTAATTCTAGAATGAAAAGCAACATGGTAATAAAATCCTAATATTACTGAAACTACTAATGCTTGGCTTGCACTCCAAGAATTACTTGAACTCCAAGTCTTGCGTCCAACTCCTAGAACCTTCGGCCGCCTCTTATGTTGCGCGCCGCTTTCTTATGCGTGCGCCGCCCGCGAGGCCTAATCCTCGTCGGTCGCGGCTTCGCTCGCGTACTCCGTGCACGCGCGCGGTATTGCGCGCACCTCACCTGCGCCGCCTTCCTTCCTCGCGTGGCACCTCGCGCCCAGCTCTCCTAGTCCCGCTCGGTCACGGTCCCCCCTCGCGCTATTGTCGCCCGTCTCGCCTAAGCCTACACGACTTAGGCCTTCGCCCGCGTACGACCACGCGTTTTCGTCCCCTGCATGCTCGCCATCCGCTAGCCTAGTCCTGCGCGGATTGGGCTTCGCTCGCCTGCCCCACACTCGCGGCCTATTACGCACGCCTCCTCGCCGCAGAACTCCCCGCGCGCGTGTGCTGCCGCCTTTCCTAGGCCCTCAAGGCCTAGGCCTTCACCCGCGTGTGCGTTAGTCGCGCCTTCCACGCCCCCTGCGTTCATGCTGCCCGACGCCAGCGCGTCCCCACCAACGCCCGTGCTTCGGTCGCCTACTCCGCACCCGTGTGCTCCCCGCGCTATCCCGCGTCCATCCCAACTGCATGCATCAAGGGTCGATGCGCGCCATTCGCTTGTGCCCATCTTCTCGTCGCCGATCAACCTCAACTTCTCGCCCGATGGCCATGGGTCCCATCCTTCCAAGCCAATGAAATCTCCAGCACGCCATATCAAACCATCTTCTACCCTTTGCTTACCTCTCCTTCGAGCCTCCATCTTCCAAGCTCGTCTTTTTCTTGCACAAGGCTTGCACCAACAATTCCCTTCCTTAGATTTTGTCTTGCGTTTCCTTCGAGCTTCCTTGGCCTTGTACTTCCTAGATTTGACCTTTGATTTCGGACCACATCCTTTTGGCCAATCTCTTACACAAGAAGGTCTATATATTGGACTTGATGGCTCCTCTAGCATGTTTTCCAACCATATGTTGAGATCGTCGCCACCCTCATCCTCCGACTCGCCTGGGTTGATGACCACTTTCGTATCACCATGCCAATGCGCACGAGCAATCCTGCCGTGCACCAAGCCATGCCCAGCAAGGCGCAGTCGTGCCTAGGCTGATCCCAGTCCATGCCAGTGTCCGCGCACAGTCCGTGCCCGCGCACAACCCATGCCAGCGTCCGTGCCTGCGGCCTCAGCAGGCCGGTTGGCCGAGCCAGCGTGATACGGAAGTGGTCATCGACCCTACCAAGCCCGAACACAGGTCGACGCAGATGCGGGATAGTCGATGCGAGTTTTATGTAAAGGAGCAGCGTGCATGGCGCTTGGAGGCTAAGCTGAATGGCGCGCAGGGGGTGGACGACGGGAGGTTGGCGCGTGCGAGGGACTGCTATGGATGGGCTCTAGGCGACGGGGCACCAGGCGGCACGCGCGGGGCGCTTAGCGAGAGCGAGGGCAGCGCTGCGGCGTGGGGCGTGCGCGATAAGCACGAGATGGTCACACGGGCGAAGGGTGCGATCGCGTGCGCACTCGAATGGCGAGGAAAGACCATGGCAGCAATCCTAGTCCTCATAGGAATAGGCAAGGCGCGAATACTAGACCCTGCAGGACTAGGAAAAGCAGCTGAGTGCAGGAACGCGTGTGAAAGATCGGTGACGGGAGTAATCCTCAAAAGATCAGGCAACGTAGCTGGGAGCATATTCCTAGTAGGAATAGGCAAAGTGGATGTGGGCTCGAGGCATGATCCTTCAAGGATTAGGAATGGCGTACACATGGAGCGAGACCTTAATCCTCGAGGCAAGAGGATAGGTGGGCGTAGAAGGAAAGACCCTAGTCCTCGAGGGCTACGGCAATGGGCGGGCAGTTGGACCAAGGCGGTGGATGGGCGGCTAGGAGATGAAGTGGAGTGTAAGGCAAGACTACTTGGAGTGCAAGCCAAGGCATTAGATCCCCTAGCTATTTAGTTTTCTTATTGCATTATGACTCTTAATATTTTATTGCTTTATTAGTTCCCTAAGTAGATTAGGATTAGACATAATTTGTGCCTATATAAAGGCCCTTCCCCCATGTTATTTTTTATCATCAAATTTATCAATAGAAATCAGAACTTTTGTTCATCTTCTTGTGTTTAGAATTCTTAGAGTTTTATCACAAAACCCTTGTGTCGAAAAGGGCGTTCCACCCCATAGTTCGTCATAAGCTCGAGTTTGGCAAGGATTCACGTCCGAGCTGTCACACCTATCGCGAGAAGATAAGGATATCATCCTCTAAGTCGTCCGCACCGTCGCCGAGAAGGAGCCGTTCGCACGCAAGTTTGAGGTAACGTACATCCGGGACATGCGATCTTCATCATTGGTGCTTTCGTTGAGAGGTGTTAGATCGTGTGTCTTTTCTTCCCTATTCTTTTTTATTTTCATTTTTTTATTTTCGTTTATTTAAATATATATATATATATAAATATATATTTTTTCTTTAATGATTTTTATTCTCGTAAGTCTTAGTCTTAGCAAGAAAAAAAAATTATTATTTTTAGTGTTTTGTTTTAATCTTACGTGAGTAGAATAAAAAATCTTTTAGTTTTCTTTGAGAATGCGCAAAAAAAAAAAAGAAAAAAAAAATATAGCCAAAGAAACAAAGGAAAAGCTTGGAGATTTGGAGGCTATGATAGTGAGCTTGAGCGAAGGATTGGAAGCCACAAACACCACCATGGCGCGCAACATGGCTCATCTCGAGCAATCATTCCACAACGCGCAACAAGACATGATGGAAGCCATGAATCGCCGCATCGACGAAGTGTTGCGCTTTATTCGACCACCACCACGAGGAAGACAACGAGCAAGGGCATGGTCGAGGGAGTATGAACGCGAGAGGCACGAGTTCGAGGAGAGGGAGGAAGGTTTCGATCGCCGCTCGCAAGCTTCGACCAACCAAGAGAAGCCGAGGGTCGAGAAGCCGAGGTTGGTACTATCTACTTTCAATGGGACGGATCCAGATGCATGGTTGAATCGAGCGATGCAATACTTCAGCATCAACGAGATCCATCAACTCGACTGGGTTCGGTATGCCGCGTACTACCTTGACGGCGAAGCAAACGTTTGGTGGCAATGGCTTTCGAGCATCTACCAAAGTAGAAACGAGCAAATACGATGGGAAGACTTTGAAAAAGAGCTTATCACGAGGTTCGAGGCTTCGGATTACCATAATTATGATGAGGCTCTATCACACATCAAGCAAACGGGTAGCCTACGTGAATTTCAACGGGAGTTCGAACACATAGCTTGTCGTGTACGTGGGTGGCTGTTGGGACATATGAGGATCTCGATATGCACAAATCACGGACAAACATTCAACATAAACCTATGCGCAGCGGATCTAAAGGTTTGATGAAGAAAACTTACTGCTTAAAATTTATGTAGATCTGCCTAGCCCGAACATTTGACCGCAAATCAAATCTTCTCGGAATCGAACAAAGCTGGCGTCACGGCGAAGTCAACGGCACTGACCGATCGGAAATCGGAGGTCTCACGCGCTCACACGCGCGCGAGTAAGCTTCGGTAGCTGCTCCCTTCCGGAGGCGCGTGGCGGCGCGTGCGGCGGCGGCTGGCGGCGATCTCGATGGCGATCTCTTCGTCTCGTCGTCCTGGTCATCGTGGTATGGTCACTTTCTGGTTTTGGTCTCCGGTTTGAATGTATAATGGATCTGATTGGAATCTCGTATATACCTTAAGATCTTCTACTATATTCTCAAACAACTATCTAGATCTTGTATCAGTGGAGCACAAGAAATAGAACTACTCCTTGGAAGAGAGAGAGAGAGGGGGCGGACGAGTTCCTTATTGTATGGGATTGTCCTTCTCTGCTTTCATGAGCCTAATGTTGTATATATAGAGCTACAGTAGGGACCCTAAGGAGAATAGGATAAGGGCTTCTAATATATTAATACTGTGGAGCAACCCCACAATTAATATATTAATAATATTAAAGTCCACCACAATAATATCATTGCACTCCCCTCATCTATCCCAAATTACATTTGAGACTCCTTATTATAATTATCCGATTTACCTTCCCATGTTTAAGATATAATGTCCATTAATTAATTCGATCACTAATAATCAAGAATTAATTAATATATTATATTACCGAAGCTAGCGCTCGCTCATAGCATTCATATTATGCCGGAATAAATCCACCTGCGGGGTTTAGCATAATATTCCTTTATGAACTCACTTCGGGGACATCATCACACTAACG
>CACSLK010002554.1:4283622-4328689 GCA_902706635.1 Striga hermonthica
GCGCTGCTGCCGCTGTGTGCGGGCAGCGCGGCCACGGCCGGCCCTTGCCGGCCGTCCGGAAACTACTCTCGAGCAATCTGACTTGAACTGACATAAACTGACATGATATGAGTATAAATACTGAATTTACTTGAAATCATGAAAGTTGCACAATAAACCGATCATGGTCGTGGCGAGCGCACCGTGCGCCGCCGACGGCGTTAGGCCGTCTCTCGACCGACTTGACTTTTATCTCGGCAATTCAACCTCAACTGAACATGAACAATATTTACTGAATAAAATAACATGAAGTGTTCGAAGGACTTGCACTTAACATACTCGTTACAAGTGCCCGGCTCGTGGTGCGCGCTGCGTGCGCGACCACGTCCCTCGGCCGAGTCATCGCACAACATAAACATTCTGCCGAACATCTCAAGCTGAATAAACATGATATTGCACATAACAACTGAATATGCAAAGCTTGTTTGAGATATTTATACCCAAAACATGAATACAATCGCTACGCACTCGCACGGTCGAAAGGCCTAAGGCCGAGTCATGAACATGAACAATTCGAAATTAACATGACCTTAACATGAACAACCCAAGGTAAACGAAGTTACCTCTTGCTCGCTGAACTACACCAGGTACTCCCGACGTTCAGCGCTCGTGCGTGATGCTCGCGTGATGACAGATCGTGTTGTTATCTATATTTGGGTTGTGAATAAACGGCGCACTCAGGGCCTTCGTTTATTCACGATAGGTGTATCTAGCAGACGCACTCAGGGCCTTCTCCTAGACACTGTGACTTCGAGACGCTCTCAGGGCCTTCTCTCCGACACTGTATGTAAACACGCACTGACGGCCTTGTTTATCACACGTTAGAACATAAAGTTCCCCTCTAAATTGGCTCACCAATTCAATACTCAATTCAAGACATAAAATAATGATGAGGTACATGGGGTATTTATAGGTGCCAACTACCTCTAATGCTAATCTTAATAGGAAACTAAAAAAACAATTAAATATTAAATCCTAAGGCAAGTCCTTAAATAGGTGTCGTCCTTTTGACGACACGTCCTTTTGAGTCGTCGTGGCTGTAACGCCCCGTTTGAATTAGAATTATTTGAGATTATTTATTGGTTTATTATTGCCGTTATTATTGCTTATTTATATTATTATTATTATTATTATTATTATTATTATTATTAATGAATATTTATTTGTGATTAAAATGTCTAATTATTTTAAATGCTTATTATCGTGTCGTATTTCTTTTAGCCCGATTGAATTAGTTTCGACCCAAGTAATGTGATTTTTCCAGCCCCATTGGTGGTTTAATCAGTTATGGCCCAATTTGTTTTAGTTTGGCCCAACTAAATTGTTTAACCTTGGCCCAATTTCATTATTATAGCAGATCCGCCTCCTCCCTTCTCTCTCCCTCTCTCTCGCGTCGCAGAAGTCGAATTGGCAGGTGAGATTTTCTCGCGATAGTCCATCGTTCGTTCGTGCATCTCGCTCCCTCTCTACTTAAGACTCGGTGGTGGAGACCTTATCTCGGATTGTCCCAAATCAAATTCGTTTCAAATCCTCCTCTGTAATCTCCCTCTCTCACCGAGCTTGCGCAAATCACCATTGAAACCGGCAAGCAGCAGCTCCATCGCCTGCGTTTCCTCGTCACCATCCCGGTCGTTCTCCGAGCAGGCCCGCTACTGGCGACCACCACGTTGTGTCCAGCCAGCCACCGTCCAGTCCCCGTCGTTGCCAGCCTTCTTTTCGTTCAGAGCCATTGTCTGCCATTGTTTCCGGTGGCCATCTCCGGTCATCGCCGTTGGTCGAATTCCAGCTCTCAAATCGCGAGCAACCGCGCATCGAGCTTCAGTTCTGAGCTTTCGAAGGTGTTGAGCTCTTCGAGTCCCGTTTATCCATACGGCCCGTTTGTCCGACCGTTTTTCTGATTTCTCACAAATTTTCCAAAGAAGGGTAACATTTTCGAAACCCTCTCGTTAATTGCTTTTCAGAGTGATATCATTCGATTATTGTTGGTTCGCGTTGAATCATTTTGTTGGTTTCGAGTTCAATTTATTTGTCGGTTCGTATTCGTTATTTATTTCGTATGCTTCGTGAATTTTTCGTGGAGTTTATTGGACTCTCGTTAATTTCAAATCGACCTCGTATGTTGCTGTGATTATTCGAATAAGATTCAGAGTCTCGTTGTAATTTATTTTGGGGGCGTTTTGTTCGCTTGTTTTCAACTGTGTTTCGGCTCTTCGTTTTTGGAAAACAAAACCCGTTTTTAAAATGTTTCGAAATTCTGAAATTTGATTGTTTAATTAAAACCCCGAACCTGATACCTGCTCGAGCATTGTCGTCGATTTTGGGTGCTTGATTTGCGGCTTCTGTAACTGTTCCCAGCTCTGTTCAGTAATAAATTCGCAGGCCTCATGTTTGAAAAATTAGTATATTTTGTTGCATAATAACTAACGATTGAGCGAGTGGCGCAGTGGTGAGCTATGCGCATGTTTGTGTGGGTGGTCAGGGGTTCGATCCCATCCTTTGCAAAAATTTCATTTTTTTTATTATAGAGCCCAGCAGGGCGCGGGCCGTCCCAACCCGCGAAGCCCGTCATCTCGCCCTGCAGCGGCGCGCGTCCTGGCCCGCGAACCCGATCCCTCTAGCCCGCATTTCCCAGCATTTTCAGGCCTAATTTGCGGCCCAGATACCTTGTGTGGCGGCCCATTTCGCTCCCCAGGCCCAAATTCTGGGCAGCCTTCGGCCCAGTGGCGGGCAGGTGGTCCAAGATGGCCTTCTTAACTATTTTTGTGTTTGAGTAGTCCGTTTTTCGTACCGATTTCGATTTTAAAATTATTTTCAAATGAGAAAAATTTAGAAAAATTATTTTAAGTCCCGAAACTCATATTTTAGTTCTCCGAGTCATAATTTTTCAAAAATAAGAGAGTTCCAAGTCCACAAAAAATCCGGTTAAAACCCTTAAGACTTAATTTTTATTAAGCATGGGTTTTGTGTTAAACTCGAGTAGTGAGATAGATTATTGATAAATTATCTCGCTTAAATGTAGGTATTTGAGCAGTCGAGCCTCGACCTACGTACTTGCTTTTGTGTGATATTCTCCCTCGATTTCCAGGTGGGTTTATTATTCAAAAATTGTTTATGCCTTGAATTGTGAATATGTTTACTTACTTGGGTATGATCAAAGTATGAAATGTGTATGTGTAACCTTCGGCGTGAGCTGTATCGGCCGTCGAGCGGTATCTCCATAGTTGTAGAACGTACCCGATGGGTAGTCTCCTTTATTTATGTATTGCAGACCTTGGCATGAGCCTTGGTCAGTATAGGATTTCCTGCCTAAAACCCTCGGGGTTGGCAGACCTGTCTAAAACCCTCGGGGTTGACAGTGGATTTCCCGACTAAAACCCTAGGGGTTGACGGACGATTCTCCTACTTTGGCAACGTTAGAGTTCCCGCGGGGAGACGATACGTGGACCAAATGTAGTCTATTCTGATAGGTGTGCACATAAGATATGTAATGGACTCTGGATAGGAGATGGGAAAGATTTGATTGTCTATGTTCATACTTGTGACCATGCCATATTTACTTTCTGTACCCATTTAATATAACTGTTCATTGCATAGTGGTGAGCACAACGGATTCCATCTGTGCTCATCCCCACCTGCTCTTCATGGATGCAGGTTGAGCCGGCAGCTGCATGGCGGCGAAAGACGAGTGGTGGTCGGTTATCTGACCAGACCTTATTATGTAGCTTCCACTTTGCTATATATAATATGGTTACTTTTGTCATTATGTTGAACTTTGGATTATTTATGATTTGAGAAATTTGAATACTGGTTTTGGGAGATGCCCCGTTTGCTAATGATTGATTTCGAAACTTTGTTTAGAACCCTGTGAGGGTGGTTTCGATTTGACTCTGGATAATTGATGATGTTTAAATTACTTACGAGTAATTGATAATTCGTAGATGTTGTTTATATGTCGAGTAACGCCAAATGATTTATGAAAAGAATTTCGAAAAATTTTCGTTGACTTTTTGAAAAGCTTTTGACTTTTGTCAAATAAAAGTGGGGCGTTACAGTATGGTATCAGAGCAGGTCTACGTTTCTGTAGACTGCTTAATTTTGATTTATGTGCATATATGATTATTTGAGTTAAGCATCGACCACTCGTCTTCGTCATGCCGCGCCGCTCAAGGTATGTAAGTCATAAGTATCACTGAGATCATTATGAAATGTTTGCTATTCATGATTGCTTATGAATGTGCTAAACCGGGGCTTAGGATCTATCCACCTTTAAATGCGAACTCTAGTGTTTAATGGCGTACTCTAGACTTCTAGTATATTGATTATATTGTTTGTTTTGTGTTCGGCTTATTCAATGTAGAAGTATGAATACTCGCAACAACCGTAACCGTCAGGCATCCCCACAACCTTTTCCGCCCCGTCAGCACCAGGCCCCTTCGGCCATGGATCTTACTCAGCTTATCATTCAGTTTCAGAGGATGAATGCACCAACCTTTGCGGGGACTGAGAACCCCACAGCGGTGCTGGAGTGGATCAAAGAACTAGACAAGATCTTCATTGTACTTCCCCTCCCTGACCGTTAGCGGGTATCCCTTGCAGCTTACCAGATGAAGGAGGATGCTTCCGATTGGTGGATTGACCACTGGGCTCGGAGGCCAGAGGCGGAGCTCCATGCACTCTCTTGGGAACAAATGAAGATGATGGTGCGTAGCAAGTTCCTTCCCCAGAGCTTTTGGGACAAAATGGAGCATGAGTTTTACCACTTGCAACAGGGCAGCTCCACGATAGATGAGTACATCCGCACCTTCACCCGCATGTGCCTTTTTGCGGGTGACGCAGTGAACACCGATGCCAAGAAGGCCCGTAAGTTTCTCAAGGGGCTCAACTAGAGGATCCGTGAACTGGTGGGAAGTCACGGACTGATGTCCTATGCAGATACCGTGAGTCGGGCTCAGGAGGTCGAGAGTTGTATAATTCCGTTAGCTCCAGTTCCTTTTTATTATCATGCTTTCCAGCCGTCTCAGACCGTTGTCCAGCACGATCAGCCATCTCATCTGTGCAGCCCGGTTCTAGTTCAAGCAAGAGGAAGGCAGATTCCCATCGGGATAACCGAAAGGAAAAGCGTGGAGCACCAGATCGCCGCGATCCCCACCCCATAGTCCAGGCTCAACACCCGAAGTGCACCAATTGTGGCCGTCGCCACCCCGGACAATGTCGCTTTCAGCAGAAGGTTTGTTTCACTTGTTTGCGCCCCGGTCATTTCCGCAATGAGTGCCCCGAGGCTCGACCGCAGCAACAACTGCCATGACTGCTTCAGCAGTAGTGAGGCTAACCATGGACTCGTGAAGTCGTATCAACCTTATTTTTATTTACTTAGTTTAGCTTTTCTTGGAAACTTTGCAAGCCTTGTTTTATTTCCTTCCGCTTGGCATACTATTTGGAATTTCGTTTGAGACGCCGTTATGTTCAATTTCAGTACTTTGGAATCTTCTGTTGCTTTCTCTTCCGTTGTATGGGATGAGATTTCAGATGGAGTTAAATATTTTAATTCTTTTAAGATCCTTATCTATTCTCGTAAATTGAGAACCTTGCGTTGTGATGCCCCTAATTCAGTATGAATTAGAAGTCGAGAAGTGTTGTTCCACCTTAAAAGATTTTGAGAATCTTCTAAGGAGGGTAGTCGTGTCTGGTACATGCACATCGTGGAGTGCAGAGCCACTTTCACTTTTGATGTTCGTTCATTGAAATCTTTGGAAGCTCATTTAAGACTGCCGGCACGGCTAGCTGCTTAAACGAGAGCTGGCGTGACGGCCGACACTGTTTGTCGGAAGAGTCGAATGAGCTAATCGTTTCATTACTCGGTAATGACCGCTTGGATTGATATCCTGGTTAAGGAGCCGATCCTCGCTTTTTTTTTTTGGAAGTTTTCCCGACCTCTATCGTTGGTTGTTCAGTAGATATTATGTTGATTTAAGAAGGTGGTGGACTTGGAACTCGGTTTATGCCTTATAAAGTTTGACACCCTTGAAATCGTTGAAATTGTTTTGTACCTATTGGAATCATCTTTGGTTGAACCCTAATTTTTTTGTAGTTTGGGATATTTGTGTAAAACCATTATTCTTTTTGATTACCTTGGAAATTATAAACCGGGGTTTGAGAATTTCTTGTCTGTACCTCAAACCGAACACCAACCATGGTTGGGTGTAGCCACGCGAAGTGGTTGTCGAGCATGCACGCCCGTGCTGAGAGACGTGAGGCTAACTGCAGTGGCCGACCGTTGACTCGCACGAGAGTTGCCGCCGCCATCACCGAACGCAAAACTCCCCAGGCCAGTGCGTACGGCCAACTCGTTTCTGTACCAAAGATGTTGGGAAACCTCTTGAATATTGTCTTTTGAACCTTGAACCGAGAGCTCCAAGTTCCACTGAATCGATGTGTGAATTTCTGAAATCACTTAATTCTCGATTAAGTGAGTGTTGTTAGTTATTGCTTAGCCGCAGAGGGATGTCCCTCGAGCTGGTAGGAATTTGAGGTGCTTCATTGTCGAGCGAAGTCTCGAGTCTCGATTGGAGGCTATGTAATAACCATGAAATTGATGTTGATACGAATGTCTTACTGAAGGTCGTACCCGATGGGTGTGGTTCGCTTTGGGAAAATGGGGAAGCTTCGGCCTCGCTATATCGGACGCTTTCAGACTCTCGCACGAGTCAAAGACTTGGCCTACCGGTTAGCTTTACTGCCTGTGTTGTCGGGGTACATGACCCCGAACATGTGGTGGACTTCGTCGAGTTGCAGGTCGAGCGAGGCCTTACTTATGAGTAGGTACCGGTGTTCGTACTGGACCGGAAGGTTCATCAGCTGAGGACCCGGGCAATATCTCGTCGAGGTGCAATGGAGCCGACACGGCAAGTCTGAGGCAACTGGGGAGACTGAGACCGAGATAGGAGGATATATCCGAACTTCATGTTTGATGTTGTATTTAAGTTTGGAAGTTTTTAGTTTCGAATTCCGAGGACGGAATTCCTTTTAAGGTGGGTAGACTGTAACGCCCCGTTTGAATTAGAATTATTTCAGATTATTTATTGGTTTATTATTGCCGTTATTATTGCTTATTTATATTATTATTATTATTATTATTATTATTAGTGAATATTTATTTGTGATTAAAATGTCTAATTGTTTTAAATGCTTATTATCGTGTCGTATTTCTTTCAGCCCGATTGAATTAGTTTCGACCCAAGTAATGTGATTTTTCCAGCCCCATTGGTGGTTTAATCAGTTATGGCCCAATTTGTTTTAGTTTGGCCCAACTAAATTGTTTAACCTTGGCCCAATTTCATTATTATAGCAGATCCGCCTCCTCCCTTCTCTCTCCCTCTCTCTCGCGTCGCAGAAGTCGAATTGGCAGGTGAGATTTTCTCGCGATAGTCCATCGTTCGATCGTGCATCTCGCTCCCTCTCTACTTAAGACTCGGTGGTGGAGACCTTATCTCAGATTGTCCCAAATCAAATTTGTTCCAAATCCTCCTCTGTTATCTCCCTCTCTTACCGAGCTTGCACAAATCGCCATTGAAACCGGCGAGCAGCAGCTCCATCGCCAGCGTTTCCTCGTCACCATCCCGGTCGTTCTCCGAGCAGGCCCGCTACTGGCGACCACCACGTTGTGTCCAGCCAGCCACCGTCCAGTCCCCGTCGTTGCCAGCCTTCTTTTCGTTCAGAGCCGTTGTCTGCCATTGTTTCCGGTGGCCATCTCCAGTCATCGCCGTTGGTCGAATTCCAGCGTTCAAATCGCGAGCAACCGCGCATCGAGCTTCAGTTCTGAGCTTTCGAAGGTGTTGAGCTCTTCGAGTCCCGTTTATCCATACGGCCCGTTTGTCCGACCGTTTTTCTGATTTCTCACAAATTTCCCAAAGAAGGGTAACTTTTTCGAAACCCTCTCGTTAATTGCTTTTCAGAGTGATATTATTCGATTATTGTTGGTTCGCATTGAATCATTTTGTCGGTTTCGAGTTCAATTTATTTGTCGGTTCGTATTCGTTATTTATTTCGTATGCTTCGTGAATTTTTCGTGGAGATTATTGGACTCTCGTTAATTTCAAATCGCCCTCGTATGTTGTTGTGATTATTCGAATAAGATTCGGAGTCTCGTTGTAATTTATTTCGGGGGCGTTTTGTTCGCTTGTTTTCAACTGTGTTTCGGCTCTTCGTTTTTGGAAAATAAAACCCGTTTTTAAAATGTTTCGAAACTCTGAAATTTGATTGTTTAATTAAAACCCCGAACCTGATACCTTCTCGAGCATTGTCGTCGATTTTGGGTGCTTGATTTGCGGCTTCTGTAACTGTTCCCAGCTCTGTTCAGTATTAAATTCGCAGGCCTCATGTTTGAAAAATTAGTATATTTTGTTGCATAATAACTAACGATTGAGCGAGTGGCGCAGTGGTGAACTATGCGCATGTTTGTGTGGGTGGTCAGGGGTTCGATCCCATCCTTTGCAAAAATTTTATTTTTTTTTATTATAGAGCCCAGCAGTGCGCGGGCCGTCCCAACCCGCGAAGCCCGTCATCTCGCCCTGCAGCGGCGCGCGTCCTGGCCCGCGAACCCGATACCTCTAGCCCGCATTTCCCAGCATTTTCAGGCCTAATTTGCGGCCTAGATACCTTGTGTGGCGGCCCATTTCGCTCCCCAGGCCCAAATTCTGGGCAGCCTTCGGCCCAGTGGCGGGCAGGTGGTCCAGGATGGCCTTTCTAACTATTTTTGTGTTTGAGTAGTCCGTTTTTCGTACCGATTTCTATTTTAAAAATTATTTTCAAATGAGAAAAATTTAGAAAAATTATTTTAAGTCCCGAAACTCATATTTTAGTTCTCCGAGTCATAATTTTTCAAAAATAAGAGAGTTCCAAGTCCACGAAAAATCCGATTAAAACCCTTAAGACTTAATTTTTATTAAGTATGGGTTTTGTGTTAAACTCGAGTAGTGAGATAGATTATTGATAAATTATCTCGCTTAAATGTAGGTATTTGAGGAGTCGAGCCTCGACCTACGTACTTGCTTTTGTGTGATATTCTCCCTCGATTTCCAGGTGGGTTTATTATTCAAAAATTGTCTATGCCTTGAATTGTGAATATGTTTACTTACTTGGGTATGATCAAAGTATGAAATGTGTATGTGTAACCTTCGGCGTGAGCTGTACCGACCGTCGAGCGATATCTCCATAGTTATTGAACGTACCCGATGGGTAGTCTCCTTTATTTATGTATTGCAGACCTTGGCATGAGCCTTGGTCAGTGATGGATTTCCTGCCTAAAACCCTCGGGGTTGGCAGACCTGTCTAAAACCCTCGGGGTTGACAGTGGATTTCCCGTCTAAAACCCTCGGGGTTGACGGATGATTCTCCTACTTTGGCAACGTTAGAGTTCCCGCGGGGAGACGATACGTGGACCAAATGTAGTCTATTCTGATAGGTGTGCACATGAGATATGTAATGGACTCTGGATAGGAGATGGGAAAGATTTGATTGTCTATGTTCATACTTGTGACCATGCCATATTTACTTTCTGTACCCATTTAATATAACTGTTCATTGCATAGTGGTGAGCACAACGGATTCCATCTGTGCTCATCCCCACCTGCTCTTCATGGATGCAGGTTGAGCCGGCGGCTGCATGGGAGCGAAAGACGAGTGGTGGTCGGTTATCTGACCAGACCTTATTATGTAGCTTACACTTTGCTATATATAATATGGTTACTTTTGTCATTATGTTGAACTTTGGATTATTTATGATTTGAGAAATTTGAATACTGGTTTTGGGAGATGCCCCGTTTGCTAATGATTGATTTTGAAACTTTGTTTAGAACCCTGTGAGGGTGGTTTCGATTTGACTTTGGATAATTGATGATGTTTAAATTACTTGCGAGTAATTGATAATTCGTAGATGTTGTTTATATGTCGAGTAACGCCAAATGATTTATGAAAAGAATTTCGAAAATTTTTTGTTGACTTTTTGAAAAGCTTTTGACTTTTGTCAAATAAAAGTGGGACGTTACAGTGGCCTCATCTGTGCTCGTCTACGCCAATGCGCGTGTTTGCGCCCTTCTTGAATGAACTCTTTCTTGCATGTGAGCGTTGCTAGCCTCGTGACCATCTTCTTGCGTGCCCTCGCGCACCTCCATGCGCGACACTCATTAACCGCTTCGTGCGCTCGTGCATCACGTCCATCCACTCCTCGATCAAAGCCCGTCCGCATACGCGCTCGTACCCATCTTTTAGGCCATGCATGCGTCGTTTTGGCTCTTTTTCCGGCCTCATCGGGCTGTCTTGGCTCGTGGACCTTCTCGTCGTTAGGGCTCAGAACCCACTTCCGCATCATCGCGGTGCGGCGTGTGCGTGCGATAAGCTACGCGTGCGTGTGTGCGATGCACTCGTGGCGATGCGGCGTGCGGTACTTGCTTGCGGTTGCTACTAACTTAGGCAAAACTTCAATTTCTCACTAACTCTCAAACTTATACTAACACATATATATATAATATGGAAGATGAGGAAAAATTTCTCCCCATGTAATCTATATATATATATGGACCGAATGAGGATGATGAGGTGTTTGCTTAATCTTACAAGACTAAGACACTTGTCCTTAATAGAACTCATCTTAGGTGCTAACTCACCCTTTAGTTAAGCTTAGTCATCCTTAATTAAATATAAAACTTACACCTCATGCTAGGAAATAAAAAGAGGATTCTCCACCAATTACCCCACTAATGCTTACGGCCAAAGCAAACTTAAATGGAGAAAATTTTTTAAAAATAATGCTACGACATTTGGAAAGAAAATGGGAAATTTTGCTCCATAATTCTAATTGATCACGGCATTAGCTTCTTAAACTTGATTAATTTATAATTAATCATAGCTAAATGCTTAATTACTTAATTAAGCATAATACTTAATTACCAAAATTATTCCGAACGTAAACGGGACATCGAAAATAACTTCCGGTAATCTCGACTGAAATAATTAATTCTGAAAATAATAATCGATAACGCTATTATATCAGAACTAAAACATGATTTATACTAATAAACTGACGGGATATTACATAAAACCTTCTCTATCCATTACTGGAATAGAAATAATGTTTCTTATAACATTCGGAACATACAAACAATTTGTAAGACAAATTTTTACATCATTATTTAAAGATAGAAAAACAGTCCCAATTGCTTTGGCAGCAACTCTTGCTCCATTGCCCATCCTTAGGATTGTTTCATCATTTTCTAGCTTGTTACTTCTTGCCATCATCTGCAAATCATTGCAAATATGTGAGCCACAGCCGGTATCCAATACCCAAGAAGAATCGCTAACTGATAAGTTAACTTCAACAAAATAAATAACTGAACTTTTCAGGCTAGCAAGATACTCTTTGCAGTTCCTCTTCCAATGCCCAGTTTTACCACAATGATAACATTCATGATTAGACTGAGAATTAACCTTCTCTTTGTTCTTCCCTTTGTTGTTATTTGCCTTCTTGTTGGGTTTATTGGGAACCTTTCCCTTCCCCTTCCTTTTCTTAGATTTTAAAGCCTTTGATCCAGAAGTGGATCCAACAAGAAGTACCGACTTATCCTTTTTGATTGTGGATTCAGCCGTCTTTAACATGTTCACTAATTCTGGCAGAGAAGTCTCCATATTATGCATGTTAAAGTTAACAACAAAGCTATCAAATGACGATGGCAGAGATTGCAGCATGAGATCCACATAGAGTTCATTATCCATAATGACTCCAAGGGACGAAAGCCTGTCAACAAGAGCTATCATCTTTAGCCCATGGTCATGAACTGAAGAGCCCTCAGTCATACGACACCTGAAAAGCTCCTTAGATATCTGATATCTAATTTGCCGCGTCCTATCACCATACAACTCTTGTAGATGAAGGAGGATTTCAGAAGCATTATTAAGCAATTCGTTCTATCTCTGTAACTCATTTGACATTTATGCTAACATGTAGCACCGAGCCTGGAGATTGTCATCAGCATGACGTAAGTATTCTCCATACTCATCAGATGTCTGATCCTCGGGTGGAGGAGGAGGGGCTTTGTCCAATACATAGTCCCTCTTTTCAGACTGTAGAACAATTTTCAGGTTCCTCAGCCAATCATTAAAATTGGGTCCAGTTAATTTGTTTTGTTCAAGGATACTTGCAATTGGATTCTTAGCCATTTTAGTAGAGTGATCTACAAAAAACAAACGAAGCAGAAAATAATCAGACTATTGAATTTATATTCATTTAATATTAGGTCTTTAACATTAAATGTCTCCCACTATTTTAATTAAAACCCCATTTTAATTATGAAAATCTAATTTTCATAGTGGGCTTGAAGTCCAATAAAAATATTTCATATCCCAATTTTATGAGTACGCATGGAACATTTATACTGGTAGTCAACTTTTGACAATTGTATCACTATACAACCTTCAAGATGTTTTGCCTCACCTTTCCTTATATACCTCAATTTTATGACCGTATATATTACTCAGTGTCAAATCAAACCCATCAAACATTCATGATAACGGCCCACCAGAATGTCCCACGACTCATGGTCAACACAAAAAGGAATCCGTCTCATGAGTATCTCTTATACTTAGTAGGGATCACAGCTTTCGACACAAAACCACCCAACGACTCATGGTCAGTGATAAAGCATCGTAGCATCTCATGTCGTCTACTTTTGATGGAAGGCCTTGATTAATATGTTCCAACTTATTTTTATCCATTATTGATTTGATATGAATTAATCAAATTAATTCGTTAGGGTTCCCTAGATCTCATCGATTACTATCTTTACGTGTGTTTATTTATCGCATCATTCATCGCATGAATCGAAAACATAAATAAACCTATCATACATCTAATGCATGCATATGGTGGGATGATCATGTCCTTGCCTATACGACTCATTCGAGCCAAAATGGGTCTATGCCTATGTACGTGATAAAACAAATAAATAGAACTACTTCAATTACAATTTATTTTATCTACCCGTACAAGCACAGGCCTTCGAGATTTACAACTTGTAAAATTACCCACACATGCGTGGGCCTTTCGCACCGAACGGTCTACACCTTGATCTAATCTTATAACGATACAAAAATTTAAAATTTTACAAATCATAATTCAAGAGACTCGCAGGTCCCGATAAATTACATTCCTTCAATCTCGTTGAATAAAATGAAACATTCAATCATATTGAATAAAACATGCAATTATTCATTCATAAAAGGCTCATGATCATCCCTAAATTAGCTATTCATTCCATGAATTCAACATATAAATTCACCAATTTAATATGTTGATGTAGTAATGACTTATATTAAGTCAAAACAGCTCTTTTCTGATCACTGATCAGTCACACGACTCGTGTTACAAGCCACACGACTCGTGTGACATGTCACACGACTCATGTGGCTCACTCACACGACTCGTGTGAAAAATACGAAAGTGACTATGAAAAATTTCATAAAAATTTTATGTCACACGACTCGTGTCACACCTCACACGACTCGTGTGAGCTGACACGACCGGTCACACGACTCGTGTGACTCCTCACACGAGTCGTGTGACCCCACACGACCAGTCACACGAGTCGTGTCATCCTTCACGACTCGTGTTTTCGAATACTCTATTCGATTTTTATTCCAGTTCGTGTTTTTAACAATTTTTCAAATCAAAATCTGATTTTAAAGATGCAAATTGTAACGTGGCTCTGATACCACTGTTGGGTTCGATATACTGTACGGAACAGAGTTTGCAGTGGAATTTAAAATTTTATAAGTATTTATTTTATAAATACTTATTCCGTACATAAGTATAACGAGATAACAAATAAGCATCATTTAAAATCTAGTAACTTTTACTAATTTGGATTTGATATTTAATTTATAAGAATTACCTTTGTTCTTGAACTCCTTCAAAACCGACGATGTATGAGGAAATCAATTCCCGGTTTGGTAACGATCACTTCTTGTTGTTACTCACTTTAGGAATCCAAATGTCTTCCCTCTAATCATATCCACCTTTTGAACTTTGGTTCCGACTATAGTTTCTTCGCTAGTAGAAACTACTCGGTTTTTCAAGAAGTTTAGAATATATATTTATAAGGAAATTTTTTCAAGAACACTTTCTTGTATTATCACTCGACTCTTTGAATGAATTTTCTCTTGGAAGAATTTTGCTCAAAACTTAGCAATTAATGTGCAAACATTTTACACCTATTTATACTAAATATTTTAGCATAAAATAATCAATATTTGATATATTTTATTTTAAATAAAATCAGATTTTATTTAAATAATCATACCAAATATTGATTTTTAATTAATAATGTGGAGTGGTTTATAACCACCATTATTGTTTTAATAAAAATAATATTAATTAAGTGGATTGGTTAACAACTCCAAACCACCATAATTAATTTATTCTTATTAATATTTAATCTTCAATCATATTAAAGATAAATAATAAAATAATAATTCTTGAAAACATTTTTCAAGACTTTATTATTTTAATCTATTCTTCCATTTCCTTATTTAATAATCTTATTATTATTTGGATTTGAAATTTAAAATTCAATTTTAAATTCCAACTATTAATTAGTAATTCTATTAATTACTAAATTAATATCTAAAATTCAATTAATCAATCTAATTGATTAATTTAATATATTTCTTTAATTGATATCTAATCAAATTAGATTTGTCAATTAATTCTAACTCTTTAGAAATACTATTTGAATTTTACCTTCATTCAAAAATTGGTGTGACCTTTTAGGTTCACAATTAATACTAGTAGTGGGTTTACAACTCTTTGTAATTTGAGTTTATTCATATTAACTCTTATTCTTGAATTAACTCTTTAATTCAAGAACCCACATATCATGGGAACATCTAGCAAGTAGCATGAATCTAGTATTAAGTGAATAGCGAGTAAACCTATTTCGTTTACAAGTCCATACATGTAAAATCCTTTCGACATCCAATTTCCCGATTAAATCTTTGGGTATGATTTTGTCGAAACCCAAATTGATTTAATAACTATGATCCCATTTCAAGATTAGTAATTCGTTTATGAATCTATTCATCCCGCCTTGGCCAAGGACTTTGAGTTACTAACTATGAAACACATAGGAAATTCACTTATCTTCATAAGTGACGAATCCTTTGTTGGCCACTGACAAACTTCCATACATATTAATATAATACCCAAAATATCCCTTTATGCGATTGTGCTAGCGATCAAAAGGATAAATCAAAGTAAAATATAATATGCACAAAGTTACCATCGTGCCTCAAGTCTAAGAAATAATCATGTACTATTGTAACATGAAAATTCTTATTCGACATGATAAACTTTCATTAAGAATTTTCATACGGTCATGTTTAGTGAACTTGTTCTCTAACAAGCACCCACATATATGTATTTGCGTCACACGCTAATGTTGATGGAATGCAACATTCTTATCTAATAAGCATACATACTATGTGCAAGTCTTCCGGATTTATTCAATATCCCATCTCGAAACATCCAACGACTTGGAACTGTATTTAAGATCACAGCTTTCAAGATATGTTCCATGATCACCATCTCTATGCGCAACCATATCTTATAGCTATAAGTGATCTAGGGATTTTATCTTAAGTGCAAATATATGATAAATGCTTACTCTTAAAATAAAGTAATGCCTTATTGTTTAATATAATTCCAATAGATTGTATTTACAAGTAGAATACGTCCAATCTGATTGGAACGCCGGGTATACTACTCCAACACAGTGCTGTTATTATCTCCCGTAGTGGAGTTTAAAATGTTTGCCACGCTACGTTTTCTGCTGATTTCGACTGTTTGCCAAACTTAGTTTTTGATCCGACTTTCAGTCGGTTATTATGTTATGATAAACCGTCTTTCTTTAACAACAAAAATAATGGGTTTTCAGTTAAAGTTATTGTTACGGTAGCACTCTGAATCAGGATTTCGCAACTAATCAGTAATTTTTATTAAAAGGTTTTGCGAAAATTAAACTCTGATTTTTACGACATAGCGGGGTGTTACAGTTAGTATCAGAGCATGTTTCTGTGTCTCTGAAAACTTTTACGAGTCAAAAATTTTTCAAAAACATGGACACATCACGCTCACGCCTCGCGACTATAGGTACGTGTTGATTCATGTTTTTAAATTATAAACAAATTACTATGTCTATGCTCAGAAAACTACGGTTATGACTTAGTTAAGATGCTCGAATCATGTTCAGGATTCATGTTCCAGTATGTCTATGATTTCATGTCAGTATTTCCCAGCCATGTTAAGAAACTCGTCAAGAGATTTGTGCGCTCTATTAATCAGCTAAAGTATTTTTCCATGTGTTCGATAATGTTGAACTTTTCCAATGTTCAGATGCCGCCACGTAGGGAGCCACATCGTTCTGCGGTCCCCCAGGCCACTGTAGTCGCTTAGTTTCGCGACTATCATCCCGAGAAATTCTCCGGCCAGGGAGATCCTCGAGTCGTTGATGAATGGGTTCAGGGCCTTGAAATGATTTTCGAGGTCATGGACTATCCTGACCGCTATCGTGTTCTTTGCGTATAGATCCAATTGACGGGTGACGCACGTCTCTGGTGGAACCCCTACCGGGGAATGCGTCCAGGAGAAAGGGAAGGTTGTACGTGGGACAGGTTCAAGGAGTTGATTCGAGAGAAATACTACCCCGCGTACTATCGAGCCGAAATGGAGCATTAGTTTCTGTCACTCCAGCAAGGTACTCGTACGGTGGACGAGTACGAGCGAGAGTTTACTCGACTCAGAGCCTTTGTTCCCGATCTGGTGAGAGATGAGGCAAAGAGGTCGAGGCGTTTCAATGACGGGCTTCTGCCAGTAGTCCGTCACAACATTGTAGGTCACGGTACTCAGACCTATGCTCGTACGCTCACCATAGCCCAAGAAGTCGACGCCATTATCCGAAGGGAATCCAACCAAGGTCGCCTTCAACCATCTGCCCCTACCCAACCACTTGCAGTGCCACCCATTCAACCTGCTGCTGCCCAATAACCGAAGGACATGAAGAGAAAGGGGAAAGGCTTTCTGAATGACAGGAGGAACCGTCCGAGACAAGAAGGAGCCGCCAGGCCACAGCAGATTCCACCATGCGCTACTTGAGATGAGGGACTTGACCTCATTCTCGGGATGAATTGGCTAACATATTTCCATGCAGATATTCGATGCCACTACCGGGAGATTACTCTTTATCTTCCGGGAGACGAGCATATTATTTTCTATGGCAGCAAGACTCATTCTTTACCTCATGTTATTTCCATGGCGAAAGCCAAGAAGATGTTACGACGAGGTGACTGTCAGGGTTATCTTGTGAGTCTTGTCAGCGATGAACCGAAGGCACGGACACCTCACGACGTTCCTATTGTTCGTGAGTTTGTGGATGTGTTTCTGGACCAACTTCCAGGAGGACCACCTAACCGGCAGGTAGAGTTCTCTATTGATCTTATTCCAAGAGCAGGCCCAGTTTCCAAAGCACCTTATCGAATGGCGCCAAAAGAATTGCAAGATCTTAAGACCCAAATCCAGGAGTTATTACGACTCGGTTTTATCCTACCGAGCGTTTCACCATGGGGAGCACCCGT
This sequence comes from Striga hermonthica, assembly GCA_902706635.1. NCBI lineage: Eukaryota > Viridiplantae > Streptophyta > Magnoliopsida > Lamiales > Orobanchaceae > Striga > Striga hermonthica. The sequence goes on from CACSLK010002554.1 coordinate 4,301,338, forward strand.
TCTTTTCGTCAAAAAGAAGGACGGCTCTATGCGCATGTGTATCGATTACCGGGATCTTAACCGGTCGATGATCAGGAATTAATATCTGCTTCCCAGAATAGACGACTTGTTCGACCAGCTGAGGGGAGCCTGTGTGTTTTCCAAGATTGATTTACGATCAGGTTACCATCAGCTGAAGATCAAGGAGTCTGACATTGCCAAGACCGCTTTCCGTACCCGTTACGGTCATTACGAGTTTGTCGTCATGCCATTTGGCCTCAATAACGCTCCAGTGGTATTTATGGACCTAATGAACCATATATTCCATCGTTACCTCGATCAATTTGCTATTGTATTCATTGATGATATTCTAATCTACTCCAAGAGCCAGAAGGAGCACGAGGAGCATCTGAGGGTTGTCCTTGAAACCCTTAGACGTGAAAAGTTATATGCTAAATTCTCCAAATGCGAATTCTGGCTCCAACGAGTAGCCTTTCTAGGCCATGTCATCACTCAGGCAGGTATCGAGGTGGATCCATCCAAGGTTGCCGCTGTTCAGAACTGGTCGACACTGAAGTCTCCATTTGAGGTTCGCAGTTTTCTCGGTTTGGCCGGCTATTACTGCAGGTTCATTGATGGCTTCTCCAAGATTGCCCTTCCTTTATCCCAGCTGACGAGGAAGTCTGTGAAGTTCGAGTGGACTGATCGATGTGAATCGAGCTTTCAGGAGCTCAAGAAGAGGCTAACCACAGCGCCGGTGTTGACTATTCCAGATCCGTCTCGGAGTTTCACCATTTTCAGTGATGCTTCAAGACAGGGTTTGGGATGCGTACTCATGCAGGATGGCCAGGTCGTTGCTTATGCTTCACGCCAATTAAAACCCCATGAATAGAAATATCCGACGCACGACTTGGAGCTAGCCGCAGTTGTTCATGCCCTCAAGATTTGGTGACATTATTTATACGGCGGTCGATGCGAGATTTTTACTGATCACAAGAGCTTACAGTATATTTTCACTCAAAAGGAGCTCAACATGAGACAGCGTCGTTGGCTAGATCTCGTCAGGGATTATGATTGCACGATCCAGTACCATCTGGGGAAGGCGAATGTCGTTGATGATGCCCTAAGCCGCAAGGTGAAGGGTGACATGACTTATGTTGTTACTCAGCAGAACCGTCTTATCCAGGAGTTCGCCCGGATGCAGATTCAGGTTGTTGATGCACTTCCTACGGCCATTACGGGGAGTGTCAGTTCTATGCAGATTCAGCCGACGTTGAGGGAAAGGATCCGGTGGTAGCAAGCTTCTGATGAGTTTATTCGTGCTATTGATATCAAAGTCTGCACCGGAGGCATTGAGGGTTTTTACGAGGCACTGATGGGGCCTTGGAGTTTCGAGGCAGGATTGTTGTACCGAAAGTCGAGGCGTTGCGAAAGGAGATATTAGCTGAGGCTCATACCGCACTATATTTAGCCCATCCAGGGAGCACGAAGATGTATCATGACCTGAAAAAGTCGTTATGGTGGCGAGGTATGAAGAAGGACGTAGCCGACTTTGTGAGGAAATGTTTAACATGTCAGCAAGTCAAAGCAGAACACAAGAGTCCCTTGGGCCTCCTGCAACCACTTGAGATTCCGAAGTGGAAGTGGGAGGAAGTTACGATGGATTTTGTCACGGGGTTACCGAGGTCGTCTGAACATCACGATGCTATTTGGGTCGTGGTGGAAAGGTTGACTAAGGTTGCTCACTTCTTGCCAGTATCGATGAATATGTCTTTGGACAAATTAGCTGAGATTTATACCCGTGGGATCATTCGACTCCACGGAGTGCCCGTTACCATTGTGTCAGACAGAGATCCCAGATTCACTAGCAGATTTTGGGACAGTTTTCACAAGGCGATGGGCACGGGACTAGAGTTCAGTTCAGCCTACCATCTAGAGACTGACGGACAGACCGAGCGGACCATTCAGACATTGGAAGACATGCTACGAGCTTTGGTTGTTGACATGGGTGCTAAGTGGTAGTCGTTATTGCCATTGGTCGAGTTTGCTTACAATAACAGTTATCATGCTTCTATTCAGATGGCTCCTTACGAGGCACTTTACGGTCGTAAGTGTCGTTCCCCTCTTTATTGGGACGACGTCAGTGAGCGTCGAGTACTCGGTCCGAAGATGATCGAGCAAACGGAAGAATAGGTGGAATTGATCAGGCAACGGCTAAAGACAGCTCAGAGTTGGCAGAAGTCATCAGCCGATCAGCATCAACGAGATATCCAGTTCGAAGTTAGGGAGCGAGCTTTTCTTAGAGTTCGTCCATTCCACGGAGTCATTCGATTCGGGAAGAGAGGAAAGTTGCACCCTCGATTCATTGGCCCGTTCGAAGTTCTCGAGCGAGTGGGCGAAGTGGCTTATCGATTGGCCTTACCTCCCGAGTTGTCCAATGTTCATAATGTTTTCCATGTATCCATGTTACGCAAGTACATGTGCGATCCAGACCATGTTGTTCAGCATACCGATATTCATATTCAGCCAGACTTATCTTACGAAGAGCGACCGGTAGTTGTACTGGACCGACAGGTTCGTTGGCTCCAGAAGCGTGATGTTCCCCTCGTTCGTATTCAGTGCGATCGCCACGGATCCACTTGGGAGCAAGAGGCTGATATTCGCGCTCATTTTCTTGATTTTCAGTTTTTATATTTTCTTATGTTCCATGTATATATGTTCTGTTTTGTATTTCCGATGACGAAAATATTTTAAGGAGGGCAGATTGTAATAGCCCATTATGTTCTTAATGTAAAATATGCGTTTAGTTCTGAAATATTTATTTATCGATCATTATCAATCGGAACTAATTATCCAAGTCAAGAACGTTTGAATTAATTTTCGAAGTCACGTTTACGCTCGGAATAAATTTTAGGTAATTAATCCATGTTTAAGGACGCTAAGATCGCATCAATTGGGCTTAATTTCACGCGTCACTTAAGTTTATCATTAGTCGTGCTCTAAGCCACGCTTAGCATAGCATTATGCTTTATGCCATGTGTTGCTAATGTTCGTATTTGATGGAGCAAATGTAGCGCCCCGTTCGATTTATAGAATTTATCATATTATTTTATTTATCGATTTTTATTTATGAGATTATATTTATTGTTGTGGTAGTGATATCGTCAATATGGGTACTTAAATCATATATTTAAGTACTCGATCGTTTTATTGTAAAACGTTCGTCGTTCGACGATTTTGGTTTAATCGCGTAAACCGATTTTAATCTGTTCGAATTATGGATTTTCTCGGATTTAATTACTTATCGGCTTTCCTTTATTTTATGCCTGGTTATGTGCATATTTATGTATATTATTACTGTGCTTGAATTATATATTTATGTGCTAGCTCGTTTATATTTTACTTATCATTCGTCGTATTGTTTGAAAATTTTTCGATTTAATCACGTAGTACTATTTTAGCACCTTTTCTTTAAACATCTCGAACTAGGGTCTAGACCCATTTAACTAAGCCCGAATGCTAATTTCTTTGGCCATTGGATGACCCAAAAACTCACCCCTACTTGATCCATTTGGAGGAAAATTATGGACTCAAGTTTTAACTCATTGTGAATTATTTTATTATTATTTATTTATTTGTTTATTTATTTTTCAATTCCAAATGATGAGCTAAGTTTGGGAAGTCTCCCAGCAACCATATTCCTAACAATTGGCATATTCCTAGCAATTGACGGCCTAAAATTCCATCATTAGCGCCTTAATAGCCATTAGTTTTGGTAACCTAAGCAAATCATCTTTAATCCTTGTTCTTCACGCATCAAACCCGCAGACCCTAACAGAGAAGAAAAAAGAATCTGCTCCCTCGTATCTCTCCCTTTTCTCTCGTAAAACCATCACACCATCATCATCCTCGCACCAGCGTTCTCCCTCGCGCCGCCGTCGCGGTACAGCATCCCCGCCATCCTACTGCTCGCGTAAACCGGCAAGGACGACCCGCCATCATCACCATCGCGAGTCCTGTTGTCGTTGTGAGGTTCCGACAGCACGTTCACAACCTTCCTGCCGTGAGTTTTCTTCTCGAGCAATCAACGGCCATCCGAAAAGCCGGCGAACACCTCGAACGTCCGCAGCCACCGGCAAGCCCTCCTCCGTCAACGTCTATCCTCAGCCGTCGGGACCCGTTGAGCCCCATCGGAGTGCCGAACATAGCCATTGAGTCCCGCGTGTTCCGTCGGAGTGCCGAACATAGCCATTGAGTCCCGTCGTATTTGCTCCCCGCTGTCGCTTGATCTCTGTAATGACCCATTTGTTTTTGGATTATTTGAGATTATTATTTATTATTGATATTATTATTATTATTATTATTATTATTATTATTATTATTATTATTATTATTATTATTATTATTATTATTATTATTAATTGTCTAATTGATTTTATATGTTTAATGTGTAATATGAATAAATATTATTATGTGTGTTATATATATATAAATACTCGATATAATTTTATTTATCGTACGATTATTATCGAGCCATTTATTTATTTTTGTCAAATTCGGCCCGCGCCTATAAGCCCAACCCGGAGCCCATGGTCCATGAAATTGGAAAGTAGGTTTTGATGAAACCAAATAATTCCCCCTCTTCTCTTGCGCACACCATCACCCAAACTTTTTCCCCGCAGTCATCGTGTTCCCTCATCTCTCTCGCTTTTCCGTTCCCGTCATTATCTTCCCCGGCAGCCACCATCATTCGCTCCACGCTTGGAAAGTCGTTCTCCTCCACGAGCAGGCCCGACGATCGTCTCGCCATTCCCTTCGCGAGTTCGCCTGTGAGTTCTGCCATGTACCACCATCATCATCCGGCGAGTTTCTTTCCCTGCCAACGTGCAACCTCGTGCCCTGTCGCTACTTCCCGGCGAGATCCTGCCATCATCACCACCTTCGATCGGGTCGTCCCAGGCCAGAGACTCGCGAGCACCAGCGACTTGCAGACCTCCTTTACTACCGTCGCCGGACCACTGTTCTTAGCAGTCGGGTCTCGTCGAGTCCCGTCGGAGTGTCGAGCGTAGCCGTTGAGTCCCGTCGTGTTCCGTCAGAGTGCCGAACAAAGCCGGCGAGTTCCGGCGTATAATTTTCTTTTCGCCGCGATCAGTTGCAGAGCGATCACCATCAACCCGCCGCCATCACCTTGTTCAAACCAGACCCGCAGCAAGTATCCCGCGTACATCAACCATCATCGCCATCACAACTCGCTGAAACCCTGCAACTTCGAGTACCCGTTGTCCGCTCGCGTTGCTGTCCTCAGGCCATCGTAAGAAGCTCTCGCAAGCCTTCGCTGTCCCGCGTGCCAACTGATCGTGCGAGGCCCCGTCGACCGCAGCAACGAGCCATTAGCAACCCTCCAGTGAGTCCATCCTCTGCTGGGACCCTCGCCGTGAACCAGCCGCTCCTCCTCCTCCGCGAGACGAAACGAAGTCGTCGAGCCAATTCGCCCTCGCGCCGTTCGTTTCGTTGTTCGTTATTCGTAGCCCGTCCCGAGAACGGTACCCGGGCTATCCCTCGAATTAATTATTTCGTTCGTATATGTGTTTAAGTGCTCTTATATGTGTTATTGTTGCCGAACGTTTGAGTTTCGGATTAATTTCGTGCCATAGATAATAATTGTGAATTATTGATGTATTTAATTGCTATTTGAATATCAAAGTGATTGCCGTCACTTTGAAAAATTGTCAAACTGAGGTTAATATGTTACTTCCCATGGAAGTGCTATGTAATTTTAGACTTAGGAATGTCCTTGACGCAACAACTTTGGCCTTGTGTCGTTTCAATGTGTATTAAGTGAGTTATGGGTTTTTGAAAATCGTGCTGCAGCCCGTTTTTGCAAAAATCACTATAATTCGTGTATTGCTCCAAAAATTCTGAATTATGGATATGTTGTAATGTTGCTGTTGTAATACTTGTGGTTAAAATACGAGATTTTTATATGGCATGTAGCCTTGTCGAAACTCGAAAACCATTTCTGGACTGTTTATTAATAAATTCATAAAAAATCGAGTTCCTGCCTAAAATAGCTTATTTTTGGATATGTTGTTGTTCCTCATGCTATCTTGCTGCTGTAAAAATTTCAAAGTCAAATTCGAACTGTAGCTATTTTAATTAATTTAATTCGTTTTCTGGTTATTTTTTGCTTGAATTATTTAAGATGGTTAGGAGCATGTTTAGAGGTTTTCCTTTGGTGAAAATGTGTGATTTTCAGCCATTTATATGCTGCAAAAATTTGAACTGTAAAATCCAAGCCTAACCCCTTATGGTCTCATTCAATTTATTTTGAACTAGTCCTTTTTAATCATTTTTGGCTTGTTGACAATTGCTTGACCCGTTGACCCCGTTTTTATGTAAAACTTTCATTTCCTTTTTTTAAATATTATTTAATTGGTTGGTCGAGTCTAGGAGTCGTCCTAATGTTCCAACTCCACAACTTCCACGAGTTTCTTAGTCGAGGTGATTCGACTAAGTATAATTCTCGTTATCTGTGCAAGAGTCGAGATAGTTGCTTATGGGACTGTCTTGACCTATGTAGGTGTCTGACGAGCAGTGTCTCAACCACCTACGATTTTTGGTTAATTTGCTTTATCAACCGATTCCAGGTGGGTTTACTTATAAAATTGTCTATGCCATACGTGTTGTTTAATGTTTAGTTGGTATGATCAATGTATAAATGTGAACCATGTGGCCTACTGATGTGAGCTGTTACGGCCATCGGTACGGTTGTCCCCGTCGAGTTACGGTACAGTTGCCCTTGCGAGGCAAGTCTCCTTAAGACCTAATGAAAGGTCGTGTCCGTTACAGTGGCACGCACTCCCGTCGTTAGGGTTTATGCATCCCCTTTTTGCGGCTAATGATAGATGTGCACATGAGTGTGTTATTGTTGTGATTAGTAGGAGATGAGACATGATGATGATTGATTTATATTCATGCTGCGACCATACCATCTTTACATGTTATTATGTGCATAGTAGTGAGCACTACTTTATCATTTGTGCTCATTCCCACCTGCTCTTCACGGATGCAGGTTAAGCTGTGGCCGGGTGACGGGACAAAGAGCGAGTGGTGGTCTTTTTATTGTTTCGTTTTGCTTCCGCTTTAATAATATGGTTGTTATGAACCTTTCTGTGATTTGGACATGTGAAAAATTGTTTTCGAACTATGTCATGTTTTGATGTTCAGGAATATTTTGGAAAACCCTTTTTCGAACCTTGAATAATTATGGTGTTTGATTTATGAGGTTACAATTGTTCATATTGGATATTATGTCGAGGTGTGAATCAGGTTAATGAAAATCTTGAAAAAAATCGGGTTTATGAATCCCCGTGGGTCCAGATAAGACTTGGACTAAGTAAAATGTGTTGGTTAATGCCCTTGAATTTGAAAATAGATTCGAAAAATTTGTCCTGATTTTTAGAAAGTCCAGAAATTCTTTAAAATCAAAGTGGGGTGTTACAGTTTGGTATCAGAGCCAGTCTGCATTTCTGTAGACTGGTTTATATGTGAGTATGTATTTAGATCTTGTAATATGACCACTCGTCTTCGTCACTCCGCGCTGCTTAAGGTATGTTTTATATAAGTATCAATGAAAATACTTATAATGTGAATTGTGATTTGCACGAGTAGCAATGAAACTACTTGTGATGTTTCGCACGAGTAGCAATGAAATTACTTGTGATGATTTGCAAGAGTAGCAATGAAACTACTTGTGATGTTTTACATGAGTAGCAATGAAACTACTTATGAGGTTTTGCATGAGTAGCAATGAGACTACTCATGAAGTGATATATATGTTGTTTTGGGGCTTAGGAAATCTATCCACCTCAGGTTATGTGAACTCTAGTGTTTGACATTGAACTCTAGTGATATAGAGTTAAGTTCGGACTCTAGAGATTCCTAGTTGTGAGTTTCAGTATGTTATTATTGAGATAAGTGTTGTTTATAGCATTTTCTCGCTGTAAGATTCGTTCAGTGTCCTTAGAGTAGGACCATTCGTGACCCATCTCGAAAGAGATAGGTTTAGTACCGAGTGAATCTCTAGTGTATGAGATCACTGGGGAAATTAGAACCTCAGTCGTCGAGGACCGGGAGTGTCGTTTAGATGCCACGAATTGGTTACTAATCGAACACCATAGTTTAGGAGAATCTAGCGCGTATCACCGTCGTAACTCTTGAGAGTGGCTAAGCATCGAGAGGAACAATGGTTGATAATTCTCGTACGTTAGATCGAGCGTAAGTTCTGAAGACTGATGCATGGATGAAAGACGACGACGTCGTCCATAGGACTAGTGGATTGCTCCGTCATCGCGTGAATATCTTGTGAGTTGGCTGCGAGGCATGCACTTGTAAAAGGTATGAATTTAAGCCTGATGTTGAGACTCTATAAGACTCGAGATGTTAAAGTTGATGTTATGAAAAGAATGCTTATATGATTAAACTTGATGATTATTGCACGACTGGAATTCTTTAAAACGTATTATGTGGTGATCGTATGAGTTTATGTAAATTTGTGTTAAAAATCATCTTAGGGCTGACTCTCTTATATTGTATATGCGCGTACATGATTTGTATATTGTGATTACATGTGACCCCTGATGCTACGTACATGAAATTATGTTTTTGTGCTGAAAATCGTATGAGAACTTCTCGTTATAGCCTCTGTTTGTGCTCGGATTATCGTGGCCTAAAAGTCGTTTTCTGGTTAAGAGTTCTTCATAAATTTTGTAGTGCTTTGAGTTTCGTTTTTGTGAGTTTTCAAATTTCATGATTCGGAGTTGAATTGTATTTATTATGTATTTTTTAAGTTGTAACTGCGAGCAGTTTTTGAAATTTGGGGCAGAATTGTGAATCATGATGTTGGGCTGTTTTTGACAATGTTAATATGACTATGTGAAAATATGATCAACATGAAACTTGTAGTAAATGTTATAAACTTTCTCTGGAAGTTGAAATCTTGCAATTTGGTGTTTTAGTTGATTTTATATGATTTTTTTAAAATTGGAGTTATGCCCAGAATTTTAAAACAGTGGCTGTGTTTACGATTGAAATATATGCTCTGAGATGGGGCCCTTAACATGATTATTTGTAAAGATGCCCTTCTTGGAACTTGTAGCAATTCAACTGTAGTTTCTGTAGGTTTTAAGTTTGCATGATTCGGAGTTTTGTGGCATGAGATATTCCTAATTGAGTGACCTGCTGTAATTTATAAATAGTTTCGTTGGCAGATTTCTTGACCTAAGTGTTTTATGTTTAAACTCGGTTTTAAAGTTATTTTTGGCTTAAGTGATCAACATGAAAGTTGTAAATAATTGAGTTAGCTATCATGGAGATTTTGAATTTCAGTAATATAATGTTTGTAGCTTCGATTATTGTGCATACACTGAGAACTTGTCAAGCTGTATGTCTTCATTTATCCACTGCACCTATGTTTTGTATGTTTGCTGTATTATGTGCGTTTCAATGATTTTATCTGCCTGAGTGTTCTTCATGAAAATGATAGAGGCCTGAGTTAGGGATATTTTTCAAGTGGTTTCATCATGATACCATATCTAGACTAAAGCTACATGCATTTTTAAATTCATCACGCATGCTGGAAATTGGTGCAAGTTCATGTTTAGGTTTCCAAATTGAGTTGTGAATTACAAAATTAGCTTTTCGTCAATTTTCATGTAATATGTGCCCTATGTGACTTAATCTGATTAGTATTATAATGTTAGCTGGAAACACTTGCGAGAGAAGCTTTACGCTAGACCTCGAAGTGTGAAAGCTATAGGCTGTGTATGGGGATGAACTCGTTTAGGACTACCGGCACGATTAGCTGTCAGAAAAAAAAAGCTGTCGTTACGGCCGACATGGTTGGTCGGAAGAGCCAAACGAGCTAACCATTCTGTTGTTCGGTGTTGACCGCCGAGTTAGGATTGTTCCTGGCGGTGACGTCAATGCTCGATCCCTTTTGGGAAAATTGTTGCTGTCAAATCCTTTGTACTGTCGAAGTACTTAAGAAATTGTGAAATTCGGAAATTGAAATTTCTAGTATGTGCCTCGAACCGAGTGCCGAACCTGACTGGGTGTAGCCACGCGAAGTGGTGGCCGAGCCCGCACGCCCGTGCTGAGAGACGTGAGGCCAACTGCAGTGGCCGATCGTTGACTCGCACGAGAGCTGCTGGCGGCATCACTGAACTCCAAAATCCCCAGGTCAGTGTGTACGGCCAAACTTTGACCTTGTAGCTGGTGTCCGGGTGGGTACACGCACGCGTCCCAGCGCCCCGCATATGCAGTGCCAGCGTGTGTGTCACCTCTCGGGTGACAGTGCATTAAACCCGACCTTGTCCTTTTAGAGGTCTTTGAACCAGATTTTGGTCAAAGTGTATGTTGATCTTTCGAGTCATTATGTGAATTCCCTAATCAACAACCCTCGATGTGTGAGGTTGGTCGATTAGTTTCCTTTGCCACTTGTGAGATTTTCTCGGCATGGCGAGATAGTAGTTCCGTATTAATGTGTGGCGGAGCCTTGAGTCTCGACTGGAGACCGACTCCGTGAAAGGGAAATCATTATTGAGTATCTAGCCATTACTTCCTAAACCGCATACGAGATGTTGTTCGTGTCGGCGAGGACAAAGGCTTTGTCAATGGTATCAAACAGAAACGTGTGTTCTGAATGTGCAGATTTGAGAATAAGTGATGATTGTCGGTCCTATCACGATTTCTCGATCAAGTCAATTGTTTAGCCTGAGGTTGACTCCACCACCGGGACTTTCGAGGATGCATGGCACGTTCTGAGCCTCGTGATGGAGGGAATGTGTGCGTGATCTCGAGGTATGTGTGTTTTGCGACGAGCTGCGTGATAGGCAGAATCCTACCTGCATGGAGGTACCGGTGGCCTGTTGGGACCGAGGGTCCATCAGGAAAAGACCGGGAGGGGTGCTCGTCAAGGTCCAGTAGTGGTATTCGCGTCGAGGGCGAGACAACTTGGGAAAGGGAAACCGAGATTCGGAGGGAGTACCGAACACCTTGTGTTAATATTCCCCTTGTATTCTGGTTGTTTTAGTTTCGAATTCCGAGGACGGAATTCTTTGTATGGTGGGTAGACTGTAATGCCCCGTTTATTTTTGGATTATTTCAGATTATTATTTATTATTGATATTATTATTATTATTATTATTATTATTATTATTATTATTATTATTATTATTATTATTATTATTATTATTATTATTATTATTAATTATTAATTATCTGATTGATTTTATATGTTTAATGTGTAATATAAATAAATATTATTATGTGTGTTATATAAATATATATATATATAAATACTCGATTTAATTTTATTTATCGTACGATTATTATCGAGCCTTTTATTTTTTTTTTTTTGTCAAATTCAGCCCGCGCCTATAAGCCCAACCCGGAGCCCATGGTCCATGAAATTGGAAAGTAGGTTTTGATGAAACCAAATAATTCCCCCTCTTCTCTTGCGCACACCATCACCCAAACTTTTTCCCCGCAGTCATCGTGTTCCCTCATCTTTCTCGCTTTTCCGTTCCCGTCATTATCTTCCCCGGCAGCCACCATCATTCGCTCCACGCTTGGAAAGTCGTTCTCCTCCACGAGCAGGCCCGACGATCCTCTTGCCATTCCCTTCGCGAGTTCACCTACGAGTTCTGCCGTGTACCACCATCATCATCCGGCGAGTTTCTTTCCCTGCCAACGTGCAACCATCGAGCCTGTCGCTGCTTCCCAGCGAGATCCTGCCATCATCACCACCTTCGATCGAGTCATCCCAGGCCAGAGACTCGCGAGCACCGGCAACTTGCAGACCTCCATTACTACCGTCGCCGGACCACTGTTCTTAGTAGTCGGGCCTCGTCGAGTCCCGTCGGAGTATCGAGCGTAGCCGTTGAGTCCCATCGTGTTCCGTCGGAGTGCCGAACAAAGCTGGCTAGTTGCGGCATATAATTTTCTTTTCGCCGCGATCAGTTTCAGAGCGATCACCATCAACCCACCACCATCACCTTGTTCAAACCAGACCCGCAACAAGTATCCCGCGTACATCAACCATCATCGCCATCACAACTCGCTGAAACCTTGCAACTCCGAGTACCCGCTGTCCACTCGCGTTGCTGTCCTCAGGCCATTGTAAGAAGCTCTCGCAAGCCTTCGCTGTCCCGCGTGCCAATTGATCGTGCGAGGCCCCATCGACCGCAACAACGAGCCATCAGCAACCCTCCGGTGAGTCCATCCTCTGCTGGGACCCTCGCCGTGAACCAGCCGCTCCTCCTCCTCCGCGAGACGAAACGAAGTCGTCGAGCCAATTGTCCCCTCGCGCCGTTCGTTTCGTTGTTCGTTATTCGTAGCCCGTCCCGAGAACGGTACCCGGGCTATCCCTCGAATTAATTATTTCATTCGTATATGTGTTTAAGTGCTCTTATATGTGTTATTGTTGCCGAACGTTTGAGTTTCGTATTAATTTCGTGCCCTAGATAATAATTGTGAATTATTGATGTATTTAATTGCCATTTGAATATCAAAGTGATTGCCGTCACTTTGAAAAATTGTCAAACTGAGGTTAATATGTTACTTCACGTGGAAGTGCTGTGGAATTTTGGACTTAGGAATGTCCTTGACGCAACGACTTTGGCCTTGTGTCGTTTCGATGTGTATTAAGTGAGTTATGGGTTTTTGAAAATCGTGTTGCAGCCCGTTTTTGCTAAAATCAATATAATTGGTGTATTGCTCCAAAAATTCTGATTTTTGGATATGTTGTAATGTTGCTGTTGTAGTACTTGTGGTTAAAATATGAGATTTTTATATGACCTATAGCCTTGTCAAAACCCGAAAACCATTTATGGTTTGTTTCTTAATAAATTCATAAAAAATCGAGTTCCTGTCTAAAATGGTTAATTTTGGATATATTGTTGTTCTTCATGCTATCTTGCTGCTGTAAAAATTTCAAAGTCAAATTCGAACTGTAGCTATTTTATTTAATTTAATTAGTTTTCTGGTCAATTTTTGCTTGAATTATTTAAAACGGTTAGGAGCATGTTTAGGGGTTTTTCTTTGGTGAAAATGTGTGATTTTCAGCCATTTATATGCTGTAAAAATTTGAAATGTAAAGTCCAAGCCTAACCCCTTATGGTCTCATTCAATTTATTTTGAACTAGTCCTTTTTAATCATTTTTGGCTTGTTGACAATTGCTTGACCCGTTGACCCCGTTTATATGTCAAACTTCATTTCCTGTTTTTTTTTTAAGATTATTTAATTGGTTGGTCGAGTCTAGGAGTCGTCCTAATGTTCCAACTCCACAACTTCCACGAGTTTCTTAGTCGAGGTGATTCGACTAAGTATAATTCTCGTTATCTGTGCAAGAGTCGAGATAGTTGCTTATGGGACTGTCTTGACCTATGTAGGTGTCTGACGAGCAGTGTCTCAACCACCTACGACTTCTGGTTAATTTGCTTTATCAACCGATTCCAGGTGGGTTTTACTTATAAAATTGTCTATGCCATACGTGTTGTTTAATGTTTAGTTGGTATGATCAATGTATGAATGTGAACCATGTGGCCTACTGATGTGAGCTGTTACGGCCATCGGTACGGTTGTCCCCGTCGAGTTACGGTACGGTTGTCCCCGTCGAGTTACGGTACGGTTGCCCTTGCGAGGCAAGTCTCCTTAAGACCTGATGAAAGGTCGTGTCCGTTACAGTGGCACGCACTACCGTCGTTAGGGTTTATGCATCCCCTTTCTGCGGCTAATGATAGATATGCACATGAGTGAGTTATTGTTGTGATTATTAGGAGATAAGACATGATGATAATTGATTTATATTCATGCTGCGACCATACCATCTTTACATGTTATTATGTGCATAGTAGTGAGCACTACTTTATCATTTGTGCTCATTCCCACCTGCTCTTCACGGATGCAGGTTAAGATGTGGCCGGGTGACGGGACAAAGAGCGAGTGGTGGTTTATTTATTGTTTCGTTTTGCTTCAGCTTTAATAATATGGTGGTTATGAACCTTTCTGTGATTTGGACATGTGAAAAACTGTTTTCGAACTATGTCATGTTTTGATGTTCAAGAATATTTTGGAAAACCCTTTTTCGAACCTTGAATAATTATGGTGTTTGATTGATGAGGTTACAATTGTTCATATTGGATATTATGTCGAGGTGTGAATCAGGTTAATGAAAATTTTGAAAAAAATCGGGTTTATGAATCCCCGTGGGTCCAGATAAGACTTGGACTAAGTAAAATGTGTTGGTTAATGCCCCTGATTTCGAAAATGGATTCGAAAAATTTGTTCTGATTTTTAGGAAGCCCGGAATTTCTCTAAAATCAAAGTGGGGGGTTACAATCTCAGAGCCTTGTTGCACCGTCATTCCACTCGCGAAGGTCCCGTTCAGCCGCTGCTGTCCTTTCTTTGGCGAGACGCGTGTAGCCGTCGAGCCCGTAGTCCCGTCGAGCCCCGTACGTTCCTCTCGTCCTATTTTTTAACGCTTCCCTAGAACGGTACCTAGGCTCGAACCCCGTCTCATTTTTATTTCGTGTATTGCGATATTGTGTTATATTATATGTGCTGAACGTGTGAATTACGAGTTAATTATGTGCCTTGGATATGTGTTTGTATGAATTATGATAATTTATATGCGTTTTGGATATCAAAATGATTGTCGTCACTTTGGTCGTTATCGAACTGAGTTTCGAGTGGTATTTTTTTCGTGGAAATCTTGGAGTTATAAGTACTTGGATTTGTCCTTGATTTTATTGGTTTCGGTTTGAGGTCGTTTCGATATGTATATCATGAGTTAAGAATTTTCTAAACCGAGCATGCTTTTGAATTTTAATTAATTCATGATAAATCGTGTGATTGCCCGAATGCCGTGAAATTTTTTATGTGATGTCATGTGATGATTTTGTAAGTCGTGTAAAATTTTCAAGTCAAAACACCGTCAGTAGCTATTTTAATTAATTAAATTATTTTCTGGTCAGAATTTAGTAAAATTCATTAAAAATAGTACAGTTGGAGTTTTAAGATGAAACTTTGCGGAGTATGTTATTATGTGTTATTTTGTATTGTTTCAAAAGTTTAGATTAAAATTGAAAGTGTAGCTATATGAACTGTTAACGTCGGATTTTGACACTATTTTTGCCTTAATTATTTGAAAATGCTCCCGGATAAATTTAGGGCTTAAACTTGGTGAGGTTATGTGTTCTTGTATGCTCTCTGATATGGTAAAGTTTCAGGAGGATTGGTTTAGTCTAACTCTGGATTCTGAATTTGGTTTATTTTAGAGTCCTAATGCTCGGTTATCCGTTGTCTAGGTTTGGGTTGGATTTTATTGATGTTGGCATGATTTATGTGTATTACCTGAGGTATATGAGTTTTGTGTTCAGGTCTAGTAGTCACTCCATTGTACTTAACAAGGTCAAGGAATCCACGAGTCACTTAGTCGATATGATTTCGGCTAAGTATATGTGCTTTGTGTGTTGTCTTGTATTGGATAGTCAGTTGATAGGCTATTATAATTGTTGTAGGTTCATCGAGCTGAACTTACGCCATTATTCCTTCAACTCTGTGTTTGGCTATATCTCGGTGTCCAGGTGGGGTTTACTTATAAAATTGTCTATGCGATATGTGTTGTTTAATGTTTACTTGGTATGGCCAATGTATGAATGTGAACCATGTGGCCTACTGATGTGAGTTGTTACGGCCGACGGTACGGTTGTCCCCGTCGAGTTACGGTATGGTTGCCCTTGCGAGGCAAGTCTCTTTAAGACCTAATGAAAGGTCGTGTCCGTTACAGTGGCACGCACTCCCGTCGTTAGGGTTTATGCATCCCCTTTCCGCGGCTAATGATAGATGTGCACATGAGTGAGTTATTATTGTGATTATTAAGAGATGAGACATGATGATGATTGATTTATATTCATGCTGCGACCATACCATCTTTACATGTTATTATGTGCATAGTAGTGAGCACTACTTTATCATTTGTGCTCATTCCCACCTGCTCTTCACGGATGCAGGTTAAGCAGTTGGCGGGTAACGAGGAAAGACGAGTGGGTGGTCCTTAGTTATTTTGTTTCTTCCGTATATTCATGATCTATGTTGAGACTTGTCGAAAAACCATTTCGAACTCATGCTTTTGGTTTATGTTGGATTTGAAATACTCATGTTACTTGGATTTATGAAATTCCAATTTATGCATGCTTATCGATTAAAGCTGAGTATTTTGTTATGTTTTGAGAATCGGTTAATGAAAATTATTTGTGAAAAATCGGGTTTATGAATCCCCGTGAGTCCAGATAAGACATGGACTAAGTAAATTGTTGTTTAACACCCATGTATTTTTGAAAAGGCAAAATTGCGGCTAATATCATGACCTTTATCGAGATTGCAAATTAATCACCACTTTTTAACTTTTGCATAATATATCACGTCCTTCAATTCTTTGCAAAACGATACATGGGCCACCCCAACTCGTCTGACGTGGCACTCAAAATGCCAACGCACCTGCTGATGTGGATTTAACAGACCATTTTTTTTGCATAATTAATCACAACCTTTTAACTTTTGCATAATATATCACGCCCTTAAATTTTTTTGCAAAACGATACACGTTTTCATTTGTTGCCCCAACTCGTATGACGTGTATTTAACAGATGATTTTTTTCCCATCTCATCCCCGGATGAGATGAGGGGGAACTTTTGGAAATCTTGGGGATATATTAGGCTAGAGCTGGAGATTTTGGAACACGAAAAGATTCAAACACTGGGTCGTCTCTCAAATAATGAGTGGTGAGTTAGGGAGTCGGAGATATTCGTTTATGGTTCTCAAGTAATCAATTAGCACGCAACCGCTCGGTTAAGAGATCAAATAACATACTCGTTTAGAGGTTTGTTCTCAATAACTCTTCGTAACGATCAGTTATAACATATAGACAATCTATTAACGAACAAGCCTATTCTAAACGAGCCAAGATCATTCAATTTCTCCCCTTCCGGTTCTACAAATTGATTAACTAGATTAAAATGATGATCAAACATCTAACCCTAGATTAAGCACAACTCGAATAGATTGAACGATAAACACGTACACACGAATCTCAATCGAACCAAAACAAATATCCTCTATCCCTAACGAAGCGATTTAGCCACACATATTGATATCAATCCCAACAAAAGATTCAACATAATAAATCACTTCCATAATCAAATGAAAGGAAATTATTAATAATCCAAGTCGAGAATAAAATCGAATTACAAACCAAACCGTGTTCGCCACAATCTCCAAAACTCGAATCCAAGCAAAATCCAAAAAAAACCAAGTGAAAGTTGTTGAGAGAATGAGTTTTGAGATGAAAAGAAAAAAAAAAAAGAAAAAAGTCTCAATAATCTGTTTTCTCTCCAGCCCTAGTCTAATATATCCCCAAGGGTTCCAAAATCTCCCTCCCATCTCGTCCAGGGATGAAATGAAAAAAAAAAAAACCTTTAAACCATGTATCGTTTTGCAAAAAAATTTAAGGGCGTGATATATTATGCAAAAGTTAAAAGGTTGTGATTAATTATGCAACAAAATCGTCTGTTAAATACACATCAGCAGGTGCGTTGGCATATTGAGCGCCACGTCAGACGAGTTGGGGCAGCGCATGTATCGTTTTGCAAAGAATTGAAGGACGTGATATATTATGCAAAAGTTAAAAGGTTGTGATTAATTTGCAATCTCAATAAAGGTCATGATATTAACCGCAATTTTGCCTTTTGAAAATGATTTCCAAAATTGTGTACTTGATTTTTGGAAGCCCAGGATTCCATTAAAATCAAAGTGGGGTGTTACAGTTTGGTATCAGAGCCAGTCTGTGTTTCTGTAGACTGCTCTATGTGTGAAATTGCATGTATATGTGATTATGTGATTGTGACCCTTGTGTTCGACCACTCGTCTTCGTCACGCCGCATTGCTTAAGGTATGTTTTATATAAGTATCAATGAAAATACTTATAATGTGAATTGTGATTTTGCACGAGTAGCAATGAAACTACTTGTGATGTTTTACATGAGTAGCAATGAAACTACTTATGAGGTTTTGCATGAGTAGCAATGAGACTACTTATGAAGTGATATATATGTTGTTTTGGGGCTTAGGAAATTTATCCACCTCAGGTTATGTGAACTCTAGTGTTTGACATTGAACTCTAGTGATATAGAGTTAAGTTCGGACTCTAGAGGTTCTTAGTTGTGAGTTTCAGTATATATTATTGAGATAAGTGATGTTATTGCATTTTCTCGCTATAAGATTCATTCAATGTCCTTGGAGTAGAACCATTCGTGACCCATCTCGAAAGAGAAAGGTTAAGTACCGAGTGAATCTCTAGTGTATGAGATCACTCGGGGAATTAGAACTTCAGTCGTTGAGGACCGAGAGTGTCAATTAGATGTCGCGAATTGGTTACTAATTGACCCCCATAGTTTAGGAGAATCTAATGCGTATCACCGTCGTAACTCTTGAGAGTGGCTAAGCCTCGAGAGGGATGATGGTTGATAATTCTTATACGTTAGATCGAGCGTAAGTCCTGAAGGCTGATGCATGGATGAAAGACGACGACGTTGTCCATAGGACGAGTGAATTGCTCCGACATCGCGTGAATATCTTGTGAGTTGGCTGCGAGGCACGGACTTGAAAAAGGTATGAATTTAAGCCTGATGTTGTGGCTCTATATGACTCGAGATGTTAAAATTGATGTTATGAAAAGCATGCTTATATGATTGAACTTGACGATTATTGCACGACTGGGATTCTTTAAAACGTGCTATGTGGTGATCGTATGAGTTTATGTGAATTTGTGTTAAAAATCATGTTAGGGCTGACGCTCTTATATTGTATATGCGCGCACATGAGGTGTATATTGTGATTACATGTGACCCCTGATGCTACGTACATGAAATTATGTTTTTATGCTGAAAATCGTATGAGAACTTCTCGTTGTAGCCTCTGTTTGTGCTCGGATTATTGTGACCTAAAGTTGTTTTCTAGTTAAGAGTTCTTTATAAATTTTATAGTGCTTTGAGTTAGAATTCTTTGAGTTTTGAAATTTCATGATTGGAAGTTGAATTGAATTTATTATGAATTTTTGAAGTTGTAACTGCGAGCAGTTTTTTAAATTCCGGGCAGAATTGTGAATCATGATGTTGGGCTGTTTTTGACAATGTTAATGTGACTATGTGAAAATATGATCAACATGAAACTTGTAGTACATGTTATAAGATTTCTGTGGAAGTTGAAATCTAGCAAATTGGTGTTTTAATTGATTTTATATGATTTTTCAAATTTGGAGTTATGCCCAGAATTTTTAAAACAGTGGCTGTGTTTACGATTGAAATGTATGCTCTGAAATGAGGCCCTTAATGTGATTATTTGTAAATATGCCCTTCTTGGAACTTGTAGCAATTCAAGTGTGGTTTCTGTAGGTTTTGAGTTTGCATGATTCGAAGTTTTGTGGCATGAGATATTCCTGTTTTAGTGACCTGCTGTAATTTATAAATAGTTTCGTTGGTAGATTTCTTGACCTAAGTGTTTTATACTTAAACTCGGTTTTAATGTTATTTTTTTTTTGCTTACGTGATCAACAAGAAAGTTATAGGCCTGTTGTTTTTTTTTTTTTTTTTAGCTTTCTAATGAGATAAGGTTCATGCTTATATGAAGACTGTGGCTCGATTTATGTTAAATCTATTTAGGATATGCATGAGATGAGTTGGTAATGATGGCAGAAATTGATTCCTAAATGTTAATTGCTTTTACACTATCTTAACGACCTTATCTGTTTCTGTGATCTAAATAAATATTGTAGATGCATGCCTTAGGCTTAACTTGAGTCTTGAATCGTGTTATTTGGGTGCCTGTAGCTTATAAAATTCTCAATTTTCTAAAACCCTGTAAGTTGACTATTTCCTGCTTTGAATTGCGATCATGATTTTAATGTTGCTGAAAAATATGTGATCGAATCACCTTGTATGCTTGTGTGATTTAAATGAGAATTGTAGCCGCATGTCTTTAGGATTTATATTCATCTGAGACTATGTGGTTCAGTTATATCACATGAGTTATGTTTTCGAAAAGGCATAATGGCAGGTTTTAACACGACCTTTACGTGTTTGGCAATTTAATCACGACTTTCAGACTTTGTTAGAAAAATACATGACCTTTACATTTTTGGCAAAATGATACACGCCGTTGACGGCCGTTAACGGAAAGCTGACGTGGCGACCACGTGTATCCGCGTCAGCGACCATGTGGCAAATTGTGACACGTGGCAGACTTACAGAATTGCAAAAATAATGCAAAGGGGAGGATTCGAACCTTGTACCTCTTATATAAAACATGTGGTTATGAACCACTTGACCCAACACAACTTATGTTAAATATCTGACTTCATTTATATATATACAAACATCATTTAATTATATATTATACTAAATATATAATATATATTATATATTATACTAAATATATAATATAAATATATTATATATTAAACAAATAATATATTTTATTGTACTACGTAATTTAATATATTATTTATTTATTTCATATATAATAATATAATATATATTATTGATTATAATAATATAATATATTATATAATAATATAATGTAATATAATATATATAATAATATAATACTAAATAAATAATATATATTATACATAATATAATATATATTAATATAATATTAAATATATATAATATGTAATATATATAATATAATATATAATATTATATGATATATAATATCATATATTATATTATATATAATATATAATAATATAAATATTATATATATAATATAATATATATAATATATTATATATATTATATTATATTATATTATAATATATACTAATATATAATATTATTTTATTGCTTTGTATATTATATTATTATAATAATATAATATATATTATATTATTATATATTAAATAAATAAATAATATATTAAATTACGTACTACAATAAAATATATTATTTGTTTATTATAATATAATATATACTATATATTTAGTATGATATATAATATATAATTTATTTAATATAATATAATATACACTATATATTTAGTATAATTTATAATATATTATTTGTTTAATATAATATATATATTACATATTTAGTATAATTTATAAAATGATGTTGTACATATATAAATGAAGTTAGATTTTCAGCATAAGTTGTGTTGGGTCAAGTGGTTCATAACCACTTGTTTTATATAAGAGGTAGAAGGTTCAAATTCTCCCCTTTGCATATATTTTTGCAATTTTGTAAGCCTGCCACGTGTCGCAATTTGCCACATGGTCAATGACGCGGATACACGTGGTCGCCACGTCAGCTTTCCGTTAACGGCCGTTAAAAGCGTGTACCATGCCAAAAATGTAAAGGTCATGTATTTTTCTGACAAAGTCTGAAAGTCGTCATTAAATTGCCAAACACGTAAAGGTCGTGTTAAAACCTGCCATTATGCCTTTCGAAAATAAGTGTTAACTTCGATATGCATGCTTATGTTCCCTATGTGACTTAATCTGATTAGTATTATAATGTTAGCTGGAAACACTTGCGAGAGAAGCTTTACGCTAGAACTCGAAGTGTGAAAGCTATAGGCTGTGTACGAGGATGAACTCGTTTAGGACTACCGGCACGATTAGCTGCTGGAGAAAAAGCTATCGTGACGGCCGACATTGTTGGTCGGAAGAGTCAAACGAGCTAACCATGTTGTTGTTCGACGTTGACAGCCGAGTTAGGATTGTTCCTAGCAGTGACGCCAATGCTCGTTCCCTTTTGGGAAAATTGTTGTTGTCAACCTAAACTTTTGTGATTTTGAGTTTTGGGGATAAACCCTTTTTCCCATTTGAGTACCTAGGAATTGTGAAACTCGGAAATTGATTTTCTGGTATGTGCCTCGAACCGAGAGCCGAACCTGACTGTGTGTAGCCACGCGAAGTGATGGCCGAGCCCGCACGCCCGTGCTGAGAGACGCGAGGCCAACAGCAGTGGCCGACCGTTGACTCGCACGAGAGTTGCCGCCGCCATCACCGAACGCCAAACTCCCCATGTCAGTGTGTACGGCCAAATCTTGACCTTGTAGCTGGTGTCCAGGTTGGTACACGCACGCGTCCCAGCGCCCCGCATATGCAGCGCCAGCGTCTGTGTCACCTCTCGGGTGATAGTGCATTAAACCCAGTCCGACCTTGTCCTTTTAGAGGTCTTTGAACCAGATTTTTTGGTCAAAGTGTATGTTGATCTTTTAAGTCGTTATGTGAATTCCCTAATCAACGACCCTCGATGTGTGAGGTTGGTCGATTGGTTTCCTTTGCCACATGCAAGATTTTCTCGACATGGCGAGATAGTAGTTCCGTATTAATGTGGGGCGGAGCCTTGAGTCTCGGCTGGAGACTGACTCAGTGGAAGGAAATTGTTATTTAGTATCTAGCCTTTACTTTCTAGACCGCATACGAGATGTTGTTCGTGTCGGCGAGGAGAGAGGCTTTGTCAACGGTATCAAACAGAACCGTTTGTTCTGAATGTACATATTTGAGTATAACTGATGATTGTCTGTCCTATTATGATTCGTCGACCAAGTCGATGACTTAGCCTGATGGTTGACTACACCACTGGGACTTGCGAGGATGCATGACACATTCTAAACCTCGTGATGGAGGGAATGTGTGCGTGATCTCGTGGTAGGTGTGTATTGTGACGAGCTGCGTGATAGCCAGAGCCCTACCGGTATGAAGGTATCGGTAACCTGTTGGAACTGAGGGTCTATTGGGGAAAAGACCGGGAGGGGTACTCGTCAAAGTCCAGTAGGGGTAGTCAAGTCGAGGGCGAGACGACTTGGGAGAGAGAGACCGAGGTTCGGAGAGAGTACCCGAACTTCACACCTTGATGTCCCCTTTTGTACTATTTTACCTTCTAGTTGTTTTGTTTTCGAATTCCGAGGACGGAATTCCTTTTAAGGTGGGTAGATTGTAGCGCCCCGTTCGATTTATAGAATTTATCAGATTATTTTATTTATCGATTTGTATTTATGAGATTATATTTATTGTTGTGGTAGTGATATCGTCAATATGGGTACTTAAATCATATATTTATGTACTCGATCGTTTTATTGTAAAACGTTCGTCGTTCGGCGATTTCGGTTTAATCGCGTAAACCGATTTTAATATGTTCGAACTATGGATTTTCTCGGATTTAATTATTTATCGGCTTTCCTTTATTTTATGCCTGGTTATGTGCATATTTATGTATATTATTACTGTGCTTGAATTATATATTTATGTGCTAGCTCGTTTATATTTTACTTATCATTCGTCGTATCGTTTGAAAAATTTTCGGTTTAATCACGTAGTACTATTTTAGCACCTTTTCTTTAAACATCTCGAACTAGGGTCTCGACCCATTTAACTAAGCCCGAATGCTAATTTCTTTGGCCCATTGGATGACCCAAAAACTCCCCCCTACTTGATCCATTTGGAGGAAAATTTATGGACTCAAGTTTTAACTCATTGTGAATTATTTTATTTTTATTTATTTATTTTTCAATTCCAGATGATGAGCTAAGTTTGGGAAGTCTCCCAGCAACCATATTCCTAACAATTGGCATATTCCTAGCAATTGACGGCCTAAAATTCCATCATTAGCGCCTTAATAGCCATTACTTTTGGTAACCTAATCAAATCATCTTTAATCCTTGTTCTTCACGCATCAAACCCACTGACCCTAACAGAGAAGAAAAAAAAAATCTGCTCCCTCGTATCTCTCCCTTTTCTCTCGTAAAACCATCACACCATCATCATCCTCGCACCATAGTTCTCCCTCGCGCCGCCGTCGCGGTACATCACCCCCGCCATCCTATCGCTCGCATAAACCGGCAAGGACGACCCGCCATCATCACCATCGCGATTCCTGTTGTCGTTGTGAGGTTCCGGCAGCACGTTCACAACCTTCCTGCCTTGAGTTTTATTCTCGAGCAATCAACGGCCATCCGAGAAGCCGGCGAACACCTCGAACGTCCGCAGCCACCGGCAAGCCCTCCTCCGTCAACGTCTATCCTCAGCCGTCGAAACCCGTTGAGCTCCGTCGGAGTGCTGAACATAGCCATTGAGTCCCGTCGTGTTCCGTCGGACTGCCGAACCAAGCCGGCGAGTCCCGTCGTATTTGCTCCCCGCTGCCGCTTGATCTCAGAGCCTTGTTGCAGCGCCATTCCACTCGCGAAGGTCCCGTTCAGCCGTTGTTTTCCTTTTTTTTGCGATACGTGTGTAGCCGTCGAGCCCGTAGTCCCGTCGAGCCCCGTACGTTCCTCTCGTCCCATTTTTTAACGCTTCCCGAGAACAGTACCTAGGCCCGAACCCCGTATCATTTTTATTTCATGTATTGTGATATTGTGTTATATTATATGTGCTGAACATGTGAATTACGAGCTAATTACGTGCCTTGGATATGTGTTTGTATGAATTATGATAATTTATATGCGTTTTGGATATCAAAGTGATTGCCGTCACTTTGGTCGTTATCGAACTGAGTTTTGAGTGGTATTTTTTTGTGGAAATCTTGGAGTTATAAGTACTTGGAGGTGTCCTTGATTTATTGGTTTTGGTTTGAGGTCGTTCCGATATGTATATCATGAGTTATGAATTTTCTAAACCGAGCATGCTTCTGAATTTAATTAATTCATGATAAATGGTGTGATTGCCCGAATGCCGTGAAATTTTTTATGTGATGTCATATGATGATTTTACAAGTCGTGTAAAATTTTCAAGTCAAAAAACCATCTGTAGCTATTTTAATTAATTAAATTATTTTCTGGTCAGAATTTTGTAAAATTCATTAAAAATCATACAGTTGGAGTTTTAAGATGAAACTTTGAGGAATATATTATTATGTGTTGTTTTGTATTGTGTCAAAAATTTAGATTCAAATTCAAAGTGTAGCTATATGAACTTTTAACGTCGAATTTTGACACTATTTTTGCCTTAATTATTTAAAAATGCTCCTGGATAAATTTAGGGCTTAAACTTGGTGAGGTTATGTGTTCTTGTATGCTCTCTGATGTGGTAAAGTGTCAGGTAGATTGGTTTAGTCTAATATGTGTTCTTGTATGCTCTCTGATGTGGTAAAGTTTTAGGTAGATTGGTTTAGTCTAACTCCAGATTCTGAATTTGGTTTATTTTGGAGTCGTAATGCTCGGTTATCCGTTGTCTAGGTTTGGGTTGGATTTTATTGATGTTGGCATGATTTATGTATATTACCTGAGGTATATGAGTGTTGTGTTCAGGTCTAGTAGTCACTCCATTGTACTTAACTCGGTCAAGGAATCCACGAGTCACTTAGTCGATATGATTTCGGCTAAGTATATGTGCTTTGTGTGTTGTCTTGTATTGGATAGTCAGTAGATACACTATTATAATTGTTGTAGGTTCATCGAGCTGAACTTGCGCCATTATTCCTTCAACCCTGTGTTTGGCTATATCTCGGTGTCCAGGTGGGTTTTACTTATAAAATTGTCTATGTCGTATGTGTTGTTTAATGTTTAGTTGGTATGACCAATGTATGAATGTGAACCATGTGACCTACTGATGTGAGCTGTTACGGCTGTCGGTACGGTTGTCCCCGTCGAGTTACGGTACGGTTGCCCTTGCGAGGCAAGCCTCCTTAAGACCTAATGAAATGCCGTGTCCGTTACAGTGGCACGCACTCCCGTCGTTAGGGTTTATGCATCCCCTTTCTGTGGCTAATGATAGATGTGCACATGATTGAGTTATTGTTGTGATTATTAGGAGATGAAACATGATGATGATTGATTTATATTCATGCTGCGACCATACCATCTTTACATGTTATTATGTGCATAGTAGTGAGCACTACTTTATCATTTGTGTTCATTCCCACCTGCTCTTCTCGGATGCAGGTTAAGCAGTTGGCGGGTGACGAGGAAAGACGAGTGGGTGGTCCTTAGTTATTTTGTTGCTTCCGTATATTCATGATCTATGTTGAGACTTGTTGAAAAACCATTCCGAACTCATGCTTTTGGTTTATGTTGGATTTGAAATACTCTTGTTACTTGGATTTATGAAATTCCAATTTATGCATGCTTATCGATTAAAGTTGAGTATTTTGTTATGTGTTGAGAATCGGTTAATGAAAATCATTTGTGAAAAATCGGGTTTATGAATCCCTGTGAGTCCAGATAAGACTTGGACTAAGTAAATTGTTGTTTAACACCCATGTATTTTTTAAAATGATTTTCAAAATTGTTTACTTGATTTTTGGAAGCCTGGGATTTCATTAAAATCAAAGTGGGGTGTTACAGGAAAGAATCACGTGAAGTAATCATATCACTTAGCCATGTGGAAGCTTGAGGGTTATGTAGTAGATGACTAAGCTAATGTCTAGATGACTAAGCAACTATTGTACACCTAAGGCCCTCCATGCACGGCAAGTGGCTCAAGGTGATTGGCCAAAGTTATTTTACCTCTCTTTACCAATTTTCATCTCCTATTTATACGAAAGGTGGGATTGAAAAGTTCATGCTATACTTAAGAAATTCACTAAACCAAAGTTAGCAAGGTTAAGCTAGGTTAAGATTAGTTCTATCGCACGCACGCACCGAAGCACCAAGGACGAACAGTCTCGAGAATTTTGAGAAATTAACCGAGCAATTGAAGAGGTAAGCTCAGCTTGATCCTCTTTCTAAGTTAATATGGTCATATTCAACCTTAATTAGGTAGCAAAATTCATGAAAAGCTCATACTTGTACTTAGTCGTACTAATTATGTCATGTCGAGCTAGGTTCTCTTTTATCTGACAACTTCTGAGCAATTTGTGTTGCAATAGTCAGTTTGGATATGCTATGATCAGTCAGGTATCAATTGTCGAGGAAAGTCGTAGTTTGGCCGAAGTTTGGGCCAAAGCCGTCGGCTATGCACGTAGCGCAAGCCGCGGCCAATTATGTCTCCTCAAGCCACGTTCGTGTTCATTCGATCGAGTTTCATGTGATTAGTCATGATATGTTATTTTTTGTATTTTTGAGTGAATGTTGTCGGAAAAAGTTCGAAGGAATGGCTTGAAGTCGTGGACAGCCCCGACCGTTCATATCCTATCGGGTTACAATTATGATCACGTGACTGATTTTTGTGTCATTATTGATGATAAGTTATGTAATGTTGTTTTAAGTCAAAGTTGTCGGAAGTAATCGACGGACGGCCGGTAAGGGCCGGTCGTGGTCGCGCTGCCCGCACGCAGCGGCAGCAGCGTGCCGGCAGTCAGCCCAGAGCGGGC
>CACSLK010002554.1:4351959-4363967 GCA_902706635.1 Striga hermonthica
AAACTTAGTACCAATTAATGGGTTACGCTTAAAGTGCAAATAATTACGATAGTCCCAAAGGACAAGGTCGTTTTTATTCTTTTATAAAGTTATTCTTTTAAAAAGTTAATTACGCTGGCCAAAAGATGAAACTGACTATTAGTTGAGTATTGCTGGGCAGTATGTCAAGCTAATGGGATTTATCCCTCTTCTTGCGATGTTTGAACCGTAGACGTCCACACTTCGTGGCCTGCGGGGATTCGGTGTTTTGAGGTGTTGGTGAATTTATTCAAATTTTGTTTAATGGGATCAATATTTGATGTATAAATTCAAAACTATTTGACTGAGTAAAGACTATGTTTGCATGATCCCAGGAATTCAAAATGTCTTTGAATCTGTTGTCCGTAATTCTCAAAGAAAACAAACTTCTTGGTCCCAATTATATTGACTGGAAAAGGAACTTGGATATAGTGTTAACTGCTGAAGGGTACAAATTTGCAACTGTTGAGGCTTGTCCGGCTGTGCCTGCTGACAATGCACCAGACCAAGAGAAAGAAGAGTATGCTCGGTGGAAAAAGGCTGACGAGATGGCGAAGTGTTACATCTTGGCATCTTTGTCAAATGTACTTCAACATCAACATCAGTCTATGAACACTGCAGCAGAGATGCTTCTCAATCTCAAGGAGTTATTTGGTCATCAGTCACGGGCTACCCGACAAGAGGCCATGAGGGTTCTGATGAACATGACCATGCGCGAGGGCACTCCCGTAAGGGAACATGTTCTTGCTATGATGGCCCAGCTGAATGAGCAGGAGGTTCTTGGTGCTTTTATTGATGGGGAAACCCAGGTCGATATAGTGCTCCAGTCTTTGCCGAAGAGCTTCGAGCAATTCCGGTTGTATTACAACATGAATAAGATGTTGATGACTCTTCCGGAACTTGTTGCTGAGCTTCAGGCGGCAGAGGGCCTGTTTCGTCAGAAGACCCAAGCTATGGTGGCCCAGCGGGGAGAAGCTTCCACTTTTAAGGCTCCTAAGGGCAAGAAGAGGAAGAAGTCCACGGGAAAGGGCAAAGCGGTCATAGTGATGTGCAACCTCGACAAAAGGCAAAGAAGCCGAAAGGCAAGTGCTACAACTTTCAGCAGAAAGGACACTGGAAGGCAAACTGCCCTCTTCCCAAGAAACCCGAAAAAGGTACTCCTTTTGCTTTAGTCGTTGAAACATGTTTAGCGGTGTTATCTACCAGTATCTTGTGTGTAGATACATGGGCCACTGATCATGTCTGCAATTCATTGCAGGGGTTCCAGGAAACCAAGCGACTTAGGGAAGGAGAGGTTACCATCTACTTGGGCGATGCTAGTAGAGCGTCTGCAGTTGCAGTGGGAGACGCCTATTTAGGTTTTGGCTTAGATAGGTTTCTAGTTTTGAAAGATTGTCTTTATGTTCACAGTTTTAAAAAGAATTTGATTTCAGTTTCTAAGTTGTTTATGAACGGTTTTTCCGCTACGCTTGATAATAAAGTTGTTATTCGTTTTGGCAAAAAGTTCATATGCTCTGGTTCATTAGTTGACAATCTATACATTCTAGAATCTAAGTCATCTCCACTGCAACAGAAAGACTTACTTAATTCATCATATAATCTGAATAAGAGAAAGGAACCTTCTGAAATGAACGAAACATATCTTTGGCATCTAAGACTTGGTCATATTAACCTTAGGAGGATTCAAAGGTTGGTAGCAGACGGGCCCTTGGGGTCGTTAGAAGTCGAGGCTTTTCCAACTTGTGAGTCTTGCCTGGAAGGTAAAATGACTAAGAGGGCTTTTAGTTCAAATGGGCATAGAGCCGAAGATGTGTTAGGGCTAGTTCATTCCGATCTATGTGGTCCTATGAGTATTCAAGAGAGAGGTGGTTTCGAGTACTTCGTTATGTTTATCGATGATTACTCGAGATATGGATACATTTTCCTTCTGCACCGCAAGTCTGAATTCTTTGAGAAGTTCTTGGAGTATAAGGCAGTTGTGGAGAAGCAGTTAGGAAAAAGTATCAAGTCATTACGATCAGATCGTGGTGGCGAATATCTCTCGAATGAATTTAGAAGCTACTTGACGGATAATGGGATTAGATCCCAGCTGACTGCGCCTGGCACGCCTCAGCAGAATGGCGTAGCAGAACGGAGGAACAGGACTCTTATGGAAATGGTTAGGACAATGATGAGTTATAGTACATTACCAGATTCGTTTTGGGGATATGCCCTAGAAACAGCGGTGTACATTCTGAATAGAGTACCTTCTAAATCAGTACCGTCTACACCATTGGAGTTGTGGTCTGGGCATAAGCCTAGTCTAAGGCATCTCAGGATTTGGGGTAGTCCAGCACATGTGCTGAGAACCGATACTGATAAGTTGGAACCAAGATAAGAAGTAAGGTTATTTGTGGGATATCCTAAGGAAATGAAAGGTGGTCTATTTTATAGTCCCGAGGACCAGAAAGTAATCGTTAGCACGAATGCTAGGTTCTTGGAAGAAGTCTATGTCTTAGATCATAAGCCCAGTAGTAGACATGTTCTTGAGAGTTAAAGGGAGTGAGTACTTCAGTACCGAGTGTGCTAGATGTTACACCACAAAGTACTGCAACACGTATCGCTGATGATGCACCTGAGCAGGTAGTACCTCGTCGTAGTGGGAGGGTTGTCCGGAAACCCGAACGGTTCATGGGTCTGGGAGAGTCTTCTGAGGTCGTCCCGGACGTTCTTGAATCCGACTCATGGACATACAATGAGGCACCCCAAGATCGGGACGCAGAGTCTTGGCAAAAGGCGATGAGATCTGAAATAGAGTCAATGGACACTAATCAGGTCTGGGATCTTGTAGAGCCACCGAGTGGCGTTCGCGCCATTGGATGCAAGTGGGTCTATAAGAGAAAGAGAGGATCAGATGGAAGGTTGAGACCTTCAAAGCTAGGCTTGTTGCGAAAGGGTACACTCAGAAAGAAGGGATCGATTATGAGGAAACCTTTTCGCCGGTAGCCATGCTCAAATCCATCAGGATTCTCTTGGTTGTGGCCACTCATATGGATTATGAGATTTGTCAAATGGATGTTAAGACCGCTTTCCTTAACGGGAATTTGGACGAGGACATCTATATGCAGCAACCAGAAGGATTCATTGCAAAGGGCCAAGAGCATCAGGTCTGCAAGCTGAAGAGGTCCATTTATGGGCTGAAGCAGGCTTCGAGGTCTTCGAACATCCGTTTTGACGAGGTTGTCCAATCGTATGGATTTACGCAATGTCCGGATGAGCACTGTGTGTACAAGAAAAGTGATGGAAACGTGGTGGTGTTTCTAGTGTTGTACGTGGATGACATTCTTCTCATTGGAAACAATGTGAAGATGTTGTCAGACGTAAAGGTATGGTTATCCAAGCAGTTTGATATGAAGGATTTGGGTGAAGTAGGACATGTTCTCGGAATCAAGGTCATTCGCGACCGAGAGAAGAGAAAGTTGTGTCTATCCCAATCCACATATATAGACACTGTCCTAAAGCGTTTCAACATGTAGGATTCCAAGAAAGGGGATTTGCCCTTTCGGCACGGAATACCTCTATCTAAGAGGATGTCCCCGAAGACGCCTCAAGAGATAGAGGACATGAAGGCAGTTCCTTATGCATCGGCAGTAGGAAGCCTCATGTATACGATGTTGTGCATGCGACCTGATATTTGTTATGCCGTGGGCATGGTAGCATGATATCAGAGTAATCCAGGACCGGAACATTGGTCTGCGGTAAAGCATATACTCAAGTACCTTCGTAGGACTAAGGAGTACATGTTGATTTACCAGGCAGATGAGTTGCTTCTGTTGGGTTACACCGATTCTGACTTCCAGGCAGACCGGGACGAAAGCAAGTCAACCTCAGGGTTTGGGTTTACTTTAGGAGGAGGAGCCATAATATGGAGGAGTGTCAAGCAGAAATGCATGGCGGACTCAACCATGGAGGCTGAGTATGCAGCAGCCTCAGAGGCAGCGAAAGAAGCTGTCTGGCTCAGGAATTTTCTCCTCGTCCTTGATGTGGTATCGAGTTTGCCCGCTGCAATCACAGTGTTCTGTGATAACAACGGAGCAGTAGCAAATTCGAAGGAACCACAGACTCGTAAAGCGAGTAAACACATAGAGCGCAAGTACCATCTGATACGAGAAATTGTTGGACGAGGAGAAGTCGTTGTTGCCAAGATACAATCAGAGGAAAACCTAGCAGATCCTTTTACAAAGAGCCTACCGGCGAAAGTCTTTACGAGACACGTAGAAGGAATGGGAGTCAGATGTTAGGGCAACATAGGAGACTGGTCTTTGAGAATTAGATTGAAAGAAATTCTGGTTATTTTTAGCCATGAGCTTATAAAGCATAAGTGGGAGATTGTTAGAGGTATGCTGTAAAAGCTGTGTTTTGCAGATTCTATCAATTCCATTTTGATCTGGCTGTCATGTTTCGGTCAAAGTACATATGTTTGTAGTTTATTTATTTATGCAATACATACTCTATGTCTTATATTGAGGTAGTGTGGTTCGAAGAGTTTCGAACAGAAAGATCACCTATCGGTTCCTTATAAGACTAAACTATTTGTTCAAAGTCTAGACTGACAGTGAGACCCCACTTGGAAAAAGACTGTAGTGTATTCTCGATTCAGTTGGTCTTTGACTGAAGGGTTACACTGGCACTTATTTAAGTGTTGAACAGGACCGCGGAAGGCAAAGGTTATGCGACTCGCTGACCATTGTTGTAACCTCGCCCTTCAGTGATTGATGCGTTCTCTTAAGCTGTAATATAATATAAAATAGGCATATATTTTTATCTCTTATTTATTTGATTTACCAAGTGATTCCTATTCCGTTAGGATGACATACGAGGTATTTTGGTAAGTAAGAATAATTATATGATGTGCTATTATAGATTATTTACAGTCACTATGTTCCAGTGCGCTGGATTGATGACATCCCCGAAATGAGCTCAGAAAGGAACATTATGTTAAACCCTGCAGGTAGACGATTGTCTGACATAATGGTTAAAGGCTGAGTGGTACTAATTTCGGAAATGAATAAGAAGTTGATTAATTATTTTGTCAGTAATTAATTAATCAACGGACGTTATATCTTAAACATAGGGAGGTAAATCGATCAATCAGATTAATATTATTTAATTATGGAGGCTCGATTTTATTGGTAAAACAGTGGCTAAATGGGGAGAGCAATAATATTACTCTGGTGGGATGTTTTATTATTTAATTCCATTAAATAGGAATTAATTTTATTCCATATTAATTAATTAATTAGGAGAATAATATTCCTACTAGAATCTTCTCTTGGGATTAGGAGACTTGGGAGTCTTCTAGAAGGTGAAGATTAGTGGGAAATATATTTCCAACATTAGATTATTAATTGGAGTAAAATTAGGTATCCTAAATTAGGAATTAATTCTATTCCATGATTATTAATTTAATTAGCAAAGGAAAATCCTACAAGGATCTTCTCTAGTGTTAGGAGACTTAGGAGTCTTCTAGAAGAGAAGGATTAGTAGGAGATCTCCTTCCTAGATTAAGTTAGTAATTGATTAGTAGGAGATCTCCTTCCTAGATCCCCATCGCACGCCAGCGACCAGTGCACGCTGCCAGTGCCCGCGCACATCGTCCGCGACACGCACGACGCCTGCACCTGCTCGCTGTCCGCGCCCGACGCGCACGCCCGCTGCACCCGACTGCCGAGACCAAGCCACCTTGCAACCGAGGTCCGTTTGACGTGTTGATTAGAATCAACTAAAGGCCAAACCTATCCGCCCATTAGGTTGTGGTGTTCAGACGAA
Source organism: Striga hermonthica (assembly GCA_902706635.1). NCBI lineage: Eukaryota > Viridiplantae > Streptophyta > Magnoliopsida > Lamiales > Orobanchaceae > Striga > Striga hermonthica. Next base: position 4,357,786 of record CACSLK010002554.1, read on the forward strand.
CTTCACCAACGGTACTCTACATCGTCTCAAAGTCGGCAAAAATTTTAAAAGGTAAACGTCCATATCCTAACTATAGATTCCGCTGCGTTAGGATTTATTTCTATAAAGTTCAATGTTGTGCATATTGTTTGACGTTCCTAACAGAACCCAACAGTCAAAGCATCTCTCTCAGCACGAGGACGAAGCCTCCAGTAGTCGGACCACCATACTCCAGCATCTTTGGTCATTTGGAACGTGGCACAACGAATTTTCTCCTCATCAGTGTTGAATACCAGATCAAAGATACGCTCCAGTTGCTGAAGCCATTCGGCCACAGCTTGGGGGCCCTCAACCCCAGTGAATGCCGGAGGGTGCATGTTACAGAAGTCCAGCACAGACTGGGTAATGGGATCCCTACCCAGGGCATGCTGTTGAGGAGGAGGTGGAGGCGGGTGTGGTTGCTTGTTGTTGCGGGTTTAGCGAGCCATAGTTCTACATTGAATAGGCCGAAAAGAGTTAGCATGGTTATAAATTTCTAAAATTCACCCACGAACACTAGAGTTTAAGCCAATCGAAGGTGGATAGATTTTTCCTAAGCCCCAAGATATAACACATAATTAAATAAACAATCATTTCATAAATAATCTCAGTATTACTTATGACTTGCATACCTTGAGCGGTGCGACATGACGAAGACGAGCGGGCGATGATTATACTCATAAATCCATAAATGCAAATAAATCACATTGAGCAGTCTACAGAAACGCAGACTGGCTCCGATACCAAACTGTAACGCCCCACATTTATTTTACGAAAGTCAAAGACTTTTCAAAAGTCAACATAAAATTTTTCGAAATCTTTTTCATAAATCAGTGGCGCTACTCAACCTAAATCCATAAATTGATATCACATAAATCATACTGGCAAATATCACATATCATAATTTCACGTTCAACCAACGTTTCATAAATCCCAAGTTCCTCAAACTTTTCAAATGGGAACATCTCCCAATCCAAGGTTTCGAAATCCCAGAGTTCGTAAATCGTAAATCATAAATACCCAATGTCATGACTCGTAAATCCTCAGTTTTCAATGCATAATAAAAATCAGTATTCATAAATAACGTCAATAATCCAAAGTTCATAAATGTAAGCGGAAGCCACTAAATGAGGTCAGGTCAAACTACCGACCACCACTCGTCTTTGCCTCATCATCCGACACCCGCTTAACCTGCATCCATGAAGAGCAGGTGGGGATGAGCACAATTGAAATCCTTAGTGCTCACCACTAGGCACATAAACAATAATAAAAAAAATAAGTAAATGACATGGTCGCAGTATGAACATAAATCATTCAATATCCCATCTCCTATCCAAAGTCATAAATGATCTCATGTGCACACCTGTAACAATAGACTATTGCTGATACACATATAGAATGCCTTCGCTCAGGCCTTACAACTAAAAAACTTAATAATCAATAATATTAATAAACATTAATGTCTGATACTAAAATCAAACAAACCAAATTTCCATAATAAATCCTAAAATCAAACCATAATAAATCATAAAACCGATTTCAAATAATAAAACCTAAATTACTCTATTGGCGATGCCAACTTATTCAATCAAAGTTCTCAAAGCAAATGAAATCCTAATATAATAATAAAATACTTCAATCAACTAATAATATCTCAGCCAAACTATTCTTCATCAAAGTTGTCCTTCATTTCATCATCTTTCTCGGTCACTTTTGCTTTGCCCTTCAAGGCAGTGGCTGACTGGGCAACAAATCATGCCTCATCTTCAATTATCTCCATTAGATTTCTCTTTGCATTAGATGTGTCACCGACCTTCTTTTTACCTTTGAGAGATTTCACAGGTGTTGACACTTCTTCTTCTCCATTGCAGTCCTGTCAATCAATTTATAAAGCCCAAATATCGAAGTTTAAATTAAATATAATTATTTTTGTCAAACAAATTGTTGTATTCGAGAAAAATAATAAATGCCATAAATTATGATTGACCTTGCCATTGTTAGCCTCTTCATGTTGAAGTAAAATTAAATAAAATATAAGTGTAACTTCATATTAAATAATAGTAATAATTTGCAAGATTAATATCTTAGTTTGTTAAACTTACTTCTGTATCAGTAACCCACTGACTGTACTTTGATACCATATTTTCATCAGCAATCATCCTTACAACAGAAAAGGCTGCTTCTCCATCCTTGAATTTACGCCTGTTTGATCTAATGCGCACCTTAAAGAGAAATGATTTGTGCATCATATTGTCTAATTCCTTTGGCAGTTCAATGCTAGTAGAATTCTGCCAATAGAGACAACAATATTATCATGTAGTTGTTGGTACCCATAATATATAAGAAAATACTATAATTAAAATTAATGGAACTTAACTTTTGCATGACTTCACGCCTCAACATTCATGGCTTACCAATTATAGGTTCGCATTCATTGTTCCATGCAATTAAAGTTGCAGGTGCCGAAGAGTCTTAGACACCAAAGTCAATCTTGTAGCTATAGATTAAACATATAAGTTAGGAAAAATAATCATATATTATTTAATTAATATATTTTATATTATATTAGTAATTTCTATTACCGAAAAATGCCAAATTTATGAGCACATTTGCTGCAATTAAATTGTCCATGGACCTCCTCCATTTTGCTTGTGCATCTTCTGCATGAGTGGTACCACCACTCATCTATAATTGACACCACTGTAGCACATATCCAAATATCGGTTTCATGCATTTACAAATGTACTATTTCAGCCATGTTTTCATCAAATAGAAGTGGCACATAAGTAATTGTATTTAAATATACCTCAGCAGTCTCATAGAGTGAGTAAGCAGAACTAACAACAACATCACCATTAGCTAATTCTTGAAGTTCAGATTTCACAACAACAGAACTCTTTGAAATTAACCGGACCCTTCTAAGTGGGCCGGCCGCAGCCCTATATAAGATAAAAATAATATAATTTTTTAATGATCTATTATTATAGATATAACTATTTAATATTATAATAATTCAAAGTAACTATACCTATTGCGAAAGTCCACAATATCTGGAACATTTTCGCCAGCAATTAGCCTCGTTATATCCTTTGATGGGGTTACTTGCACTTTATCTGTTTATGAAGAAATAATGTAATTTAAAAAATTTTCGATGAATAAAATTTATAAAATGAAGACATTAAATTTTATATACCTGCCTAATACAGGTCTAATGCCCAACTGACCGAGAACCGCTTCGAGCTTGCTTTCCTCGCCGGTAGAACGCCGAACCTGCACGTAACTCTCACACCGGAGGTGTTTTCCGGTGAGGAGCCTCCAACGCTCAAGTCAGATCCTGAGATGATAAGAATATATGTGTGAGTATGTAAAAGTATGAGAGATCGTCTAGAGTGAAAGATCTCGTCCCTATTTATAGGAACAAGCTACCTGCTTACACGCGCCTTCAAGGCGAGTCGCGTGGGTCGTCTTCCCTGCTCGTCCTTACGGTCGTGTGCCTCCACTACTCTCGGTGTCAGAAACGCGTCGAATGTGTCAGAGAATGTCAGAATTCGTTATTGCCTCGGACCACTCGTAGAGCGTCGCGTGTCCTCCTTTCACGTGCTGGAGATTCTCTTGTATATTTCGATGCTCGACAAAATCTGTAGCGAATGCTGAGCTGTCCCTGAGGGTCTCTCGAGGAAGGTCATCCGGAATATTGAGCACGTTTATTCACACACGAATAGAGAAAACAAAAATCCTAACATACTAATTCAGAGTTTGGATTGTTTTTATTATCAACTACTACAAATAAATAAAATAAAGCAAGTAAATAGCAGACGATCACGTAGAACAAATAAGGTTTAAGAAACTAGGGAGTCGGGGATTCCCGCTTTGGTTCGATATGCAACTAACGGGCAAGTGATTGTTCGGCTAAGAAATTTGAATAATCTACCTGATCAAGCATTCATTCTCAATAACTATTCGTAACAAGAGAATAAACTAGAATGGAAAATTAACGAGTCAATTAACTCCTAGGCAATACAGTTACGAACAAGCCTAGTTCATGCGAATCTATTTCGACCGACTCCTCCCCTTTTGGTTCTAAGAGCCGATTAAATACTCCTAGAAGATGGTTAATCAACTAGTCGATATCGAGTTAACAATATCACGTGAGAACGAATCAAATTCAATCAAAATAATTGCAAATTGAAGTGTCACCCTTCAATAAATCTCAACATTCACGCATAAATCGAAAACCCTAATTAAGCATGAATCACATAAATTGAACGATCTTGAGCCCGAAAATCACAACAAAACAAAGCATCGATCCCCTAATCCCTAGCATAAAGATTTAGCCACTCATAATCGAACAATCAACGAAAGCAACCACAACCCAGGAATTCATAATTAACGATTAAATAAAGAGAGATTCTTACGATTGATAAATTCCAACGTGAATTCGATAAACAAGCTTAATCCGAAAGAAATAGCTAAATCTGTGTTCGAATCCTCATACGTAATGAAAAATAACGAAAGAAAAATGTAAAAACGAGAAGAAGAGAGGAAGGAAGGGTTTCGGTGTTTGGTCGCGTGTAAAGAATAATACCGATCGAGAGTTATGATCTCTTATTTATACTAGCGGGGTTCACGGGCGTGACAGATGAAAGTACTGAAGATTGGTAGTAAATCGATGAACCTTCTGATGTTCGCAGAGACCAGAAATTTACGGAAGTATTTAAGGGAAGTTTATTTTTGGTATGAATAAGTCTTAATTTTAATTAAGTTCACATGACTTATTATTTACGTTTTATTATGGCAGGACCTTGGGATTGAGGGGGAGATACGCTTTCCATATACTAAAGAAAAGGAGAATCAGAAAATTCACCTTCCATAATTATAAAAGGAGAATCGCGAGAGTATCATTCCTTATATGCGTTTGCCTTGGATGAGAAGATTTTCCAAAAAGAATACTGAAGATAAAAGAAGGACGAGACGAGAGTTGAGGATGGCTTTTGATATCTTTTGTTTAGTTATTTTCTTTTTGTTTGGGAGTAAAAAGAGTGATTGTAACACCCCGCTATGTTATTGAAATCAGAGTACGCTTTTCGCAAATTTTCTAAATAAACTTAATAAAATATTTATTTTTGCGAAAACTGATTCGGAGTGCTACCGTGAAAATCTGACTTTTACCTGAAAACCGTTAATTTTAAACTTATAATAAAAACAGTTATATAATGTCTTAACCGACTAACGTCGGATCAAAAGCTGAGTTTAAGTACTGAAAAAGGTAGCGGAAAAGTAGCGTGGCCAAAACATAACATATACATATACATCAAAACGAATATCCTGAACAGCTCGTCAGCTCACTCCTCGTCCCCGACTCTGCCACCTGAAAAAACATGAAATACGTGGGGGCGTGAGCACTAAAACACTGTGCTCCGCAGAAACTCATACTAAAGTAAAACAGTGAAAATAATAACAATATCATGATCCTGGCATATATAATTGAACTGAAACTGAAACTGATAACTGATATCTGATACCAGTCTGAATAATCTGATACTGATCTCGTGACATAAGTCACCTGTCTGAAACTGAACATCTGCCGGCACAAACTAATACCGGACACCATGTGCGCACTCTAGTGGGCAGATTAGGGCCAATAGAACCCAGAATGGACCGGCGACCATTCCGAGCGGATACTGATAATACATACCTCAAACATGGTAGCGATATTATAATCAATGTAGTACTTAGTCTGAGTCCCCACCTGAACTGCTGAACATGAAGGTGGTGCTGATGCCTGATCAAACTGAAAAATAATATAAACAATTACTAAGGACTATGCTCAGACTGATAAATTAACTGATTAATTATGTTAAGATGCTCTACTCGACTCAACATGACATTCGGACTTAATCGGTATAACTGGAACCAGTTAAGTACGGAGCTTAACTGATATTAATTTACTGGACTGAACTGGACTCAGAATTTTAACTGAAAATGATACTGAAATCAAGAACCGGGACTGAAACATAAAAATAGGGGCTGATCCGGTCCAGCCGGTCTGAACCGGTCTGAAACGGTCTGGACTGGACCTCCGGTCTGCTGAACCGGACAGTCGGTCGTTGGCTCGGCCAGCAGGCCTGCCGAGGCTGCGCGCGCAGGCACTGCCTGGCTGGCTG
>CACSLK010002554.1:4364346-4381640 GCA_902706635.1 Striga hermonthica
ACAAAAAGGGCCAAGAGTCGAGACGACCCGATGAGGCTGATAATGGGGCCAAAACGATGCATGCATGGCCTAAGAGACGGGTACGAGCTCGTATGCGGGGCACTCAAGCGCATGAAAAGCGGCACGTACAAGGCAGTAGGCAAAGGCGCGCACACGCGCATTGGCGTAAACGTGCATGGCGCTTGGAGAATAGGCGAAGTGGCGCGCAGGGGGAGGTTGTTGGGTGGAGCCTTGTTCGCATTAATGATGGCCTTTTTGATACTTTTCTTTAAACATGGAAGAGTTGATCACAGCCGTTCTGATGGCGCGCGAGGGGGATTACTATGGGCCAATGAACGGATGCACGAATACTTGCGGGTGGGCAGGTACGAGCCAGCAGCGCACATCGGGACTTGATGCGTGCGAGAGGACGAGTGAGCGTGAGGGTGCGTGCGAGGGGTGGAGCGCCACGTGGATGGCGTGGGGTGCACGGGTGTACGCGGTAGGTGATCCGAGCATGGGCATTGGCGGAACGCACTGGGCGCCGCAAGGAAACGCGAGCGCGGAGGTTGCAGGTGCAGTACACGCGGGCGCAGGCCTATGCGCGGTAGGCGTAAGCGAAGGGGCTGGCACACACGCGCGAGGGCTAAGGCGGTGGCGCTGGGGGCGCGCGCGTGTGACGCGTGCGACGCGTTGAGGTGGCCGAAGGGATTTAGGGCGGCTAAGGGATTGAGCATATGGAGAGCTTCTAGAATTGCTTGGTGTGCAAGCCAAGCAATAGTATTTTAGTAATGTTAGGATTTTATTTCCTTTGTGCTTTTAATTAATATGTTAGGAGATCTAGTCAGATTAGAATTAGATTTACTTTGCACCTATAAATACCCCATGTACTCTTCATAATTAGATGTCCAAGATTGATGAAATAGAAAAGGAACGTTTGTTCAAACCGTGTGTTAGGGTTCGTGAGAATTCGATCATGCAACCGAATTGGTGAGGCTAAGACCCAAGCCAGTTCAACGATTTAGAGAGGCTAAGACCCGATCTATTTCGAGAGTGTAGCGAGGCTAATACCCGAGTGAACTCAAGTATCGTGAGAGAGTTAGGCTAATAACCGAGTCGATCACACCTATCGTCGAGAGCAAGGCCGTGGCGAAGCCGTGATCGAGACAAGTCGAGGGAACGCAACACCCGATCCGTCATCATTGGTGCTTTCATTGAGAGTGATCGATTGGGTGTTCGTGAACTTTTTCTATCTCATTCTTTTTCTTTTGGGTCCAATTTTTTGATTTCTTTTTGTTCGATTTTTTCGAATTTTATCCCAAATTTTCGAAAAAATTTCGTGAGTATAAAAAAAAAAAGTGTCATCTAGTCCTTTTGTTTGATTTTTTTCGGTTATTACCTTTTGTTGAGGGGCCGAATTTCTCTTCTTTTTGGGTCGAAATTTACGAAATTCTTGTTCGAATTTTTCATTTATTTTTCGATTTTTTTATCGAGTCTTAAAAAAAAAAATATGAAGAGAGTCATGTTGATGTTTGAGCCGTTGGACGAGATGGATCTCGAGGATCTTGAATATCTCGAAGGTTTGGAGAGGAGTTTGACTCCATGGGAGCAAGAGTTTTTGGAGGAGCTTCACGAGCGAAAGAATTTTGAGGAGAGGCAACAAGCGGAGGCCAAAGAGAAGCTCCGAGAATCACGCGAGGAGACGTGCGTGGAGAACGAAGTGATCGAAGAGAAGTGCGAGGAGTCCATGTGTACGATCGATTCGCCGGGCTACGTTGAAGAGAAGGACGCCGAGTATGTGGTAGTCGGGATCGAGATAATTGGGGTTGAAGTGGAGATCTCGGTCGTGGTTGAGGAGGTCCATGATGACGTAACGCAGAAGGAGGATGGTGCATATGAAGAGGAGGTCGATGGCGAGAGTAAGATCTTGGTCGAAGTTGTCAAGGACCGTGAGTGCGATACGTGCAAGGGTCGTGAGATTGGAGATGATGTGCCCGAGGTTTGGATGGTCGAGGATGAGTCCTTGAGGACAAGGACATTCTCAAAGAGGGCAGGAATGATGCGTAAGTGGATTTTGACCCCCGATGACAAAAAGGGCCAAGAGCCGAGACGACCCGATGAGGCTGATAATGGGGCCAAAACGACGCATGCATGGCCTAAGAGACAGGTACGAGCTCGTATGCGGGGCACTTAAGCGCATGAAAAGCAGCACGTACAAGGCAGTAGGCAAAGGCGCGCACATCCGCATTGGCGTAGACGCGCATGGCGCTTGGAGAATAGGCGAAGTGGCGCGCAAGGGGAGGTTGTTGGGTGGATGGCGCGCGAGGGGTATTGCTATGGGCCAATGAACGGATGCACGAATACATGCGGGTGGGCAGGTACGAGCCAGCAGCGCGCATCGGTACTTGATGCGCGCGAGAGGATGAGCGAGCGTGAGGGTGCGTGCGAGGGGTGGAGCGCCACGCGGATGGCGTGGGGTGCACGGGTGTACGCGGTAGGCGATCCGAGCATGGGCATTGGCGGAACGCACTGGGCGCCGCAAGGGAACGCGAGCGTGGAGGTTGCAGGTACGGTACACGCAGGCGCAGGCCTATGCGCGGTAGGCGTAGGCGAAGGGGCTGGCACACACGCGCGAGGGCTAAGGCGGTGGCGCTAGGGGCGCGCGCGTGTGACGCGTGCGATGCGTTGAGGTGGCCGAAGGGATTTAAAGCGGCTAAGGGATTGAGCATATGGAGAGCTTCTAGAATTGCTTGTTGTGCAAGCCAAGAAATAGTATTTTAGTAATGTTAGGATTTTATTTCCTTTATGCTTTTAATTAATATGTTAGGAGATCTAGTTAGATTAGAATTAGATTTACTTTGCACCTATAAATACCCCATGTACTCTTCATAATTAGATGTCCAAGATTGATGAAATAGAAAAGGAACGTTTGTTCAAACCGTGTGTTAGGGTTCGTGAGAATTCGATCATGCAACCGAATTGGTGAGGCTAAGACCCAAGCCAGTTCAACGATTTAGAGAGGCTAAGACTCGATCTATTTCGAGAGTGTAGCGAGGCTAATACCCGAGTGAACTCAAGTATCGTGAGAGAGTTAGGCTAATAACCGAGTCGATCACACCTATCGTCGAGAGCAAGGTCGTGGCGAAGCCGTGATCGAGACAAGTCGAGGGAACGCAACACCCGATCCGTCATCACTGACTGCTGGCGTGCTGCTGCCGCTGCGTGCGGGCAGCGCGGCCACGGCCGGCCCTTGCCGGCCGTTCGGCAACTTCTCTCGACCAAACTAACATCAACTGACATAAACTGACTGGATATGAACATAAATGCTGACATAACCTAAAAACATGAATTTTTACACGAAAGGCTGGACTTGGCCGCGGCGAGCGCACCGTGCGCCGCCAACGGCGGTAAGCCGTTTTACGACCAAACTGACTTTTCTCTCGGCAATTCAAACTCAACTGAACATGAAACATAATTTACTGAATAAATGGACATGAAATGCTCGGAGATCTGCTACTTAATATAAACCACAACCACGCTCGGCCCGTGGTGCGCGCTACGTGCGCGACCACGTCCCTCGGCCAACTCAACAAAAAAACATGAAAATCTTTCGAGCACATAAGCTTAACTGAACATAATACTGCATAATATAGCTGAATACTTCGAGTTTGCTCGAGAAATTTGAATTAGAACATGACATGGCTTAACACGGCTACACGCACGGCGAACACGCTACATGGCTTAACTTGGAATCGGTTACATGATATAAACTGAACCTAATACTATTAATATTGACAAGCAATGTCCCAAATAATTACCTCTTCACTTGCTCACTTGATCGAGCTAACTACTCGAAACACTTGAAGCTCGTAGTGACCGTGCGTGCGTGCGCTAAGCTTGCGGATACACTCTCGCGTGGGGGTGCGGTTAACTTCTCTTCACTTAACTTTCTCAATATTCTCTAGACTTAGTGCATATATGGAAGCTTAAGAAGAACCAAATTTTCTCCCTAACTCCATATATATATACTCACGGCTTAGGAGAATAAGGTGACGAAGAGTTGTTGTGGCTCAATCTCTTAGTGCCACTTGTTACACTTATAGTGCTTAAAGAGAATTGCTCATCACGTAAATACTCCACCTCATGCTAAAACCCCAAAAGAAGGTTTCCCTTGGCTTGAGAAAACTGGTACGGCCATTGGAAAATAATTGGGGAAAAACCACTTAAACTCACGGCAATGGAATTATATAAGCACGATTAATCATTAATTAAGCATAATTATATGCTTAATTATGTAATTAATCATAACACTTAATTACCAAAAAAATTCCGAACGTAAACGGGACGTCGAAAATAATTTCGGGCAATCTTGACTGAAAATAATTAATTCCGAAAATAATACTCGTCAATATTATTATATCGAAATTAAATACATGATTTATTATTATTAACATGACGGGATATTCCTGACTGAATAATTAATTCCGAACTCATTAATTAAATAAACGATTCGAAATTAAATCTGGAAACTTATTCGGTTACTTAAATAACTAAACCGAATAATTTATCGACTAGTAGTCGAACTTGGAATATAACTAGCTGATTACTCGAACTTGAACATGAACATGATTATTTATTAACAAAGGCTAGCTTAAAACTAAAAGCTAGTATTTTCCTTTATTAATAAAATACGGGGCGTTACAGTGATACTTAGAATATTTTGTAAAAGAACGTTCGGAGGTTCGTTCTTATAGTTTGAGGGATTCGAACTAGAAAATCCACAAGGGAGTTGTGGTCAGATAAGTAGTTGTGTGAATCATCATTCAAGTAGAGTGTAGAGGGAGTCTATACTTTAAACCCTTGGATGATGTATGAGTTGTTCACATTAATGAAAGAGATCTGAAGGGAGAGTGGGACGCTCTCCTGAAGATTCAATTTTTAGTGAAAAGCTGCTTCCGCAATTGTTTGAATCTTCATTACAGTCTATTTATTCAAACGTGCAACTCTGGGTACTTGGTGGTCAAGTATCAAATTTCGATTGGCACCAGAGCGGGTTTTCGTCTTCATTACGAAAGATCCTAGGACGTCTGTTCCCACAAATCATGAATCAAGAAAGAGGATCGATGTCCAGGCCTCCGCAATTGGACGGTTCGAACTACTCATATTGGAAGTCTATGATGACAATATTTTTGAGATCGCTTGGAAAAGGCATGTGGGAGAGTGTTGAAAATGGCTGGGAGCATCCAGTCATGCAACAAGCACCCGATCAAGGAAAAGAAACAACAACGAAAGTCACGGTTTCTAAACCTAAGGACAACTGGACTGATGCTGAGAAGCTTCAAGAAGAAGCCAACTATCGTGCCTTATATGCGATCATGATGGCAGTTGATCAGACAAGACACAAGATGATAGTACATTGCAAAACTGCTAAAGATGCTTGGAGGGTTTTACAGCGTCAATTTGAAGGTTCAACGGCTGTCAAAGCGTCTAGACTTCAATGGGTAACTCTTGAATTTGATGAGATCAAAATGAGAGATGAAGAGACAATTGACGTATACTATGCCAGATTTTGTGATCTGGTAAACCAAAGCATGATGCTTGGAGAAGAAATATCTGAAAAACGTCAAGTTCAGAAGATTATGAGAACCGTTGTTCCTAGGTTTAGAGAGAAAATCACGGCTCTTGAAAGTTTTCAAAGAGTGGCGTCATTGGATGTTGATGAACTTCTTGGAGAGCTCAGAACTTTTGAAATCAACAACAATTATGACAAAGTGAAGATTAAGGGATTAGCTCTCAAAGCTGCTGTAGTCGAAGAAAGAGAAGAAAGCGATGATGATGAAGGTCTGTTGGCAGATGATAGTGAGCTGAAGGAAGCACTAGCCTTAATTGCGCGAAACTATGGGAAGATGAGTCAAAGGCTGTACAATAACAAATTTGCTGGAAAAAAGGGGAACAGTTTCAGAAAGAATGTAGTGCAGTACAAGAAAAGTACTATGCCACTCTCAAAATCCGATTCACAACGAGTCGAAGGATCAATGCAGGGAGTGTCGAGGCTTTGGACACTTCCAGTTTGAGTGTGCTAATCTCAAGAAGAAGAATAAGTCACTGAAGGCAACCTGGGAAGACTCAGATGAAGAGGGCACAGACGAACCTTCGTTGCACACAAGCAACCTGACGGTTCATACCTCAGTTAAAAAGTTCATGTGTCTCACCACTTCTCATACTCCGACCAAGTTTGAAGAATGTTTGAAAGAAACTGAAGCATTTGAGGATGAATCAGATCAAATTGTGTGTGTAGATCCAGTTCACTTTCTTGCTATGGAAAAGTGCGCTCAAGCATCTGCAGCTCTACAGAAGCTTCAAAATGAAGTGTTTAGACTTTCGAGAGCAAACAGGGTGCTGAACGAACAAGCATCCGCCTTCACTGCTACTAAAGAGTGTGAACTGGATACTTCTAAGGCACGAACTTGCATCCTAGAGAGCAGTGTCAAACTTGCTAAACAAGACGGACTGGAGAAGGCTCAGACCATTAAATGCTTGAGGAATGAAGTATTCTCTACTCAGAAACTTCTTGCCGAGCGGAACCAGAAAATTGTTCTACTAAAAAATGAAGTTGATCGGATGATGAACGAACATGCTAGCATGGAAAGCAAACTGAAGGCAAACTCTGCTAAGTTGAACCGAACTGCAGAAGTTGTTCGAATACTGAACAAGGCAAAAGCAGATCTAAATGAACTTCTTTCCTTGGGAAGACAACATGGAGATCTCACTGGAATAGGGTACATTGGTAGGGAAGACTTTCCTGAGTCCTCAACTGGAGCTTCCAATGCAAAATATACTCGCCTTGGATTTGGTGACAAACCTAGAGTTGGAGGCTTTAACCTCCATGGGAGACCTTCCAGAAACGTGTTTGGCAGGTTTTTAAAAAGCACTGTAAGTAAACCTCCATCTCCACAATCTCCCTTGAAGGTACATTCTCCCAAGCAGAAATCTGTTATTAATACTCACCATAACTTTGTTCCTATCTGTCATTACTGTTGTGTAACTGGTCACATAAGACCTAAATGCTATAAAATGCAGCATGACCATTGTACAGGAAAAGTTAGGAGTTGGAATCAATCTGGCATTCCAGTGAAGGTCCATTCCAGGATTCTCCCAAATAACCGTACCAAAACGCATCAAGTGTGGGTTGCTAAGAAATCCTTCAACTGTTTTGCATCTGTTCTGTCCCTCAGGACTTCTCTGGAAGGCAAATGGTATCTGGACAGCGGCTGCTCTAGACACATGACTGGTGAACCTTCATACTTGATGAACATTCAACCTAGTTCAAATGGGGAAGTCACATTTGGTGACGGAGTGAGCAATAAGGTTATTGGAACTGGTTGTTTAAATTTGGGAGGAGTACCTAAACTAACTGATGTGTTACTTGTTGATAAGCTAAAGGAAAATCTTTTGAGTGTGAGTCAACTCTGTGATCAAGGCCTCAGTGTCAGTTTCTCATGTGATAAATGTTATGTGAAAGACAGTGAAGGTTCTTGTGTACTTACAGGTTCTCGTTCAACGGATAACTGTTATCTTGTTGATGTTAATGAAAAATGTCTTTTCTCAAATGTGAGTGAACCTAAAATATGGCATCAACGCTTAGGACACATTGAATACTCTCACCTTGTCAAATTGACTAATGCAGGTGTAGTCAGGGGTGTTTCAAAGATTGTTGTGAAGGACCAGCCAATTTGTGAACCTTGTCAGCTAGGTAAGCAAACAAGGACATCCCACAAGGCACTGAACAATATTGCTTCTAAACAGATCTTAGAACTTCTTCACATGTATCTCATGGGTCCCATACAGGTAGAAAGTTATCAAGGTAAAAAGTACATTTTGTGTGCGTTGATGATTTCTCTCGACATACTTGGGTTGATTTTTTACGTGAAAAGTCTGATACATTCTCTGATTTTAAGTCACTTTGTTTGAAGGTTAAAACTGAGAAAGGTTTTCCCATAATAAGTATTCGAAGCGATCATGGAAGAGAATTTGAAATTTCTGAATTTGCTGAATTTTGTGATTCTCTTGGTATTAAACACGAGTTCTCAGCTCCTAAAACTCCTCAGCAAAATGGAGTTGTTGAAAGGAAGAATCGCACTCTAAAAGAAATGGCCAGAGTCATGTTGAACTCAAAAAACATTTCTTCCAGACGGTGGGCTGAGGCAATCAATACAGCATGCTACCTCATGAATCGTGTGTACCTTCATCGAGGTATTGGTGTGACTTCATATGAACTCTGGAAAGGTACGAGTCCTAACCTCAGTCACTTGCATATTTTTGGGTGTAAATGTTTTATCTATAATGAGCGTGTCCAACTTGGGAAGTTCGATGCAAAATCAGATATTGGATTCTTTCTTGGTTACTCTAACAATAGTTGAGCGTATCGTGTTTACAACACTAGTACCTCCACTGTGATTGAGTCCATAAATGTTATTTTTGATGAAAAAAATTCTCAAGTCAGTACCACTATATCCTTTAATCAGTTTGAAAATGTTGAGGCATTGCAGGATACTCAGGGTGTTAAGAGCTCTACAGACAATGAGATAGTTGAACCTTCTGTCGAGAATGCTGAAGCATCAACTGACTACATTGTCCCTGCAACCCAAGAAGGTTCTGAGTTATCTAGGCGTGATCCTCCATTAAGGGTTCAGAAAGATCATCCACCCGAGCAAGTCATTGGTGACATAAACGAGAGAGTCACTAGGAACTCGAAGACGTCAGTCAAAGAACTTATGGGTGTCTCTCATTATGCTTGCTACACCTCACTCCTTGAACCAAAGAATACTAAAGAGCCCCTGAAAGATGAGTGCTGGATCTTAGCCATGCAGGAAGAACTGGAACAATTCGCTAGAAACGATGTCTGGGAGTTAGTACCTGAACCTTCCTCGGGAAATGTTATCGAAACCAAGTGGATCTTTAAAAACAAAACTGACGAGATCGGGAATGTGACCCGGAACAAGGCGAGACTAGTTGCTCAAGGCTACACTCAGACTCAAGAAATTGTTTTTGATGAAACCTTCGCCCCTGTTGCTAGACTTGAATCGGTACGCATATTTCTATCTATTGCATGTCTAATGAAGTTCATTGTCTACCAGATGGACGTGAAGTCTGCCTTCCTGAATGGGATACTACATGAAGAGGCTTACGTGAAGCAGCCAGAAGAGTTCAAAGATCCCAAGAATCCGAATCATGTTTACAGGCTTAAGAAAACATTGTACGGATTAAAGCAAGTCCCTCGCGCGTGGTATGAACGCCTTACCATATACCTTCTGGAAAAGGGATTCAAGAGAGAAGGAGTACATCAGACATTCTTTGCTCTTCGAGTGAATGAGGACCTATTGGCTGTCCAAATCTATGTCGACGACATCATCTTCGGATCAACATCCAAGAAGTTGGTCAATCACTTTGTGGAACTTATGTCGTCTGAATTTGAGATGAGTCTTGTTGGTGAACTTTTGTACTTCATTGGACTTCAGGTAAAGCAAGGTAAAGAGGGTATTTTCTTACATCAAGGTAAGTATGCAAAAAATCTTGTTAAAAAGTTTGGTCTTGAAAACACTAAATGTCCTCAAACTCCCATGGGCACTCATGTAAAAGTGTCCAAAGATGATGAAGGTTCATCTGTTGATCAAACTCTATACACAAGTATGATTGGTAGTCATTTGTATCTCACTGCTAGTAGACCTGACGTTTGCTTTAGTGTTGGATTGTGTGCCAGGTATCAGGCTGCCCCCAAGGAATCACATATGAAAGCAATCAAGCACATCATAAAGTACATTGGAGGTACAACAGAGTATGGTCTATTCTACTCTGCGGATACGAACTTACATCTTGCAGGTTATTGTGATGCTGACTGGGCTGGAAATCTTGATGATCGAAAAAGTACCTTTGGTGGATGTTTTTACATAGGACCAAACTTGGTATCTTGGTTGTGCAAGAAACAAAACTGCATCTCCCTGTCTACTGCTGAAGCCGAGTACATTGCCGCTAGAAGTTGCTGCTCTCAGTTGGTATGGATGAAACAGATTCTATCTGAGTATGGTATGAACGTTCATTCGACTCAACTCTTCTGTGACAACACTAGTGCTATAAACATTTCGAAAAATCATGTCCAACATTCTCGTACCAAGCATATTGACATTTGTTATCATTTTATTCGTAATTTGGTAGAAGATGGGGTTATTGTGTTAGATCATGTACCTACAGATGATCAGCTTGCTGATATTTTCACTAAAGCTCTTGATTCGAAACGATTTTTGTCCCTGAGAAAATCTTTAGGAATGTGTGCTATATGATTTATATGCATTGTGTCAGTTGCATTTATATATATATCGTGTCTATTGCATATAGGAGTTTTTTTTTCTCTTTCTTTTTTCTTCGTTTTAGGCATCTTAGTATGTAGGTTCATCCCTGGAACTCTTCTCTGATCGTTTATTGTTAAGTTTGTTGATTGTTGGTCTGTGAATTCTAACTGGTCAGTTTGTAAGAGCTCGTCATGATGACCATTTTAATATACTTGTAAGAGCTGCTCTCGTGAAAATAGGCATCGGGCAACTATCACATGAGGTGCTTCCTTGATCACCTGTGAAACGAGTTACGTGCCTAATAATAATCGAGGTGTGATAGCTACAGGTAAACATTCTAAGAATGAACGTTCTCTGGTGAAATAAGGTCGGCCATCCTGATATCATCTTAGCTTGTTCAAAATTGAAACTTTGTGCAGGATGATTCACACCTCAAGTAATGGGCTTGACATTGGCGTATAGTTGATGTTAGCAAGTGAATTGGTGTGAAAATAAAATTTTAGGGTATTGCGTGTTATGTATCTATTTTAGGCATGTGCATCCTGTTTTTTCTCATGACATATATTATTTCGATCTTGCACCTTAAATTATTTTTGGTACATGATTTGGCCGATATTCATGTCTGAAACTTCATACGTTATATATGGTAACCATGTTGCAACTTGGTATCAATTTTTTTTGTTTTGTTTTGGAGGGAACGGTTTTTTTGCTGGCACTAAATGTTGGTCAAATTTGAATTTCAAATATGCCGAGTCGAACCGTTTTCAAACCATCCTCGATAACTAAAATTGCAGTTCCCTATATCAGTCATACCACCTTGTGCATCTCTCTTCCATATCTATTTCAATCTTTTATTTTTGTTATCTCTCTCATCTCTCTAACATTCCTTCTTCACGAAATTCCCTATTTTTTGACAATGCCTAAATCCAAGCAGGGCACCGTGAAGCTGAAGAAGAATGTTCCTCCGCCATCTCGGCACTCAACTCGTCAAAGCCAAAATTCCGATACTCCACCAGATCCAAAGCCTTCAACCATGGAAACCGAGAACATTCAACCTCCCGTCAAATCTACAACTAGGGTTTCTTCAAGCCCTAAAAAATCCTCAACGACTAAAGCTTCTCAACCTGAGGTCGCCGAACCCAGTGACAAAGAGGAAAAGGTTCTCCGTCTGTCGTAAAATCTCCAAAGAAACGCAAGAAGGTCGCCGAAACCGTCGCACCCAAAACCAAAAAGGCGAAGAAAGTCGTCCATGTGCCTGAACCTGCTGCTGGTACTCCTTCTCACATGAAATCTGGAGGAGAGTTATCTCTGGATTCTGGTGCTGATTCTATTGAATGTGAGGTTACCAACTATGTTGCTGAACCTGAGAAATCTGACAACAAACATGCTGCGGACAAGGAACTTTCTCCTCTTGAAAAAGAACAAATCGTTGCTGAAGTCGAGGGTGATGGTCCAGATAGTCCTCTTACTGTT
The DNA here is from genome assembly GCA_902706635.1 of Striga hermonthica. Taxonomy (NCBI): domain Eukaryota; kingdom Viridiplantae; phylum Streptophyta; class Magnoliopsida; order Lamiales; family Orobanchaceae; genus Striga; species Striga hermonthica. The sequence goes on from CACSLK010002554.1 coordinate 4,376,145, forward strand.
GGTAATGCATTTTCTCGTCAGTTTTATTCTCCTTTGGCTGAAACACGCTTTTCTACCATCTTTTCTCAAATGAAGTTTCGTTCTGAGCGGATGATTGATAGCGAACACTATGAACAACTTGGGTTGATTGAACTTCTAAAGAAAGTGGGTCTTGAGGGCTCAGTTACGTCTGTTGGAAAGTATTGTCCTAGGCTTGTTGGTGAATTTTATTCGAACCTGACTACCTCTATCGTTGATTCGTCCTCAAAGAAGTTTCAGAAAGTGTTTGTGCGTAATAGTGTGGTTGAATTCTCTCCGTTTGCTGTGGACTCTGTACTGGGTTTAGCTGAAGGTTCCTCACTTCGTCTTCTGACTGATGATCTTGATGATGTTGCTCGCACCAACTTGTGGACAACTTAGCAAATGGCTTGCTCCGGGAATCTTTGTGAAAAGTCTGACTCCGCCTGCCAATGCTCTACAGAAGATAGGCGCGTCAAATTGGACTCCTACCACTTACAAGCAGTTTGTCACCCCTACGCAAGCTCGTGTTATCTATCGTATTCTGAATGGTATCCCATTTGATGTTTGTTATGTGATCTTTGATGCTGTGGTAAGCTTTGCGGAGATCTCCAAGCCTCATAAGTTGATGTTGTATCCATCTACCATATGTGCTATTCTCTTTAAGGCTGGGGTGAAAATTGATCCTCGACTTGGTGATAGTTATGCCCCTGTTAACAAACCTCTTGCCCTTGCTGGTGTTAAGGTTGCTCCGCCTCGTCCTTCTCTTGTTAAGGCCTCTGATGTACCTTCACAACTTCGCGGATTTTTAAATCAAGTGGCAGTTTTCGCGGGGCTTGAAAAGAAGTTGGCTGATCAGAGAAGGTACTATAAGGAGGTTCTGGGTGCTTTGAAGTCTCGTGCCCCGTTGGTCTCTAAATCGAAAGAGGGGAAGAAAAAGAAGGATGTTGTTGCTGCAAAGAAGAAAGCTCTTGCTAAGGGGGGAGAAGAAAGCTCTTGCCAAGGGGGAGAAGAAGACCGGGTCTACTTAAGAAAAGAAGTCAAAGGAGGCTGCTGCTGCTGCTAAGGAAAAGGTAAAGAGAAGATTGCTGCTGCTAAGGACAAAGGAAAGGAAACGGTTGTGGAAGAAGATGAAGGTTCAGAAGAAGGAGAGGATGAAGAAGCTGGATCTGATACCGAGGATGAGGAAGAGGAGGCAAGCTCAGAAGAAGGGACTGAGAATGGTGCTGAAGAAGGTTCTAGGGAAGAATCTGACGAGAAAGAATCTGCATAGCTATCTCCCAGCAGGACTTTCATTTATCTCTTGTTAAAAACTCTGTTTTGTGTGTTTTGCCTGAACTTCTTTCCTTATTCTTTATTAACTTGCGTTTGATGAACTTTTGTGGGATATTTTGTGAACTAATGTGCTGATATTCAGGTATTTGAAGTTGTTCCGTAGAACAACACATGTGTGATATTAGTATTCTTAGGAAGTTGTGTATTCTGCAGATTTTCTACTTGTTTCATCTTTGCAGGTTCATGGTTTCCGATTTATCTGCCAAAGAGGGAGATTGAAAGTACTGAAGATTGGCAGTAAATCGATAAACCTTCTGAAGTTCGCAGAGACCAGAAATTTACGGAAGTATTTAAGGGAAGTTTATTTTTGGTATGAATAAGTCTTAATTTTAATTAAGTTCACAGGACTGATTATTTACGTTTTATTATGGCAGGACCTTGGGATTGAAAGGGAGATACGCTTTCCATATTCTAAAGAAAAGGAGAATCGGAAAATTCACCTTCCATAATTATAAAAGGAGAATCGCGAGAGTATCATTCTTTATATGCGTTTGCCTTGGATGAGAAGATTTTCCAAAAAGAATGCTGAAGATAAAAGGAGGACGAGACCAGAGTTGAGGATGGCTTTTGATATCTTTTGTTTAGTTATTTTCTTTTCTTTTGGGAGTAAAAAGAGTGATACTTAGAATATTTTGTAAAAGAACGTTCGGAGGTTCGTTCATATAGTTTGAGGGATTCGAACTAGAAAATCCACAAGGGAATTGTGGTCAGATAAGTAGTTGTATGAATCATCATTCAAGTAGAGTGTAGAGGGAGTCTATACTGTAAACCCTTGGATGATTTATGAGTTGTTCACATTAATGAAAGAGATCTGAAGGGAGAGTGGGACGCTCTCCTGAAGATTCAATTTTTAGTGAAAAACTGCTTCCGCAATTGTTTGAATCTTCATTACAGTCTGTTTATTCAATTTACGTGCAACTCTAGGTATCTGGTGGTCAAGTATCAAATTTCAACAGATTTCCTCGGCGCGGCAAGAGGCATCACCACGGCGTGACAAATTTCCTCGGCGCGGCAAGAGGAATCACAACGGCGTAACAGATTTCCTCGGCGCGGCAGAGAGCAGTGGCACAGCGCGGCAGCTGCAACGGCGCAACGCTTGGAACTTGGGAGCCTCTGTCCATCACGTGACAGCATCGCAGCACGACGGCCTTTATTTTTCACGGCCCGACATTCTGACACGGCGCGCGCGGTAGGGAGCAGGTCATGGCGCGGCGTGATTGGCGGCACGGCGTGAAGGTCTGGGAGCGCTCCTCTGTCCAACTCGCGGCACCGCCGCGGCGCGGTGGTATGCTTCTTCACGGCGGGGAGGCCCTGCGTGGGAGAGTGCTGCGGCGAGGTGAGGTCTGGTGCTCTTCACGACGGAGAATAAAATGCAGCTGCGTTAGCGGCCGGAAGAGAGCTTGCAGCGGCGGAGATGGAGGTGATATCGTCATGATGGAAGGTGGAGGTGGAGTTGTTGTCCGTCGGCTTGTGGGTTTGCACGGTGATGGCGAGGATTACAATGCGTGGAGGAGAGAGGTGGTATAGTACCAATGCCCGACAGAGAAGAAAGCTTGGTCCCGGGCTGCTCTGTTTGCACAACAAAATATCTCAAGCTCGATGGAACTCGGAATTTAACTCGACTTTTCCTGTATGACGCCGACGTAACCCTCTGCAAATTAAGCTCGCCAAAAATATTTTATTTTCTTTCAAATAATAATCGAACGAGACAACTGACTTGCACACCAAATGACAAAAGAAACAGAGGAAACTGGAAAATAACCGAAAAGACAAAGAAAAACTCTAAATAGAGGAAAACACGAAATAGAACACAAAACAAACTAAAAACAATTGAAGAAACCTAAAACGGGGGAAAAGAAAGGTAAAAAAGGTAACGAAAAACGCAACAAAAATGGGACAAACAACTCCCCCACACTAAGACCTTTGTTGATCCCGAACAAAAAAGAAAATAAAAGACACGAAAACAAGCAGACGAGCATGGATAATAGTTTCAGATAAGACAAGCCTCAAATTAATCAACTTAGCTGAGGAAACTTCCAATGACCAATCATGCATACCTCAACTACACTTGAATGCAACGTTTTGAAAAGACAAACTCTGGAGCACGGAAGTGTAATATATATATATATATATATATATATATATATATATATAGGCCTCACTCGATTTCTTTCATAAATATGAAGTGGATACGCTCAAATTGGTCGATCATTTTGCATCAACAAAAGCTTGCTTATCGTCTATTCATACTCTAAAACAATCGAAAATAATGAAGTGCAAATCGAGAGGACTTTCAATGGTTGCAACAAAGGCAGCAAGCACAAGGGAAAGACTAAAATAAAGATACAGTGGTTCAGATAAACAATCCAAATCCTCGAGCATATAAACTACTCGAATATTCCACAACCTATCCCAAATCAGCACAACACCAGTCATTCCCACAAAAATTCCATACAACACTAACATATGCTCACATCGAATTTCAACTCAAGTACTCGACTATTTTTTTTTTAAGGGAGTATCTTTTTCCTAACATGACTGAAACGTAAGGACGACATTCTCTAGGTTTAAACATTGAAGGTCATCCAATTTTCCTAGAGTGGTTTCCCAATACTCATTACTGGTGAAACTCCCATAAGTAAGCGGAGTAGAATCCTTCGTCCGTCTTGCGAGTTCCCGATATAATTATTATTTTTTTATTTTTTTTCAAGTACTCAAATTCAACTCAAACAAGTTGTAACCTTCTCCAAATACATATTAAAAACTCCGTCATCATAACACATACACTGTCAATCTCAAGAAATTCAATCAATTCGGTTGACAAGAAATACGGTTCAGGTTCAACGGGCTACTAGTGAACATATAACTTTAAGGGTCAATAAAAAAGGCTAAAACGAGCAATTTCAAAGAAGTGCCTCAATCATTTTCACAAATCACTACTTCAATCAATTCATTTCAAAATAGATTCAAAGCAAGTTCTGATCAGCAACGACTCCGACCAATATCTCTCAAGAAACAAAATAAGGCTCAAACCCTCACATAAGGTAAATAAATGTCCAACAAAACACAACATTGAGTTCAACAAGACATACTAGTCATGTTCATCATCACATCTCCTCAACATCATCAACAATCCTCAACAAATCTCAAAATCACTATGATCCATACTCGAGAAACACACAAACGGACTCAAGAAAAGACACTCAAACGAAAACAGAAAATGAAAACAACCTACAAGACCTAGACCTGATCAAACATATAAGCACATAATCATGTAAAAACTCCCCCACACTTAAAACCGAACAATGTCCCCATTGTCGATCTTAAATGCAAGGAAAGTTAACTCATATAATCAATCAACAGAAAAACCAAGACACAAAAACTAAAGCAAAAACGAAAATAAAAAAAAAAGGAAGAGATACAAACGTACAGGGCACAGTGACTACACTAGTCACTGTGAATCTGATGGTGCAGGTTGAGGGTGGAAGTAATCAGGCCCCGAACAACTGTGGGCCTCCATCACGTCAAATATCTCGCCCCATTGGGATCGGGGCAACTAACTGGAATTTGGCTGGGGTGGGGTAGACTGGTTGTCAGTACGGCGCTCCTTCGGGACATGAACATGATCCTAAAGTGATCTCTTCGCATGCTCACGCATACATGCATCCTCGGTGAGCTGGTCAATCACCCAAATATACGCACTTTTCCACTAGCTCTGCTTGCGGCTCTGGCTGAGTCCCTCGCACGGAAATGAGAGCAGACTCCCCTAACACGGTCATGTTGGAGTAGTATACCCGGCGTTCCAATCAGATTGGACGTATTCTACTTGTAAATACAATATATTGAAATTATATTAATTAAAAGGCATTACTTTATCTTAAGAGTAATCATTTATCATATAATTGCACTTAAGATAAAATCCCTAGATCACATATGTTATAAGGTATGGTTGCGCATAGAGATGGTGATCATGGAACATACCTTGAAAGCAGTGATCTTAAATAAAGTTCCAATTCGATGGATGTTTCGAGATGGGATATCGAATAATCCATATAAGAATTGCACATAGTATGTATGTTTGTTGGACAAGAATGTTGCATTCCATCAACATTAGCGTGGGACGCAAGTACATATATGTGAGTGCTTGTTAGAGAATAAGTTCAC
>CACSLK010002554.1:4404664-4436613 GCA_902706635.1 Striga hermonthica
CGATAAAGTTCAATACTGTGCATGTTGTTTGACGTTCCTAACAGAACCCAACATGGTGGTATCACTGGGGGCTCTCCTTCCGGTTTTTCTTGGTCCTTCGGGCCCTCTTACTCGTGATTCTCCACTTTGGCAACTGTCTTCTCCTCGGGCTCGGGCATCAGCACTGTAACTGCATTCACATGCTCCGGCTGACTCGGTAGTCTTTCTTTCTTCAACTCTGCCTCAATGTTCCCCACTTGGGTGGCTAACTGGCCTATCTGTGCTTCCAAACGCTTAATGGAAGCCTCACTATTCGCACTTCGCTGCTCGCCATTGGTCATGTACTGAAGAATTATATCCAATTTTTCGTCTGAGTTGAGCGGGCTCGGTCCGGCTTCTGGTGCTGGCAACCTTAACATTTGTCCCCTGTATTGCTGCTGATGGGGGGCAAAGTTAGGCTGAAATGGCTGCTGAGTGTTGTTGTTCGACCAGGAGAAGCTTGGGTGGTTTCTCCACCCGGGATTATATTTGTTCGAGTATGGGTCATTCTCGGGCCTGTTCTGGTATCCTTGCACTGCATTTATCTCAGCACCTTGTTCCCCATAGTTTGGCTCGATAGCCATCGGGCACACCTCAGAACTATGCCCCTGAACTCTGCATGCACCATATATGTTTACTGCCATCGTCTGAATAGGCGAGGAACTTCTAGTGTTAAGCACCCTTATCTTCTCCGTGAGCTCGGCTAGCTGCTGAGCCATGACATTGTTGCTCGATCCTATCTCGTTCACTGTTGCCCTCTTTCCTCTGATGCTCTTTTGAGACAAGTTCGCACTCATCGTCTCATATATCACCATCATCTCCTCTGCCCTTTTTGCTCCAATGTCTCCTCCGGCTGCAGTGTCCACCATGTACTGTAAGTTCTGATGAAGGGAATCGTAGAAACAGTTCGCCAATAGCCCTGGAGAGAGGTTGTGGTGGGGGCACTGCCTCTGAAGGTATTTAAATCATTCCCAGGCCTCGTGAAGAGGCTCGTGTGGCAGTTGAACGAAGGAGACTATTTGGGACCGGATGTCTTGGGTCTTCTGGTTGGAATAGTACTTCCCAACGAATTTAGCATAGACCTCTGGCCAAGTTGTGAAAGAATCTGGGGCGAGGGTCATGAACCACGCCTTGGCCCGGTGCTTTAGAGTCTCTGGGAAGCACCGAATTTTTAATTGGTCTTCGGTCAACTCGTGCAGAGGAAACGTCTGGAGGACGTTATAAAACTCCCAGATGAAGTGGAGTGGGTCCTCATTGGCGAGCCCGTGGAACGATGAGAACTAATTGTAGTGAACCACCTTCAACTCATAGTTGCGGGCAACTTGTGGCAACCGGAGGCAAGATGTAACTGGCCCAATCATAGGCTGAGCTAGGTTTCTGAGAATATTATGGGGAGCTTGTTGTTCAGCCATGTCTGAGTTGCTTCCCTCGGATGATTTTGGAGAGTGCTCGCCTTTTTCCTGTGATTCCAGAGTGAGCTCATCAAGCAACTCTCTCAGGCTCTCGTTAATCGACTTGTTGATTGGGGATAGTATACGTCCACTCCTGGTACGCATACACTCAAACAAACAAGCGGTTACGAGCACCAAGGGTAAAGAAAAGATAAAATCAAATGAAAATAAAAACAAAAACTAACACCTAACAAATAAAAAGAAAACAAGAGAAACACATAAAATCAAAATGAATAAGCACACAAAATATGTCCTGAACCCTCCCCGGCAACGGCGCCAATTTGTTGTAAATATTTTTCCGGAGTAGAATCGAAAGATTCGACACCGGGTCATGCCTCTCGAGGAAGGTCAGCCGGAATATTGAGCACGTTTATTCACACACGAATAGGGAAAACAAAAATCCTAACATACTAATTCAAAGTTTGGATGGTTTTTATTATCAACTACTGCAAATAAATAAAATAAATCAAGTAAATAGCAGACGATCACGTAGAACAAATAAGGTTTAAGAAGCTAGGGAGTCGGGGATTCCCAATTTGGTTCGATATGCAACTAACGGGAGTGATTGTTCAGCTAAGAAATTCGAATAATCTACCTGATTAAGTATTCATTCTCAATAACTATTCATAATAAGAGAATAAACTAGAACGGCAAATTAACGAGTCAGTTAACTCCTAGGAAATACAATTACGAACAAGTCTAGTTCATGCGAATCTATTTCGATCGACTCCTCCCCTTTCGGTTCTAAGAGCCGATTAAATAATCCTAGAAGATGGTTAATCAACTAGTCGATATCGAGTTAACAATATCACGCGAGAATGAATCAAATTCAATCAAAATAATTGCAAATTGAAGTGTCACCCTTCAATAATTCTCAACATTCAAGCATAAATCGAAAACCCTAATTAAGCATGAATCGCATAAATTGAACGATCTTGAGCCCGACAATCACAACAAATTCAAAGCGTCGATCCCCTAATCCTTAGCATAAAGATTTAGCCACTCATAATCGAACAATCAACGAAAGCAATCACAACCAAAGAATTCATAATTAACGATTAAGTAAAGAGAGATTCTTACGATTGATAAATTCCAACGTGAATTCGATAAACAAGCTTAATCCGAAAGAAATAGCTAAATCCGTGTTCGAATCCTTATTCGCAATGAAAAATAATGAAAGAAAAATGTAAGAACGAGAAGAAGAGAGGAAGGAAGGGTTTCGATGTTTGGTCGCATGAAAGGAATAATTTCGATCGAGAGTTACGATCTCTTATTTATACTAGCGGGGTTCACGGGCGTGATAGATTTCCTCGGCGCGGCAAGAGGCATCACCACGGCGTGACAAATTTCCTCAGCGCGGCAAGAGACATCACCACGGCGTGCCAGATTTCCTCGGCGTGGCAAGAGGCATCACCACGACGTGACAGAGTTCCTCGGCGCAGCAAAGAGCAGTGGCGTGGCGCGGCAGCTGCAACGGCGCGACGCTTGGAACTTGGGAGCCTCTGTCCTTCATGTGACAGTATCGCGGCGCGGCGACCTTTCTTCTTCACGGCGCGGCAGGGAGCAGGTCATGGCGCGACGTGATTGGCGGCACGGTGTGAAGGTCTGAGAGCGCTCCTCTATCCAACTCGCGGCACCGCCGCGACGCGGTGGTCAGCTTCTTCACGGCGGGGAGACTCTGTATGGGAGAGTGCTGCGGCGTGGTGAGGTCTGGTGCTCTTCACGGTGGAGAATAAAATGCAGCTGCGTGCCGGAAGAGAGCTTGCAGCGGCGGAGATGGAGGTGATGTCGTCATGATGGAAGGTGGAGGTGGAGCTGTTGTCCGTCGGCTTGTGGGTTTGCACGGTGATGGCGAGGATTTCAACGGCGTGGAGGAGAGAGGTCTCGCGGTATAGTACCAATGCCCGGCGGAGAAGAAAGCTTGGTCACGGTCTGTTTGCACAACTAAATATCTCAGGCTCGATAGCACTCGGAATTTAACTCGACTTTTCCTGTATGACGTCGAAGTAACCCTCTGCAAATTAAGCTCGCCAAAAATATTATATTTTCTTTCAAATGATAATCGAACGAGACACCTGACTTGCACACCACATGACAAAAGAATCAGAGAAAACTGGAAAATAACAAAAGACAAAGAGAAACTCTAAATAGAGGAAAACACGAAATAGAACACAAAACAAACTAAAAACATTTGAAAAAACCTAAAACGGGGGAAAAGAAAGGAAAAAAGATAACGAAAAAAACGCAACAAAAATGGGACAAACAGTGGTCAAGTCCATGACTAGATCCACCTTACCATCTTTCCTCGACCAACTCCTCGAGCAGCTGGTGCTCGTCTAACACTACTGAATCTACTCTTCTTCGCCGTTTTCCTTCTTTCGTTCGTTACGGATGTTCGGTCCAGTTCGACCAGACCACTAATCTATTTTATTCGGCTAACCTAACGAACGGGTCCAGCATATAATATCCCATATCATCTAGTCCCCCCCACTCTGGTCGAGTCTAAATGACTTGATCTAAGAGTAGGATTTATCTGTGCCGCCGAGGTTCCACTTTGCCTGCTTCGACCACCTAGCGTGTTTCCAACCTTTGCTCGACCACTTTTCCCCGTAACCGCCATTTTGTGCTTTTGAATTTTGAATTTTGCCACTTGTTCGCCTTTTTAGACGCGTCCTTTTGTCTGCCAGGCATTATCATTGCCTCATGACCCGCACTTCTTCGTACTTCGTGCTGCCTTAAAACCCTTGTCCCTTTACGACCGTTCAATTAACAACCTTAATCGTACGGTTGACATTATTCCGCCTATTCGCTTCCCTTCTCATCACATCCTTTGAAACTTCGCAATCCTACGGTTGGTAATCCTTTTCGTTCATTCCTTCTTCGTATAAATACCGATACATAGAGAGATTTTACCTTTTTCTCACTCTCGCATTCTCTCGCAATATCAAGCTTCTCTACAATTCGAGCACTCCGGCAGCTTCACGGTCCTCGATTTCTCAGTAAACGAATCTCCATCTACCATGAGTAAGTTCTCTGGATCTTTGTTCTCGTATGTTTATTGCATTTATTTTTTGAATTTTATTTCTCTGTTTCTGGCCTTTTTCTGCCTTCTGCAGTTCCACTGCTCGTCCTCCCACTATACCTTCTTCGGCCCTTCCTCTTCTTCCCTCTTTGTTTTATAAATTTTTTGTTTTTGCTTTCCCTCTTAATTTTCCTCTCTTTTCCTCAGATTCTGCTACCTCGAGCGAAAACGATCGATATAGTGGGAAGGACATGATCCCTCCATCTTCTTCTGTGACCCCCAGTTTTTTGAGTAACTCCGTGCAAGAAATTCTTCAACTCGAACCTATTAGCATTATCCAGCCCACGGTCATCAGCGACAGCCCCACAATCACTGATGTCTCTCCTTCCACCTAACTGGTCGACTAGCTAGAAGAGGAGGTCACCAGCCGTCCTCCTTCTCCAGCCACCGAATGTGCTCGTCGAGTAATTGGTCAGGACGATGAAGACGAGGATGATCCTGAAGATAATATCTCTTTGTTCTTCCTGATGCCCTCTCCTTCGACCACCTCTACTCCCCTTAAAATATCCAAGTCGTCTTCTTCGTCCAGTACTACCCAGCTTGACTTCGACCTAATCGGCCATCCTGGGGCCTTTTACACCCCCGGTGATGATGACACTTATGATAACCCTCCGCCTGACTCTTACACATTCTTCCACGCCCATTTCGACCTTGGCTTGCGCTTCCCCATCTGCCAAGCCTTGCTCGACCTATGCGGCATGTATGGTTTAGCCCTGAATCAGCTTCCTCCCAATGCGTTTAGGATTTTAACAACCTTCATCATCCTGTGCATAGTCCGCTTGGGTCGAGTAGATTTGGATTTTTTTGTGTACTGCTACTTAGCCTCCAAACAAGCTGACGGCATGTATTTGAAAAGCAGAAATAATGCCTATTTTATAGCCGACCGACCGTCAAATGTCCATAGGTGGAAAGACCAATTTGTCTTTGTAACTCCTAAACAACCCTACCAATGGGCGCCGACTCCCTGGCTAAAAAAGGTACCCATTAAGCGTGGTACTCCCCTGTAACGCCCCGTTTATTAGAAAATTATTTTGGAATTATTTATTTTATTTAATATTGCTTATTTTTTTTTTAATATTATTGATTGTCTACATATTATTAATTGTTTAAATGCCTAATTGCTATTACTGATAATATTATCATTATCACTTATTATTTTATGTCTACTTGCCTATTCCTAAATTGCTATTAAATGTATAAATATTATTAATTGCCTTATTATTATTATTATTATTATTGTTATTATTATTATTATTATTATTATTATTATTATTATTATTATTATTATTATTATTGTTCTTGTTAATTGATTCATTGCTAAATTGCTAATAAATATATATTTAATATTATTGTGTATTATATATATAAATATATATAAATGCCTGTCCGTTATTTATTTATTCGCAACGTTTTATCGAACCGAGCTCCAAATGTCGATCAATAATGAACCATAAATCCGTAAAACGCACCCGGGACTACAAGAATCGGCCCCTTGAGTTCTTGGAAGGAAAGAGAAATCCTAGGGTTAATTATTGTAAGACTTCTCCTTCAAGATTTTTCTTCGTGCAGCCTTTCTTTTCTTCTTTAAACTCTCTCCCTCGCTAGAATCTCTATCTCTCTCGATCGAGTGACTTAAAGAAGGAAAACTCTCCCCATGTTTTAACATCGATCGTGTCTCATGTCTCCCTCACTCTCGATTCACTGAAAAAAAAGAGGGAAAGAGCAGGAAGAAGAACCCTCGCTGGCGACCCTTCTTCCAGCGGCGAGCCCTCTTCCAGCCCACGTGCAATACCTCCGAACAGTCGCCTCCCATCGAGAGCAGCAGTCCGGCGAGTTCCGCCACCTTCGTTTGTTGTCAGGCCTCCGCTGCCCCTTCGTGTGTCCAGCACCACCGTCCAATCCCGGCAAGCTTCAGCCGCCAGCGCCATCCCTGTCGCGAGAAACCCCCTCGTCACCTCCATTGTTGTGCATGTGCGCAAGCACGCGAGCCCCGACAACCTTTCTTTTCCCTTTCCCGGCGAGCCTTGGCAGTCGCCATCATTACAAAACCACCATCGCAGCGCCTCACGTTCCAGCAGCATCTCGCAGACGAGCAGCAGAGCACCGGCGAGTCTCCATCGTTGAACTTGCTCCGCTTTCGAGGTCCCATCGTTGCAGTCCTGGACCACCGTTTTCAGCGACATGAGTTGTCCCTGCCCGCTCCCTCCTTGCTGCTGCCCATCGTAGTCAGGTCTCGATTCATCGTTGTAGTTCAAAGTGTTGTTCAACGCAGCCCAAGCACTGTTGTTCCATTGTAGGTCATCGTCTCGTTTACTGTGCCCCGTCGGCAAGCAAAACAAAGTTTTCGAGCCCTCTCGTGCAGTCCATTTCAGCCCTGGCTCGACCCTCTTTTGTGACCCCGACCCGAGTATGGTACCTGAGCTTCATATCCCGCTTGATTTTGCTCGTTTATTCATTTTTTTGGGGCCATGGATATATATATATATGTTTAATTGAATTTATTTGCTATTATGTGTGAGCTCTTTGGTTATGGGATATCGATTGAGGTCACATTTAATTTTGTAATTCGTGTTATTGTGTAATATATCGTGCTAAAGTGTTGAACGTGTGATATTTGAGTTGGTTATGTGCGTTAGTTATATGTTAGTGCTAATTTTGATATATAATTGCAATTTGGATATCAAAGTGATTGTCATCACTTTGAAATATTTGTCGAACTGAGTTTAATGTGGTATTTATCGTGGAATTCTTGGAGTTATAGGTACTTGAAGTTGTCCTAGATTTATTGGTTTTGGTTTGAGGTCGTTTCGAGTTGTATATTAGGAGTTATCATTTTTCTAAACCGAGCATGCAGCTGGACCGTAATAAATTAACTGTAAATCGAGTTGTTGTCCGTATCAGCTTAATTATAGATATGTTGTGTCTATAACTATGTAGTATGTGTGTGCCAAGCCCCTGAATTTATCTTGGAGTTTTTGGTGTTCAAATGCTTAAATCGGTTTGTGGACAGAATCTCGTAAAATTGTTTAAAAATCGTACACTTGAGGTTTTGAGCTGAAACTTGGAGAAGTATGTTATTATGTGTCGTTTTATGTTGTGTAACAATTTTAGATTAAAATTCAAAGTGTAGCTATGTAAACTAAAAACGTCGGATTTTGACATTGTTTTTGCTTAATTTATTTAAAACTGCTCCCGGATGAATTAAGGGCTGCAACTTGGCGAGATTATGTGTTTTGGTATACCCTATGATGTCGTAAAGTTTCAGGTTGATTGGCTGAGCCTAACTCCTAATTCTGAATTTGGTTTATTTTGGAGTCTTAATGCTCGGTTTTCCGTTGTTTAGGTTCTAGTTAGATTTTATTGATGTTGGCATGATTTATGTGTATTACTTGAGGTATATGAGTTGTGGTCAGGTCTAGTAGTCACTCCATTGTACTTAGCTCGGTCAAGGAATCCACGAGTCACTTAGTCGATATGATTTCGACTAAGTATATGTGCCTTGTGTGTTGTTTTTGTGTTGGATAGTCAGTTGATGGGCTATCATAATTCTTGTAGGTTCTTCAAGCTGAACTTTTGCCATAATTCCTTCAACCCTGTGTTTGGCTATATCTCGGTATCAAGGTGGGTTTTATTTGAAAATTTTCTGTGCCGTAAATGTTATAAATCTTTTATTTGTGGTACGATCAAAGTATGCATGTGAATCATGTAGCCTTCGGTGTGAGCTGTAACGGCCACCGAACGGTTATCCCCGTAGCTACAGAATGTACCCGTTGGGTAGTCTCCCTTGAGAGCCGTAAGACCAGGGCGTAGATTCTGGCTGGTGGTCCCCAATTGTAAGACCAATTCGTAGGTTTTGGCCGGCGAGGTGGATTACTCCTATTGGTTGGGCATCGTTGTAAGACTAAGGCGTAGGTCTTGGCGTTCGAATTGTGTATCAGCAGTAGTCTATGCGTAGGTGTGCACATGAGTCTATTATTGGTATTATTGATTATTGATGGGAGAATAGGATAGATTATTGCTTCGTATACATGCTAAGACCATACCTTTCGATTACTGATTATTGTTGATTATTATCATTAACGTTTACTGCATAGTGGTGAGCACTACTGTTCCTCTTGTGCTCATCCCTACCTGCTCTTCCAGATGCAGGTTAGCATGGCGGGCACGGTGGAGGGAAGCGAGTGGTGGTCACAAAAATTGTTATTGCTTCCGCTTGAAATTAAATTATTGTTATTATTGTCTTATTGATTACTGGACTATTGATATGAAATGTATTCCCTAGGTATGTATGAGTATTGGATATTTGATTGGATATCGATTATTGAACTGAACTATTGTTGGATTATTGATTATTGATGAATGAGTACTGAGGATTGAGTATTGATGATTGATGAATATTGATTATTGATTTGAAAATGAGTAGCGCCTCAAGTGTTTTGAAATAAATTTTGAAAAATTTATTCTGATTTTCGGCAAATAAAAGTGGGGCGTTACAGTTTGGTATCAGAGCCAGTTTGCGTTTCTGTAGACTGGTTAATGTGAATTATTTGATTATGTGAATTTACTTTAAGTTATGACCACTCGCTCTCGTCGTGCCACGCCAGCTCAGGTATGAGTACTGAATGATTTTGAGGTTATTGTGCATTTCTTGAATATTGATTATTAAAGTGAAATCGGGGCTTAGAAATTTATCCTCCTGATTGTATTGCCCCGTTTATTAAAAAATTATTTTAGAATTATTTATTTTATTTAATATTGCATATTTATTTTTTAATATAATTGATTGTCTACATATTATTAATTGTTTAAATACCTAATTGCTATTATTGATAATATTATTATTATCACTATTTTTATTTGATGTTTACTTGCCTATTTGTCCTAAATTGCTATTAAATGTATAAATATTATTAATTGCTTTATTATTATTATTATTATCATTGTTATTATTATTATTATTATTATTATTATTATTATTATTATTATTATTATTATTATTAATTGATTCCTTGCTAAATTGCTAATAAATATATATTAAATATTATTGTGTATTATATATATAAATATATATAAATGCTTGTCCGTTATTTATTTATTCGTAGCATTTTATTGAACCGATCTCCAAATGTCGATCAATAATGAACCGTAAATCCGTAAAACCGTACCCGGGACTACAAGAACCGGCCCCTTGAGTTCTTGGAAGGCAAGAGAAATCCTAGGTTTAATTATTGTGAGACTTCTCCTTCAAGATTTTTCTTCGCGCAGCCTTTCTTTTCTTCCTTAAACTCTCTCCCTCGCTAGACTCTCTATCTCTCTTGATCGAGTGACTTAAAGAAGGAAAACTCTCCCCATGTTTTAACATCGATCGTGTCTCACGTCTCCCTCACTCTCGATTCACTGAAAAAAATAAGAGGAAAAGAGCAGGAAGAAGAACCCTCGCCGGCGACCCTTCTTCCAGCGGCGAGCCCTCTTCCAGCCCCCGTGCAATACCTCCGCACAGTCGCCTCCCATCGGGAGCAGCAGTACGGCGAGTTTCGCCACCTTCGTTTGTTGTCAAGCCTCCGCTGCCCCTTCGTGTGTCCGGCACCAACGTCCAATCGCGGCGAGCTTCAGCCGCCATCGCCATCCCTGTCGCGAGAAACCCCCTCGTCACCTCTATTTTTGTGCTTGTGCGCAAGCACACGAGCCCCGACAACCTTTCTTTTCCTTTTTCCGGCGAGCCTTGACCGTCGCCATCATCACAAGACCACCATCGTAGCGCCTCACGTTCCAACAGCATCTCGCAGACGAGCAGCAGAGCATCGGCGAGTCTCCATCGTTGAACTTGCTCCGCTTCTGAGGTCCCATCGTTGCAGTCCCGGACCACCGTTTTCGACGACATGAGTTGTCCCTGCCCTCTCCCTCCTTGCTGTTGCCCGTCGTAGTCAGGTCCCGGTTCATCGCTGCAGTTTGAAGTCCCGTGCAACGCAGCCCAAGCACCGTTGTTCCAACGTAGGCCGTCGTCTCGTTTACTGTGCCCCGTCTGTGAGCCAAACGAAGTTGTCGAGCCCTCTCGTGCGGTCCATTTCAGCCCTGGCTCGACCCACTTTCGTGACCCCGACCCGAGTACGGTACCTGAGCTTCCTATCTCGCTCGATTTTGCTCGTTTATTCATGTTTTTGAGGCCATGGATATTTATATATGTTTAATTGAATTTATTTGCTATTATGTGTGAGCTCTTTGGTTATGGGATATCGATTGAGGTCACATTTAATTCCGTACTTCATGTTATTGTGTATTATATCGTGCTAAAGTGCTGAACGTGTGATATTCGAGTTGGTTATGTGCGTTAGTTATATGTTAGTGCTAATTTTGATATATAATTGCAATTTGGATATCAAAGTGATTGTCATAACTTTGAAATATTTGTCGAACTAAGTTTAGTGTGGTATTTATCATTGAATTTTTAGAGTTATAGGTACTTGGAGTTGTCCTTGATTTATTGGTTTTGGTTTGAGGTCGTTTCGAGTTGTATATTAGGAGTTATGATTTTTCTAAACCGAGCATGCAACTGGACAGTAATGAATTCACTATAAATTGAGTTGTTGTCCGTATCAGCTGAATTTTTGATATGTTGTGCCTCTAACAATATAGTATGTGTGTGCCAAGCCCCTGAATTTACCTTGGAGTTTTTGGTGTTCAAATGCTTAAATCGGTTTTTGGTCAGAATCTCGTGAAATTCGTTAAAAATCGTACACTTGAGGTTTTGAGCTAAAACTTGGAGGAGTATGTTAATATGTATCGTTTTATGTTGTGTAAAAATTTTAGATTAAAATTCGAAGTGTAGCTTTGTGAACTAGAAACGTCGGATTTTGACATTGTTTTTGCTTACTTTATTTAAAACTGCTCCCGAATGAATTAAGGGCTGAAACTTGGTGAAATTATGTGAATCTGTATGCCCTATGATGTCGTAAAGTTTTAGGTTGATTGGCTGAGCCTAACTCCTAATTCTGAATTTGGTTTATTTTGGAGTCTTAATGCTCGGTTATCCGTTGTTTAGGTTCTAGTTTGATTTTATTGATTTTGGACCGATTTATGTGTATTACTTGAGGTATATGAGTTGTGTTCAGGTCTAGTAGTCACTCCATTGTACTTAGCTCGGTCAAGGAATCCACGAGTCACTTAGTCGATATAATTTCGACTAAGTATATGTGCCTTGTGTGTTGTTTTTGTGTTGGATAGTCAGTTGATGGGCTATCATAATTGTTGTAGGTTCTTCAAGCTGAACTTTTGCCATAATTCCTTCAACCCTGTGTTTGGCTATATCTCGGTATCAAGGTGGGTTTTATTTGAAAGTTTCCTATGTCGTAAATGTTATAAATGTTTTATTTGTGGTATGATCAAAGTATGCATGTGAATCATGTAACCTTCGGTGTGAGCTGTACCGACCACCGAACGGTTATCCCCCTAGCTATAGAACGTACCCGTTGGGTAGTCTCCCTTGAGAGCCGTAAGACCAGGGCGTAGGTTCTGGCTGGTGATCCCCGATTGTAAGACCAATTCGTAGGTTTTCGCCGGCGGGGTGGATTACTCCTACTGGCTGGGCATCGTTGTAAGACCAAGGCGTATGTCTTGGCGTTCGAATCGTGTATCAGCAGTAGTCTATGCGTAGGTGTGCACATGAGTCTATTATTGGTATTATTGATTATTAATGGGAGAATGGGATAGATTATTGCTTCGTATACATGCTGAGACCATACCTTTCGATTATTGATTATTGTTGATTATTGTCATTAACGTTTACTGCATAGTGGTGAGCACTAATGTTCCTCTTGTGCTCATCCCCACCTGCTCTTCACGGATGCAAGTTAGCATGGCGGGCACAGTGGAGGGAAGAGAGTAGTGGTCACAAAAATTGTTATTGCTTCCGCTTGAAATTGAATTATTGTTATTATTGTCTTATTGATTACTGAACTATTGATAGAGAATGTATTCCCTAGGTGATGGGTCTCCTCTCAGATCTGGAGTGAATCAATGGAAACAAGCTCAGATCTGAAATGAACCGATGGGAATGGGCTCAGATCTGCCTCGATCGCCTTCAGACCGTCGCTGAACCGTGAGAACACCTGCAAGAACTCAACGCCGGAGGGATTTCCGGCGTAGAGCCTCCGACGCCTAAGTCAGTATGTGAAAGAGATGAAGAGGGCTGCTCTAAGAGAGTAGCAGCAGTAATTGAGGAAAGTATAGAATGAATGGGAGTTAGGGTTTTGGGGTTTCCTCAGTTCCTTTATATGGAGGGAAAACATTTACCTGAAGTTCCCAAAATGCCCTGGCCGACTTACTGGAAATGTTTGAAATACCCTGGTCGGTTCGCATTCCGTCCATCTCCTAGTCAGCATCTAGATTCCTTCTTATCCTCAATAGCTTCCTCCTTATCCTTAACAGATTCCCTATCATATGTTGAAGTATACCGGAATCGTCGGAGATCTATGAACCTCAAGACGTCTTAAGTCGACTCGGGATATCAACTCAAGTCGACTGGGTCATCGAGATATTGAAGTATACCGGAATCGTCGGAGATCTATGAGCCTCGAGACGTCCTCAGTCGACTCGGGACATCGAGTCGAGTCGACTTTTCTATCTTCCGTTGTCAGTAGATCCTGGCAGACCGGAGATATTACAAGTCCGCAGGAAGAGTCGACTTCGGGTAAATCGACTCGATAATATTTGGACCGTTATACGACAGTGTGGCTATATCATCTAGTCCCTCAAAAATTACTCGAAGCGATTCTGAGCTTAAGAGTAAGTTATGACGATTGAGTATCTTGCTTGGATCTTTTCACATATCTTGTCACTTGTCGTTGTTCTAAGTCGTGTCCACTTGCTATTTTGACTCGTAAAACGACTCGTCTGCCTTATAAATTCCGAATTGATTGGATAAATCTGAATCTTCTTTTCAAGTTTCAATATTCAAAAAAGGTCTTGAACATTGATAAGATGCTTTCTCTCTCCACCGCTTCGTATTCCGTGCACCATCTCAACCGTTGGATTTGGCTTTAATCTGAGGGCTAGGGTTTCTCTGTCCTCCCTATAAGTACTCCTCCCCTTTTCTTGTCTTCACTTTTCGCACTCAGAATTTTCGAACTCTCTGCTTCTCTAGTAAATACAACATCTCAAGCTCTCCGGCGCTCACTTCACTTTTCGACGTTCTTCTCGGATTTTTCAGGACTTCTCCGTCAATCACAATGTGTAAGTCTTCTTTGATTTTCTATTTATTACTGTGTACGATTTTATTTCGTCCTCTCTCTTTTTTTTGCTTTTCTGGGTAATAAGCTTGGGATTTGCATGTTCGTCAGATTTTCTGGTAATTTTTAGATGAGTTTTATGGCGGTTTTTTTTTTCTTTTTTAGATCTTCAGTTGTAGATTTCTCCTTTCTCAAAGTGTTTTTTGTTCAGCAGCCAATTCGATATAAAAAATCAACTCTTCTGCTTTTTTTTGGTTATCATCGATTTGACATCCTTGCACCGACTCAAGTGAAGCAGAAATGACCTACGAATTCTTCTCGATCCTCCCTTTCTTTTATTCCTATGTCGAGTCGATTTACACGTTTTTCTCATTCCTTCAATGATTCTTCTTCTTGGAGTCGAACCGCATTTACGATTATCTTCGTCTATTTATTGTCGTTCTCTCTCTTCCTTTCTCTACTTTTTTCTTAGATTCCGACTCTGCCCCCGTTTCCGATCCTGTTTCCGGCTCTCTTGCCCGTGAAATCGACGACTACTTGGGTTCTGACTCTGTTCAAATAATCGAGGTTAGACCGAGTGCTAATCAAAATGTCGAGCCGGAGGGCTCTGTTAACTCCAATGCCTCACCCTTCGGCATCGATTAGGACGTGTATAATCAGGCGCTACTTTCAGGCACTCTTTGTGAGGACCCTGAAGTCTCTCGCACTCTTGCATCTCCTCGCCTCAACTTAATTGTTATAGTAGTATACCCGGTGTTCAAATCGGATTGGATGTATTCTACTTGTAAATATAATCTATTGGAATTATATTAAATAATAAGGCATTACTTTATTTTAAGAGTAAGCATTTATCATATATTTGCACTTAAGATAGAATCCCTAGATCATTATAGCTATAAGATATGGTTGCGCATAGAGATGGTGATCGTGGAACATATCTTGAAAGCTGTGATCTTAACTACAGTTCCAAGTCGTTGGATGTTTCGAGATGGGATATCGAATAAATCTGGAAAAGACTTGCACATAGTATGTATGCTTATTAGATAAGAATGTTTCATTTCATCAACATTAGCGTGGGACGCAAATACATATATTTGGGTGCTTGTTAGAGAACAAGTTCACTGAACATGACCGTATGAAAATTCTTAATGAAAGTTTATCATGTCGAATAAGAATTTTCATGTTACAATAGTACATGATTAATCCTTAGACTTGAGGCACGATGGTAACTTTGTGCATATTATATTTTACTTTGATTTATCCTTTTGATTGCTACCACAATCGTATAAAGGGATATTTTGGGTATTATATTAATATGTATGGAAGTTTGTCAGTGGCCAACAAAGGATTCGATACGTATGAAGATAAGTGAATTTCCTATGTATTTCATAGTTAGTAATTCAAAGTCCTTGGCCAAGGCAGGATGAATAGAGATTCATAAACGAATTACTAAACTTGAAATGGAATCATAGTTATTAAATCAATTTGAGTTTCGACAAAATCATACCCAAAGATTTAATCGGGAAATTTGATGTCGAAAGGATTTTACATGTATGGACTTGTAATCGAAATAGGTTTACTCGCTAATCACTTAATACTAGATTCATGCTACTTGCTAGATGTTCCCATGATATGTGGGTTCTTGAATTAAAGAGTTAATTCAAGAATAAGAGTTAATATGAATAACTCAAATTACAAAGAGTTGTAAACCCACTACTAGTATTAATTGTGAACCTAAAAGGTCACACCAATTTTTGAATGAAGGTAAAATTCAAATAGTGTTTCTAAAGAGTTAGAATTAATTGACAAATCTAATTTGATTAGATATCAATTAAAGGAATATATTAAATTAATCAATTAGATTGATTAATTGAATTTTGGATATTAATTTAGTAATTAATAGAATTACTAATTAATAGTTGGAATTTAAAATTGGATTTTAAATTTCAAATCCAAATAATAATAAGATTATTAAATAAGGAAACGGAAGAATAGATTAAAATAATAAAGTCTTGAAAAAATGTTTTCAAGAATTATAATTTTATTATTTATCTTTAATATGATTGAAGATTAAATAATAATAAGAATAAATTAATTATGGTGGTTTGGAGTTGTTAACCAATCCACAAAATTAATCTTATTTTTATTAATACAATATTGGGTAGTAATAGTCTTCCTCAAGATTTAATATTTTATGAAAATATTCTTGAAGACTTTTTATATTTTATGAAAATATTCTACCTAATATTATTATTTTATACTAAAATGTTTAGTATAAATATGGACATATTTGATGTTAAATTTAAGCTAAGTTTTTGGCTAAATTCTTCCAAGAGAAAAACATTCAAAGAGTTGAGTGATAAAACAAGAAAGAATTCTTTTAAAATTTCCTTATAAATATATATTCTATACTTCTTGAAAAACCGAGTAGTTTCTACTAGCGAAGAAACTATAGTTGGAACCAAAGTTCAAAAGGTGGATACGATTAGAGGGAAGACATTTGGATTCCTAAAGTGAGTAACCACAAGAAGTGATCGTTACCAAACCGGGGATTGGTTTCCTCATACATCGTCGGTTTTGAAGGAGTTCCAGAACAAAGGTAATTTTTATAAATTACATATCAAATCAAAATTAGTAAAAGTTACTAGATTTTAAATGATGCTTATTTGTTATCTCGTTATACTTATGTACGGAATAAGTATTTATAAGATAAATACTTATAAAATTTTAAATTCCGCTGTAAACTCTGTTCCGTACAGTATATCGAACCCAACAGTGGTATCAGAGCCACGTTACAATTTGCATCTTTAAAATCAGATTTTGATTTGAAAAATTGTTAAAAACACGAACTGGAATAAAAATCGAATAGAGTATTCGAAAACACGATTCGTGAAGGATGACACGACTCGTGTGACCGGTCGTGTGGTGTCACACGACCCGTGTGAGAACGTCACACGAGTCGTGTGACTGGTCGTGTCACCTCACACGAGTCGTGTGATGTGTGACACGAGTCGTGTGACATAAAATTTTTCCAAATTTTTCAATGTCATTCTCGCATTTTTCACACGAGTCGTGTGAGTATGCCACACGAGTCGTGTGACTAGTCACACGAGTGTGTGACTTGTCACACGAGTCGTGTGACTGATCAGTGATTAGAAAAGAGCTGTTTTGACTTAATATGAGTCATTACTACATCAACATATTAAATTAGTGAATTTATATGGTTGATTTAGGGATGATCATGAGCCTTTTATTCATAATGATGAATGATTGCATTTTTTTTTTCACTATGATTGATGGTTGCATTTTTACTTAATGTGATTAAACGAATGTAATTTATCGGGACCTGCGAGTCTCTTGATTTATTATTTGTAAAATTTTAAATTTTGTATCGTTAAAGATTAGATAAAGGTGGAGACCGTTCGATGCAAAAAGGCCCACACATGTGTGGGTAATTTTACAAGTTGTAAATTTTGAAGGCCTGTGCATGTACGGGTAGATAAAATAAATTGTAATAGAAGTAGTTCTATTTATTTTATCACGTACATAGGCATAGACCCATTTTGGCTCGAATGGGTCGTATAGGCAAGGTCATGATCATCCCACCGTATGCATGCATTAGATGTATGTTAGGTTTATTTATGCTTGTGATTCATGCGATGAATAATGCGGTAAATAAACACACGTAAAGATGGTAATTAATGAGATCTAAGCAACCCTAAAGAATTAATTTTATTAATTCTATATCAAATCATTAATGGATAAAAATAAGTTGGAACTTATTAATCCAGGCCTTCCATCAAAAGTAGACGACATGAGACTACGATGCTTTATCACTGACCATGAGTCGTGGGGTGGTTTTGTGTCGAAAGTTGTGATCCCTACTAAGTATAGTGATACTCGTGAGGTGGATTCCTCTTTATGTTGACCATGAGTCGTGGGACATTCTGGTGGGTCACTATCATGAATGTTTGATGGGTTTGATTTGACACTTAGTAATATATACGGTCATAAGATTGAGGTATATAAGGAAAAGTGAGGCAAAACATCTTGAAGGTTGTATAGTGATACAATTGTCAAAAGTTGACTACCGATATAATTGTTTCATGAGTACTTATAAAATTGGGATATGAAATAATTTTATTGGACTTCAAGCCCACTATAAAAATTAGATTTTCATAATTAAAATAGGGTTTTAATTAAAATAGTGGGAGACATTTAATGTTAAAGACCTAATATTAAATGAATATAAATTCCATAGTCTGATTATTTTCTGCTTCGTTTGTTTTTGTAGATCTCTCTACTAAAATGGCTAAGAATCCAATTGCAAGTATCCTTGAACAAAACAAATTAACTGGACCCAATTTTAATGATTGGCTGAGGAATCTGAAAATTGTTCTACAGTCTGAAAAAAGGGACTATGTATTGGACAAAGCCCCTCCTCCTCCACCCGAGGATCAGACTTCTGATGAGTATGGAGAATACTTACGTCATACTGATGACAATCTCCAAGCTCGGTGCTACATGTTAGCATCAATGTCAAATGAGTTACAGAGACAGAACGAATTGTTGAATAATGCTTCTGAAATCCTCCTTCATCTACAAGAGTTGTATGGTGATAGGACGCGGAAAATTAGATATCAGATATCTAAAGAGCTTTTCAGGTGTCGTATGACTGAGGGCTCTTCAGTTCATGATCATGGGCTGAAGATGATAGCTCTTGTTGAAAGGCTTTCGTCCCTTGGAGTCATTATGGATAATGAACTCTATGTGGATCTCATGCTGCAATCTCTGCCATCGTCATTTGATAGCTTTGTTGTTAACTTTAACATGCATAATATGGAGACTTCTCTGCCAGAATTAGTGAACATGTTAAAGACGGTTGAATCCACAATCAAAAAGGATAAGCCGGTGCTTCTTGTTGGATCCACTTCTGGATCAAAGGCTTTAAAGTCTAAGAAAAGGAAGGGGAAGGGAAAGGTTCCCAATAAACCCAACAAGAAGGCAAATAACAACAAAGGGAAGAACAAAGAGAAGGTTAATTCTCAGTCTAATCATGAATGTTATCATTGTGGTAAAACTGGCCATTGGAAGAGGAACTGCAAGGAGTATCTTTCTAGCCTGCAAAGTTCAGGTATTTATTTTGTTGAAGTTAACTTATCAGTTAACGATTCTTCTTGGGTATTAGATACCGGCTGTGGCTCACATATTTGCAATGATTTGCAGATGATGGAAAGAAGTAACAAACTAGAAGATGATGAAACAATCCTAAGGATGGGCAATGGAGCAAGAATTGCTGCCAAAGCAATTGGGACTGTTTATCTAGCTTTAAATAATGATGTAAAAATTTGTCTTAAAAATTGTTTGTATGTTCCGGATGATATAAGAAACATTATTTCTATTCCAGTAATGGATATAGAAGGTTTTAAGTTTGTTATTGAGAATGGAAGATGTTCCATTTTCAAAGATACAACTTTTATATATTCTGGAAATTTGACAAATGGGTTATATACCATTACACCACAAAGTCCCATCCTAACTATTCAACAAAATAAAAGAAAATTAGATACTCATAGTTCATTCACACTTTGGCATGCTCGATTAGGTCATATATCTTAAAAAGATTATTAACAAATTGGGACCAAAACTCGACCTTAGGGGAGAGGAAAGGTTGCCTACTTGTGAGTCATGTCTTAAAGGTAAAATGACAAAATCACCATTTGTTGGACAAGTGGAACGAGCTAAAGGTCTGTTGGATTTGATCCATACAGATGTTTGTGGAAAATGTTAGTGCCAAGGGGAACTACTACTATTTCATAACTTTTACTGATGATTATTCACGTTATGGTTATGTATACCTATTAAGGTACAAATCTGAAGTATTTGAAAAGTTCAAAGAATTCAGAAATGAAGTAGAGAAACAAATTGGTCGTAGTATAAAAGTTCTTCGATCAGATCGAGGAGGTGAATATTTGACCAATGAGTTTCTTGCTTATTTAAGAGATAATGGGATTATTTCATAGTGGACACCTCCTGGAACTCTACAACTCAATGGGGTTTCAGAAAGGAGGAATCGAACATTGTTGGACATGGTTCGATCAATGATGAGTTCCACTAGTTTACCTCTTTCATTCTGGGGCTATGCTTTAGAAACAGCAGCACATATTTTGAATAGAGTGCCAAGTAAAGCTGTACCCAGCACACCTTATGAGATATGGTGTGGCAAAACACCCTCGTACAAGTATTTAAAAGTATGGGGTTGTACTGCTTATGTGAAGCAGTTAGTGGGAGGTAAGTTGGATATGAGATCCATCTTATGTAAATTTGTGGGGTATCCAAAAGAATCTATTGGATACTATTTCTATGACCCCTCTGAACAAAAGGTGTTTGTTTCGAAGAATGCTGTTTTCTTAGAGGAAGAGTTTCTCTCAAAGAATAGTGGAGTCATAGAACTTAATGAAGAACCACAAGAAATTCCACAAAGTACCACAAATGACATACCAGTAGAGACTGGACCATCTATAACACAACCTCTTCGTAGATCTGAAAGGGTTTCTAGGGCGCCTGAGAGGCTATACCTATTGTTAGAGAACAATGAAGAGGGACTCCTTTTGGATAATGATCCAATAAGCTATGATGAGGCAATGTCCGACATTGACTCAGATAAATGGCAAGAAGCTATGCAATCCGAGATAGACTCCATGTATTCAAACAAAGTATGGACTTTGGTTGATCCACCACAGGGTATAGTACCCATAGGTTGTAAATGGGTTTACAAACGAAAACGTGGTGTAGATGGAGAAGTTAATACTTTTAAAGCAAGACTGGTTGCTAAAGGTTATACTCAAAAACAAGGTGTTGATTATGAGGAAACTTTTTCACCAGTAGCAATGCATAAATCTATTCGGATATTGCTAGCCATGGGTGCGTATTATGACTACGAGATATGGCAAATGGATGTGAAAACTGCTTTTCTTAATGGAAACATTAAGGAAGCCATTTATATGAAACAGCCGCAGGGTTTCATATCCAGTGGGAGCGAGCAAATGGTTTGTAAGCTCCAAAGATCCATTTATGGACTTAAACAAGCTTCGAGGAGTTGGAACATTCGGTTTGATGAAACAATCAAAATATTTGATTTTCATAAGAATCTGGATGAACCATGTGTTTATAAGAAGGTTAGTGGGAATGCAGTTGCATTTGTTGTTCTCTATGTTGATGACATTCTACTCATTGGGAATGATATAGGAATGTTACAATCAACACGGACATGGTTGTCTAAACAGTTCTCCATGAAAGATTTGGGAGAAGCATCTTTTATCCTAGGGATAAAAATCTATAGAGATAGATTTAATAAGATGATCGGACTATCCCAGTCTACGTACATAAGTAAGGTACTAAAAAGGTTTAGTATGGAAGAATCCAAACGTGGATATATTCCAATGAGTCATGGGGTTTCACTTTCTAAGACGATGTCTCCAAAGACACCTGAAGAAAGAGAACGAATGAATCATATACCTTATGCATCAGCTATTGGTAGCATTATGTATGCAATGTTATGTACAAGACCTGATGTTGCTCATGCACTTAGTGTAACGAGCAGATATCAGTCTAATCCAGGTGAAGAACACTGGAAAGCCGTTAAGATGATTCTTAAGTACTTACGAATGACTAAGGATATCTTTATGGTGTATGGAAATGGAGAACTAAAACTATAAGGCTTTACTGATTCTGGTTTTCAGTCTGATAAAGATGACTTTAAATCCATGTCTGGTTACTTGTTTACTCTGAATGGAGCAGCAGTTAGTTGGAAAAGTTCCAAACAAGAAACAATTGCTGATTTTACAACAGAGGCTGAATATATTGCTGCATCTGATGCTGCAAAGGAAGCTGTTTGGATAAGGAACTTCATCCAAGGGTTGGGTGTAGTACCATCTGTTGTTGATCCAATAACGATTTATTGTGATAACAATGGAGCTATTGCGCAAGCAAAGGAACCAAGATCTCATCAAAGATCCAAACACATCATGAGACAATACCATTTGATTAGAGAAATCATTGGTAGAGGAGACGTCATAATGGAGCGAGTCGACTCAGCAGAAAATATAGCAGACCCCTTAACTAAGCCTTTATCACAGAAAGTGTTCGAAGGAAATCTTGAGAAGATGGGTCTAAGATACATGAGTGATTAGAACTAGGGCAAGTGGGAGATTGTTATAGTAGTATACCCGGCGTTCCAATCGGATTGGATGTATTCTACTTGTAAATACAATCTATTGGAATTATATTAAATAATAAGGCATTACTTTATTTTAAGAGTAAACATTTATAATATATTTGCACTTAAGATAAAATCCCTAGATCACTTATAGCTATAAGATATGGTTGCGCATAGAGATGGTGATCATGGAACATATCTTGAAAGCTGTGATCTTAAATACAGTTCCAAGTCGTCGGATGTTTCGAGATGGGATATCGAATAAATCTGGAAAAGACTTGCACATAGTATGTATGCTTATTAGATAAGAATGTTGCATTTCATCAACATTAGCGTGGGACGTAAATACATATATGTGGGTGCTTGTTAGAGAACAAGTTCACTGAACATGACCGTATGAAAATTCTTAATGAAAGTTTATCATGTCGAATAAGAATTTTCATGTTACAATAGTACATGATTAATCCTTAGACTTGAGGCACGATGGTAAGTGCATATTATATTTTACTTTGATTTATCCTTTTGATTGCTAGCACAATCGTATAAAGGGATATTTTGGGTATTATATTAATATGTATGGAAGTTTGTCAGTGGCCCACAAAGGATTCGATACTTATGAAGATAAGTGAATTTCCTATGTGTTTCATAGTTAGTAATTCAAAGTACTTGGCCAAGGCAGGATGAATAGAGATTCATAAACGAATTACTAAACTTGAAATGGAATCATAGTTATTAAATCAATTTGGGTTTCAACAAAATCATACCCAAAGATTTAATCGGGAAATTGGATGTCGAAAGGATTTTACATGTATGGACTTGTAATCAAAATAGGTTTACTCGCTAATCACTTAATACGAGATTCATGCTACTTGCTAGATGTTCCCATGATATGTGGGTTCTTGAATTAAAGAGTTAATTCAAGAATAAGAGTTAATATGAATAACTCAAATTACAAAGAGTTGTAAACCCACTACTAGTATTAATTGTGAACCTAAAAGGTCACACCAATTTTTGAATGAAGGTAAAATTCAAATAGTATTTCTAAAGAGTTAGAATTAATTGACAAATCTAATTTGATTAGATATCAATTAAAGGAATATATTAAATTAATCAATTAGATTGATTAATTGAATTTTGGATATTAATTTAGTAATTAATAGAATTACTAATTAATAGTTTGAATTTAAAATTGGATTTTAAATTTCAAATCCAAATAATAATAAGATTATTAAATAAGGAAATGGAAGAATAGATTAAAATAATAAAGTCTTGAAAAAATATTTTCAAGAATTATTATTTTATTATTTATCTTTAATATGATTGAAGATTAAATAATACTCCACATAATTAATCTTATTTTTATTAATACAATATTGGGTAGTAATAGTCTTCTTCATGATTTACTATTTTATAAAAATATTCTTGAAGACTTTTTATATTTTATGAAAATATTCTACCTAATATTATTATTTTATACTAAAATGTTTAGTATAAATATGGACATATTTGATGTTAAATTTAAGCTAAGTTTTTGGCTAAATTCTTCCAAGAGAAAAACATTCAAAGAGTTGAGTGATAAAACAAGAAAGAATTCTTGTAAAATTTCCTTATAAATATATATTCTATACTTCTTGAAAAATCGAGTAGTTTCTACTAGCGAAGAAACTATAGTCGGAACCAAAGTTCAAAAGGTGGATACGATTAAAGGGAAGACATTTGGATTCCTAAAGTAAGTAACCACAAGAAGTGATCGTTACCAAACCGGGAATTGATTTCCTCATACATCGTCGGTTTTGAAGGAGTTCAAGAACAAAGGTAATTTTTATAAATTACATATCAAATCAAAAATAGTAAAAGTTACTAGATTTTAAATGATGCTTTTTCGTTATCTCGTTATACTTATGTACGGAATAAGTATTTATAAGATAAATACTTATAAAATTTTAAATTCCGCTGTAAACTCTGTTTCGTACAGTATATCAAACCCAACATTAATCCTCCGAGGTATTCTCATTAGGCTTTTTAGACATCCCTATGTATAGAACAAGCCTTGTTCATTCGCTAATAATAGCTTCTTCAGTCGAGCCTGTAACTGTAGCATGTTCCGTAGCAAAGTTAGTTGTTCCTAACCCCATTTTCTTATGCTCGTGCAGCCGAAATCGATGGCTTGAGAGAGTACAGTGGTCTTCCCTCTGATTGGGGATTGGTCGCTCCTACGATAGATGACGACTTCAGGCGTCCTCCCCGCGGCTGTTTTACCATTTTTGTGGATCAAATAATGTCGAGATTGCGCTTCCCGATTCAACCTGAGTTGTTGTCGTTGAGTAACCTCTATGATATACCAATAAATCAGTTCACCCTTAACTCCATTCGAATAATGGTGGCCTTCATAGTTGTCACCCGCATAGTTTTAGGTAATTTATGTTGGTGTTATATACTTAAGCTTTGCTTTAGTGGATATTACACTTGTTATTTCTTGATTAATGAGAATTATGTTTGGTTAAATAAGTTCCACGTTCTGTTGTTTTGCATGTAGATAAGTGGATCGTCATCGGGCGTACCGAAGATTACTATATCAGTTACTTGCGAAACAAGAATCATTGGTTCACAACCTAGATGGAATTGAACAACCCATCGGAACAGTTGTAGTGTCAACCGTACGGTTTGTCTTGACCGATTAGTTGCACTAGTACATTTATGTATTTAACAGGATCCCAGAGAGGGATGTTCGTTTTATACTGATCGTCGTAAACGAACTAGGCCTCAGTTAATTATTGCGTGCTTTTAACCCATAAGATATTAAATAGGCATGTGCACATAATTGTTGTTGCTTTGATTCTTTGGGTGAGATCCAAGCCGGGTCGACATACTTAATGAATTGGGTAATGACATTATGTGTTCGATGTGCTATTAGGATATTTACGGTCACCATGTGCGTTAATCTGATGATGTCCCCGAAGTGAGTTCATGAAGGAATATTATGCTAAACCCTGCAGGTGGATTTATTCCGGCATAATATGAATGCTATGAGTGAGCGCTAGCTTTGGTAATATAATATATTAATTAATTCTTGATTATTAGTAATCGAATTAATTAATGAACATTATATCTTAAACATGGGGAGGTAAATCGGATAATTATAATAAGGAGTCTCAAATGTAATTTGGGATAGGTAAAGGGAGTGCAATAATATTATTGTGGTGGACTTTAATATTATTAATATATTAATTGTGGGGTTGCTCCACAGTATTAATATATTAGAAGCCCTTATCCTATTCTCCTTAAGATCCCTACTGTAGCTCTATATATACAGCATTGTGCTCATGGAAGAAGAGAATCCCATAATCAAAAACGTTCGCCCCCCTCTCTCTCTCTCTCTCTCTCTCTCTCTCTCTTCCAAGGAGTTGTTCTATTTCTTGTGCTCCACTGATACAAGATCTAGATAGCTGTTTGAGAATACAGTAGAAGATCTTAAGGTATATACGGGATTCCAATCAAATCTATCATCCATCCAAACCGGAGACCAAAACCAGCAAGTGACCATACGACGACGACCAGGACGACGAGTCGAAGAGATCGCCGTCGAGATCACGGCCAGCCGCCGCCGCACGCACCCACACGCGCCACCGGAAGATCCCAGCTGCTGGAACTTAGACGCGCGCGTGAGAGCGCGTGAACCCTCCGATTTTCGACCGGTCAACGCCGTTGACTTCGCCGTGACGCCAACTTTCTTGATTGGTCAAGTTTGTTCGATTCCGAGAAGATTTGATTTGCGGTCATCTGTTCGGGCCAGCCAGATCTACATAAATTTTAAGCCGTAAGTTTTCTACATCAAACCTTTAGATCCGCTGCGCATAGGTTTATGTTGAATGTTTGTCCGTGATTTGTGCATATCGAGATCCTCATGGGTTCCAACAATTGGTATCAGAGCACGAGGTTAATCTGTTATGTACAAGATCCAGATTAAACGGCTTATATTGTCTATGTGTGCTCAAGCGCAGCCATACATATTGGATTATTTGCATAACTTGGTTTTGCAGGAAATAGTTAATCCACTATTATGGCCACCCTTTTATGTGCTTGTGCTTAATTGATGGTTGGTTGTATGGTTTTAAATTTGTTTTTAAAGCCTCGGGATTTTCGAGGAATTATGGATGAATGCTTGTATTTATTGCCCGAGGGTTGACCGGATAGTTTAATTTATTAGTAGAAGGCATGTACATCTACTCGCTGGATCTAGGAATCGATTTATGTAATTTTGTAAATTATATTTTTTGAATTGTGATCGATTGTTGGAGACCGGGCCTTCACAAAGATCCAAAGAGCCTCTACGGACAAAGCAAGGAAGAACCGGAGACGGGAGCCATGACTGGCCGGCACGGCCTCGGCTGGCAGCTTGCGACATCCATGGTGGAGGTTTTGTGGAACTTGCAGTACAAGTCAACCGGGATTCTACTGCAGTGGGAGTTCCAGTTGGTTTAGGAAAGAAATCCTAATCTAAGAATAATAAATATTTAATTGGTCATAATAGTAGATACTTATTTATGGAATTAATTATTTATTTGTTTATTCATGCATGGAATGAAATGTTGCCTTGTGTGCATCGAGTTATTTAGAATTGCATGAATATATATTAAAAATCCTCTTTTAAATACTAAGTTGAGAAGGATATTTAATGTTAAGATAATTTTAAATTCCTAAGGCCTCCATTTCTAATTCGTTGGTAAATCAATTAATTGATAGTGTGGGCTTCCCCGAGGATGACATTACTTGAAATTAATTGAAGGATAATTATCAGAACGGATTTCTAAATTTAGACGGTTAGAGGAAATCGAATGAGAGCGTACGGGTCACCCCGAGGTGAACGTATAATCGATTTTGACGACCTTAGGACCGATAAATGGGATTCACTTAGAAGCGATCCATTTCATAACCCCCCCGAGGGGTCCCTGATTTTTATTGCATGGCCAAACGGTGACCGATTATTAATTTCGTTCGTCATGAAATTGGTTTTGACTAATAGAAATTAATGGGTTCTGAAAAATCCCTTCTTTAAAGAAACGAAGAATTAGTAGAGTTGCCCGAGCATCATACTAAATTCTCAAGGTTTAAGGATATCGGTGAATTTAAGTTAGTATTGTTTTGAGGATGTCAATATTAACAGTTAAATTCAAAATGTTTAATCAGTAAAATATTTTCGTAATTCTCAGGTTTATTCATCATGTCGTTCAATCCGTTGTTTGTTATCCTAAAAGAAAATCAACTCACCGGTCCTAATTACATTGATTGGCAAAAGAACTTAGACATAGTGCTGACTGCTGAAAGCTATAAGTATGTGCTAACTGAGGCTTGTCCTGATGTGTCGGCTGATAATGCCCCAGATGAGGAGAAACAGGAGTATGCTCGGTGGAAGAAGGCTGATGAAATGGCGAAGTGTTACATTCTGGCTTCTATGTCAAATGTCCTTCAACATCAGCATCAGTCAATGGCCACTGCTGCAGATATGCTTCTAAACCTCAAGGAACTGTTTGGGCATCAGTCGAGGGCTGCAAGACAAGAGGCTTTAAGTGCTCTGATGAACACGCGCATGGCAGAGGGTACACCCGTAAGGGAGCATGCTCTCAAGGTCATGGCGCAGCTGAATGAGATAGAGGTTCTTGGAGGTTTTATTGACGGGGAAACCCAGGTCGATATCATGCTCCAATCTCTTCCGAAGAGTGTTGATCAATTCCGGTTGAACTATAACATGCACAAGATGCATATGGCTCTTCCAGAACTGTTGTCAGAACTCCAGTCGGCTGAGGCCTTGTTCACTCAGAAATCAGTTGTGATGGTTGCTGAGCAAGCCGGACCTTCCAGGCCTCACAAGGGCAGGAAGAGGAAGAAGGCTGCAGGAAAGGCAAAGGCACAGAGCACCCAGTTAGTGCCTCAAC
The DNA here is from genome assembly GCA_902706635.1 of Striga hermonthica. Lineage (NCBI taxonomy): Eukaryota > Viridiplantae > Streptophyta > Magnoliopsida > Lamiales > Orobanchaceae > Striga > Striga hermonthica. Next base: position 4,432,591 of record CACSLK010002554.1, read on the forward strand.
AGGCTGTGGCAAAGAAGCCGAAAGGTAGATGCCACAAATGCAATAAGTCAGGGCACTAGAAGGTCGATTGTCCTCTCCTCAAGAAGGGCAAAGAAGGTAACTCTCATACTTTCGTCGTAGAAACATGTTTAGCGGTTGTATCTACCAGTACCTGGTGTGTAGATACTGGAGCCACTGATCATGTCTGCAATTCTTTGCAGGGGTTCCAGGAAACCAGGCGGCTTAGGGATGGAGAGATTACAGTCTACATGGGCAATGCTACGAAAGTAGCAGCAGTTGCAGTGGGAGTAGTTACTTTAGTATTTGATGCTAGTATTTTGGTTTTGAACAATTGTCTTTTTGTTCCAAGTTTTAGGAAGAATTTAATTTCAGTTTCTAAACTCGTTTTGAATGGTTATTCAGTTTCGTTTAATAACTCAGTTGTTATTCGTTATGGTAATCATTTGATTTTTTCTGGTTCAATGGTTGGCAATTTATATGTTTTGAAACCAAAGTCTCCCACACTGCAACAAAATGAATCGAATAATGTCTCGACTAAAACTAATAAGAGAAAAGAGTCTTCGATGAATCATGCATATCTTTGGCACCTTAGGCTTGGGCACATCAACCTTAGGAGGATTCAAAGGTTGGTATCTACTGGGCATCTTGGTCCAGTAGATGATCATTACCAGACTTGCGAGTCCTGCCTAGAAGGTAAGATGACCAAGAGGCCGTTTTCAGCAAAGGGGCGAAGGAGCCAAGAAGTGCTAGGATTAATTCATTCTGATTTGTGTGGTCCTATGTCGATCCAAACTAGAGGAGGCTATGAGTATTTTGTCACTTTTATTGATGATTATTCTAGATATGGATACATTTACTTGTTGCACCGCAATTCCGAATGCTTTGAGAAATTCAAGGAGTATAGGACAGTTGTGGAGAAACAACAAGGTAAAAGTATCAAGTGTCTTCGATCTGATCGAGGAGGCGAATACCTCTTTGGAGAGTTTAGGACATACCTATCAGAAGCAGGGATTGAATCTCAGCTTACTGCACCCGGCACGCCCCAGCAGAACGGGGTTGCAGAGCGAAGAAACAGAACTCTTATGGAAATGGTTAGGTCGATGATGAGTTGTTCGAAGTTACCATATTCGTTTTGGGGATTTGCATTAGAGACAGCATGTTACATTCTGAATTCTGTTCCTTCAAAATCAGTAGACAGCACTCCTTATGAGTTGTGGAAAGGGCGCAAGCCTAGTTTCTCACAAATTTGAATTTGGGGTTGCCCTGCACATGTCTTAGTGCTGGAGGCTGGCAAGTTGGAGAAACGATCAGAAGTGAGACTGTTTGTCGGCTACTCCAAAGAAACGAAAGGTGGTTTATTTTATAGTCCTGAGGATCAGAAGGTGATCGTTAGTACGAACGCTAGATTCTTGGAAGAAGACTATATCATAGATCATAAGCCCAGTAGTAAACTTGTCCTAGAGGAGTTAGGGAGAGATATCGATAGTTCCCCACCGAGTGCGCAAGTAGATACATCACATAGTACTGCAACACGTAACACTGATAGTGTGCCAGTACAGACAGTACCTCGTCGTAGTGGGAGGGTTTCTACACAACCCGACCGATGGATAGGTCTTGGAGAGTCATCGGACTCAGTTCCAGGAGACCTAGAATCGGACCCAAGAACTTATGACGAGGCACTCCAAGATAGAGATGCAAATTCGTGGAAGGTTGCAATGAAAGCTGAGATGGGGTCTATGGACACCAATCAGGTCTGGGATCTTGTAGAACCACCCGATGGGATACGTCCCATTGGATGCAAGTGGGTTTACAAGAGAAAGAGGGGATCAGATGGAAAGGTGGAAACCTTTAAAGCTAGGCTTGTTGCGAAAGGTTATACCCAGAAAGAGGGTATCGATTATGATGAAACCTTTTCTCCAGTAGCTATGCTTAAATCCATTTGGATTCTCTTAGTTGTTGTAATATCCCGACTTTTATCAGTATAATAATATTTTAGTTCCGATAGTATTTTTCGGAATTAATTATTTTCAGTTATTTCAGTCGGAATTACCGGAACTATTTTCGACGTACCGTTTACGTTCGAAATAATTTTGGTAGTTAAGCATTATGTTTAATTTGATAATTAAACATAATTACGTGATTAATTTAACTTAATCACGAGATTAGCTAATTGTTCGGATTTTTTTTTCAAGTCACGAGCATGGCCGTGCACTTTGTGCGCATAGTTCAAGTGTTAGTAACATTGGTCCGAGATCATGTGCATGTGCCGTGTGTTGTGGTGCATTTCGGTCCATATTTCATGTTCATTGCCTGTGCGGAGAATCCGAGAGCTTGTGGAAGACGTGCGCGCGTGTTCGTCCGAGGGAATCCGTGCCATCATCTTGTGGAAGACCGTGCGTGGGAGTGTCCGTGAATGCCGTGTCGCATTAGGGGGCGGAGTGTCCAAGGCGTGTTAATCCGCGCCCAGCATTTGCCTTGCAACCCGCGCGCCCTCCTTGTCCTTATGCTAGGAATGTCGTGCAAGAGTAGAGCATCTTCTTGTCCTTTTTGCCTTGGCATACTCACGTGAATGGGACCAAGCCCTCCCCTCATTTTCTCCGCCAACTTTCGGTTTTTAAGTGAGACTTGGGAAAATTTATGCATTTTGCTCCATTTCACTCATAAGGGCCGAGAGTATTTTAGAGAGAGTTAGTGAGGCATAGTGAGTGTGGAGGGCCATTGCCGAGAGCACCCCTCGCATTGCCGTAGCCACCCGCACACCACGCAACGCATCGCCACGCACGCGGAGTCTTCACGGCCGAGAGTTCGAGAGTTAGTCTCCGAAGGCTTAGCAAGAGGTAAGTTCCCGTCGATTATGGCCGAGGATATCATGTTCATTTAAGATTAAATGTTAAAATGGTCATGCATGCGTGTTAAGTCATAGCCGTACCATCCTTGATATATTTTAAGTTATTAATCCGAACCATGTTATGATTTTCATAGAATTCCCCGAACAATCTTGCATGCTTAAATTTTTATGTGCAATATCATGTTTAAATTAGCCTTAATGTTCGGAAGAGATGTCATGTTTGAAAGATTTGGCCGAGGATAATGTGGTTGCGCACGTAGCGCACCACGGGCCGTGCACACTTGCTCGTGCATGTCAAGTTAGTTTTTCTCCGACCATTATTGCATGCTTAGCCTCTATATGCAATTTCATGCTTAGTTTAACTTAATTGTTCAGGAAATTAATCATGTTACTAGTACATTGGCCGAGAGGGGTGTGGTCGCACACGTAGTGCGCACCACGCCACCCGAGAACGCATGCATGTTATGTTCAAAAACTTCGACCACTATGTGTTATTATGTTCAGAAAAATCATGTTAAGTTCAGCTATAAATGAATTGCCGAGACATTATGTAATTTGGTCGAAGAACGGCACGACGCCGTCGGCGGTTGATACGGAAGTGGTTGTCGAGGCTAACGGACGGTCGGGAGTGACCGTGGGTCGAACGAGCGAGAGACGCGCATCGGGCGGTGATGCGCGCGGACGGGTGGCCAGCGAGCGGGTGTACGCGGGTGTACACGGATGCGCGGTAGGCGAGCAGGTCACGGGTGATGCGAAGAACGCACGGGCAGCGAACGGCGGGCGAGCTGGGCGCGCAGGTGAGGGCCACGCGGGCGGCGTCCGAAACCGCGAGGGCATGGGACTACGTAGTGGCGGGACGGACGCGCGCGAGAATAGCGGACGGGGGTATGGGCGCGCGATAGCGCGCGAGTGGGCAACGGGCGCGAGCGCAGGCCTATGCGCGGAAGGAATGGGAAGGGCTGGGCGCATGCACGCGCAAAGGCGGTCGCGAGAGAGTAGCGCGCAAGGAAACGCGCGCGTAACGGGCAGGCGCGAGAAGCCTAGTCCGCGCGGGACTAGGCAAGGCAAAGGCAGCGCGAGGGATGACGCGTGCGAGGCGCGCGGGCGAAGCCGCGCGCGACGAGGAATAGGCGTGCGCGTGAGAGGCGGCGTGTGCGAAAGGCGGCCGAAGGTTT
>CACSLK010002554.1:4445186-4459372 GCA_902706635.1 Striga hermonthica
GAGCTTTGTGGAACCTATCGATTAGAATCGATTGAAGGCCAAATCTACCTGCCCATTAGATTGTGGTGTTCAGACGAACTTCATCAATGGTACTCTACATCGTCTCAGAGTCGGCAAAAAAATTTTTAAAAGGTAAACGTCCATATCGTAACTATAGATTCCACTGCGTTAGGATTTATTTCGATAAAGTTCAATACTGTGCATGTTGTTTGACGTTCCTAACAGAACCCAACATTGACTCACCGGGGTTAATAACCACTTCCGTATCACCGCGTGCGCCCGTGTCTGCGCCCGTGTCTGCGCGCGCGTTCAGTTGTGTTGCGCCTACGTGCGCTCGTGTCTGCGCGCGTGCCTGCGCACGCCCGACCTATTCGCAGCCCTCCTGTGCACGCGCCCGCCCGAGCGTGGCCCTGCACGCCACTGCGCGCCAGTGTGCTGCCAGCGCGTCCATGTGCGTGGGCTGCACCCGTTGGGCACCCGACTCGCGTGCCTTCCATTTCTTTGAGCCACCCAGTGCCTTAGCCATCTCCACCAGGTTTTACTACTTTTATATGCATCCCGAACCATCGATGGCACGTCCGTTTAAGGAGTGGTCTCTTCCGTGCACGTCTACGCCAATGCGCGTGTTCGCGCACTTTTCTAATGAGCCCTTTCTTGCGCTCGGTTGTCGCCCACTTATGGACCACCTTTTTGCGTGCCCTTGCATACCTCCATGCACGACCTTCCTTGGCCGACTTATGTGATCGCACGTCCAACCCGCGTTCTCTTCCACGTGCTTGGACGCGCGCTATCTCTTGACCTACAAGCTTCGACCCACTCATGCTCGATCCTTGTATAGTCGACCCTTGTATGGCCGACCCTCGGCTCACCCGGTTCGCCTCATGTGCTCGTGCATCGATCTGTTGTGCCTTTCGTCGGCTACCATGGTTCACGCCTATGCGAACTCCTCGATATAAGCCTGTCCGTGCTATGCGCTTATACCACATGCTCCTCGGGCTCATGCGGCGTCTTTGTGCGCGTATCTTTGTGAACGTGCGAGCTCTTCTCGCGCGTACCCAGTCCTTTGCACAAGACATCTGTCGACTACCTCGTGTTCGCGTGGACTCGTGCCGCTTCTCATGTGCTTGAATGCCTCGCATACGAGCTCGTACCCGCCTCTTGGGCCATGGATGCGTCGTTTTGGCCCTATTTTCAGCCTCTTCGGGTCGTCTCGGCTCTTGGCCCTTCTTGTCGCCGGCGCTCGAAACCCACTTCCGCATCATGCTGGCTGGCGGTACGTGCGTTGCGAGGCGCGCTGCTGGCGCGCTACGCGCTGCGAGCGTACGCATGGGACGGACTCCGTGTTGTCGGGCGCAACTAGCGTGCGCTATGCGCGCCTGCGCGCACGACTACCGACGGCACGCTGCTAGGCACTGCGGCATGGCCATGCACGATGCGCTGCTGGGCATGCGCGTGTGGCTGCACGCTCGCAGGACACTACCGGGCATGCTGCAACACTATGTGCGGTCAGCACTACGGTCGGCCCTTCGCCGGCCGTCCGACAACTTTTTCCGGCAACCATGACTTAGCTGAACATAATATGACTTAAAATGACTATAAATGCAATAAATGCTCAGAAGTGTTCGGTTAGATTTTGAAATAGCTCGGGAGGGCTTATATGGCACCTCCGAGTGCATTTTCCGCTTAAAACATAGACCGAACAACATGATTATGATGACTTGTGTGTGCATTAAAAGAGGGCGTATAGGAGTATACCCCTCGAATCGTTCGTGAAACGCACGATGACTTGCGTGTGCTTTCTCGCGTGTTCGGCTTATGCGCGTGCTCCCTCGGCTATGGAGTAATTTTGGGGGGGACTAGATGATATAACCATACTATCATAGAGCGGTTTATGTTGTCCCGGCTCGGACATTGTCGAGTCCACTCACCCGAAGTCGACTCCACCCACATGTCTCCTCGTGATAATATATTCGGTCGAAGGTCCGGATGATTTTCTTAGTCGACTTCCACCATGTCGACTAGCCTAAGTCGATTCCGTCTGGAAGGATGAATAAGTATGAGGATCAACTAGCGATTGGGGAATGACCCAGCCGGCTCAAATACAAGGATATCTCGAAGTCGACTGAGGTAGTCTCGGGGTTCATGGACCCCTGACGACTCCAATACACTTCAATATATCAGAGGGAAGCTATTAAAGGATAAGGAAGAATCTAGATGCTGACTAAGAGGTGGACAGAATGTGAACCGACCAGGGTATTTTGGACATTTCCAGTAAGTCGGCTAGGGCATTTTGGGGACTTCAGGTAGATGTTTTACTTCTATATAAAGGGGTTGAGGTAACTCCAAAACCCTAACTCCCATTCATTCTACATTCTTCTCCATTACTGCTGCTGCTCTCTCAGAGCAGCTCTCTTCATCTCTTTCACATACTGACTTGAGCGTCGGAGGCTCTACGCCGGAAACCCCTCCGACGTTGAGTTCTTGCAGGTGTTATCGCGGTTCAGCAACGGTTTGGAGACTATCGAGTCAGATCTGAGCTCATTCCCATCGGTTCATTCTAGATCTGGGCAGTTTCTCATCGGTTCACTCCAGATCTGAGAGGAGACCCATCATTTTGGCACCGTCTGTGGGGAGTTCTTGAAGGAAGTAAGAGCTTTTCACCTAGTTCTGATCTGTTTTCGATGGCCGAGAAGGAAGGACTGCAGAGAAACTTAAACGAGGATTTCAGGGGAGCATGGACAGATAAGCGACCACCGACGATCCCCTACCCTAGACCACCGCTCCAGGTGCTGGGATTTCCACCGTTCGGGATGCACGCGCCGGCGGTAGGGCGTGAGGGAGAAGAAACGCCAATTACCCCACCTGGAGTCAAGATCCCCGTGCTTACTCAAGAGGAGACCAGCCACGTGAAAAACACGAGCGGAGAAGTCAATGGTCGTGAGTCAACCGAGACGTCCCTAAGTCTGGGAAAGCAGCCTAGACCGCTCGAGCAGGAAAAGAGACCGCTGCCTCAAGTCGAGGAGCAAACATTGACCATGACAAGGGGCGAGATGCAAAGAATGATTGCAGAGGCCGTGGCGTCCCAAATCAAACAAGAGCAAGTTGAACAACTAAGGGTCGAGCGGCCCAGGATCGAACAAGCGAGGGTCGAGCAGCCTCAAAATGAACAACCACCCCCGGAGCGCGAGCAGCAAGCGCAGTCGCAGGAGAGGCAGAACAGAAGAGTCGATGAAGAGGAATCCTCTGTCAGGACTGTCAATCCACAGGCGAGGAACGACACCCTTGAGCAGTTATTAGCGCAGGTGCGAGATGTGCAGGCTCGAGTCGAGTGGAGAAAAACAGGAAGCTCGAGGGGACACCCTTTTTTCACAGCATATTCTAGACGCTGACTTGCCTCAGGGGTTTAGAGAACTTAACATCTGGTACGACGGGTCGACTGACCCCTCTCGACATCTGAGGAGTTTAGAAAACATGGCGGTATTGCACCGCTACAATGATCTCGTTCAATGTCGAGCATTCCTGACGACTCTGCGAGGACCTGCGCAAGACTGGTTTCATCAATTGCCCCCGAGAGCCGTCAGGGACTTTGACGGATTTAGTTCAAGTTTCCTGAATCAATTCGCAAGTGTAAAGGCCCAAGAAAAGTCTTACCTTACCCTGATAGGCATGCAACAGAAAGAAGGAGAATCATTGAGGGATTACGTGGCAAGATACACTCAAGCATGTGTCGACGTCCCCTCAGCCACTGAGGAAATCAAGTCGGGGGGACTCACTAGAGGACTCCTCCCGGGATTGTGCAGAAATTCCTTGGCAAAGCGACCCGGGAGGACGTTCGATGAGGTCCTAGGAAGGTGCGCCAAATACATGAATGTCGAGGAGGCCGAAGCCGACTTTTTGCAAGCGGCCAAAGCAAAGACTGAATCCCGGGACGAGAAGAAGGATAAGAAACCAATCACGTCGGGAGAAAGGAAAGGATCCCCGAAGTCAGAAAGGGAGGGGCAATCAAGGGGATGGAGGAAAACTCAGCATACCCCCCTGTCAGCCTCGAATGCAAGGATATTGGAGGTAATGGAGAAAGAAATTCGCGAAAGTGTTGTCAGGTGGCCACGGACGAGGAAGGATGGACCGACAAAGCACAAAAGTGATCTGTATTGTCGATTTCACAAGGATTATGGGCATAATACCGACGAATGTCGGCACCTGAAGAATGAGATCGAAAGACTAATCAAAACAGGCCATCTAAAGGAGTTCATTTATAAGGATCGAGATCGAACCAGTCGGCGAAGGGAGAGAAGCAAGAGCCCTCGCAAGAGAGCGAGGACACCCGACAAGGAGGAGCTCCCTCAGAAAAGAGGAATAATTCATATGATATTCGGAGGACCGACTGATGGAGATTCAAATCGGGCCAGAAAGACATATGCTCGAGGCTGCCACGGAAAAATTGAAGTGCATCAGGTTGAGGAAAACGGTCCAGTGATGAATTTTGGGCCAGCAGACATGGGGGATGTCGAGAGACCTCACAATGATGCTCTAATGATCACTGCTCAAATACCAGGCTATGAAGTGCAGAGGATCTTTGTCGACACGGGAAGCTCGGTGAATGTGATCTTTTACAATTTTCTTAAACGGATGGAACTCGACATCGAGCTTGCACCCCTGCACACCTCACTTTTTGGATTTAATGGCTCGGAAGTCACACCCCTAGGAGAAACCACGCTCGCTGTCGTCCTCGGGGAAGGCGACTTGATGAAAGTAAAGATGGTACAATTTGTTGTAGTCGACGTCGAGTCGGCTTATAATGTGATTCTAGGAAGGCCAGCGCTCAACGCATTCCAGGCGGTAGTGTCGACCTACCACATGAAGCTGAAGTTCCCCGTTGGAGATAAAGTAGGGGAGGCCCGAGGAGACCAGAAGCTATCAAGAACTTGTTACCAGATAGCTGTGAAAACGAACCAACCAACAGAAGTTGAGGGAAAGAAGCCGGCGATGAGCGAGAAAAGGCCAAGAAATAGTGATCTCGAACCACACGGGGAGCTAATGGAGATACAAATTGGAGAAACGAAGGAACATACCATTAAGGTCGGGAAAGATCTGAAAGACGAGCTGCGAAACCAACTCATCACACTACTAAAGGAGTTCAGGGATGTCTGCGCCTTCACCCCTGAGGAGTTGACGGGGATCGACCCCACTATTATGGAGCATAAACTCAACGTCGACCCCCTCAGAAAGCCAGTAAAGCAATGACTTAGACGCCATGGTGAAGAAATCGACAAAGCAATTGAAATCGAGGTGGATAAGTTGCTGCGAGCAGGACACGTCAAAGAGATCCAATTTCCCGAGTGGATATCCAACACCGTGATGGTGAGAAAGGCATTAAACAAATGGCGCATGTGCATCGACTTCCGTGACTTAAACTTGGCCTGCCCAAAAGATCATTATCCCTTACCACGAATTGATCAGCTCGTCGACTCTACGGCTGGTTGCGAATTACTGAGTATGATGGATGCATCTCAGAGATACCACCAGATTCCATTGTGCCTGGAGGATCAGAGTAAGGTGAGTTTCGTGATGAGTAATGGGACGTACTGTTATGTCGTCATGCCCTTTGGGCTTAAGAATGCTGGAGCAACCTACCAACGGTTGATGGATCGAATGTTCAAATCTCAGATTGGGCGAAATATCGAGGTATATGTGGACGATATCTTGGTAAAGAGTAAGGCCTCAACCTCACACCCAGACGATTTGAGGGAAACGTTCAAAACCCTTAGGGCGTTCGAGATGAAGCTGAACCCAAACAAGTGTGCCTTTGGAGTAAAGGCAGGATGATTCTTGGGGTATATCGTCACAGAGCGAGGAATCGAGGTGAACTGGGAAAAAGTGAAAGCCATACTCGACATGGCTCCACCAAGAAATATAAGAGATGTGCAAGTTCTGACAGGACGAATTGTGGGGCTGAGCAGGTTCATTGCTCGAGCCGCAGAAAAAAGCTTCCCGTTCTTCAGATTACTCAAAAAGAAGTCGACCTTCTCATGGAGTGACGAAGCACAAATGGCCTTCGAAAAGTTGAAAGAATTCTTGGGCGAGTTGCCTTTGTTGACAAAACCAGAGCCCGGCGACGAGCTGGTGCTTTATATATCTGTGGGTTCGGTATCACTAAGCTCAGTATTATTACGAGAAGAAGGAGATATCCAACAACCAATTTACTACACCAGTCGAATTCTTCAGGGCGCAGAAACAAGATACTCTGAGATCGAGAAAGCCGCTTTGACACTGGTGATAACGGCTAGAAAACTAAGGCCATATTTTCTGAATCATGTGGTAGTAGTCAGGACGAACTTCCAGCTGGGTGAAACATTGGGCCGACCTACGGTATCAGGTCGACTCGTTAAATGGGCAGTCAAGCTGAGCGAATATTCCATCAAGTATGAGCCGAGGCGAGCCATAAAAGCTCAAGCCCTGGCAGATTTCATCTAAGAAGGTACCAAGAGAGAAGAAAAGAAATGGGTCATGCACGTCGATGGGTCCTCAGCGGCCAAAGGGTCCGGTCTGGGAATCGTCCTCGTATCACCCGAGGGCGAGCAACTTGACTTTGCCATTAGAATGGGATTTAAGGCCTCAAATAACGAAGCAGAATACGAGGCGTTAATCAAAGGAATTCAACTCGCAATTGGCGGAGGAGCGTCAGAAATTGTGGCACATTCTGACTCACAATTAGTAGTTGGACAAGTGTTGGGAAGTTGCGAGATCAAATAAGAACGAATGATGAAATATGTCGAAGAAATCCAAGTCTTGTGCAGGGCCTGGAAAAGTTTGAACTAACACAAATCCCTCGAGAGGAAAATAAACGAGCAGATTGGCTCGCGAGAATCACGAGCTCGAATGATGGGAAGATGGGAAGCTCTATCACCACCATGCATCTAGAGGGAAGCGTGCTGGGCGAAACAATGGAAGTCGAGGAAAAGGACGACTGGAGAAAATCGATTCATGAACTCCTACAGGGTCGAGTACCTATGGGAGATAAGCAGGAGGCAGAAAGGGTCGCTCGATATCTAAGCAAGTATTTTGAAGTCGACGGTGTCATGTTCAAAAAATCTCTGGTTGGGCCTCACTTGCGATGCATCTCTAAGGACGAAGGAACCTATGTCTTGAAAGAAATACATGAAGGATGTTGCGGAGCGCATATAGGATCGCGAGCTCTAGTGAGCAAAGCCTTACGAGCAGGATACTATTGGCCCAAGATGCGGGCAATGGCGGAACAACTAGTCCAAAGGTGCGAAAAATGTCAACGCCACGGGCAGATCACTCATATCCCCACCGAATACATGACGACCATAAACACTCCGATCCCCTGCGCAATGGGGAATCGACTTGGTAGGACTATTGCCGACAAGGACAGGGTAGAGGAAGTTCTTAGTAGTCGCTGTTGACTATTTTACCAAGTAGGTCGAAGCGGAACCGTTGGCAAAAATTACGGAGGAAAAGATGATTCAATTCCTGTTTAACAATATCTGTTGTCGGTTCGGAGTTCCGAAAGTACTAATCTCTGCAATGGAACTCAGTTCCAAGGGAAACGAATTCAGGCATGGTGCCTTGACATGGGAATAAAGCAAAGGTTTGCCTCGGTCGCACACCCCCAGGCTAATGGGCAAGTCGAAGTAACTAATCGAACTATTCTCCAAGGGTTGAAGAAGAGATTGGAGAGAGCATCAGGTGCTTGGGTAGATGAGCTGACAACGGTTCTATGGGCCTATAGGACGACCCCGAGAAACTCAACAGGCCAGTCACCATTTCACATGGTTTACGGAATGGACGCACTCCTGCCTATCGAAGTAGGCTTAGATTCTCACAGGTCGAAATTTTATGAGAAAATGATCAAAGAGGCCCTCGATATGATAGAAGAAGGGCGTGAGGAATCCTGGGTACGATCCATGGAATACAAGCAGAAGATGCGTGCAGCCTTCGACAGGAAAGTCCGCACCAGACGATTTCAGGTGGGAGATCTCGTCCTCAAACGAGCAGATGCTCTTAAACATGTCGGGAAGCTTGAAGCTAACTGGGAAGGACCTTACACCATCACCAAAGTACTTGAAAGAGGGGCATATGAACTCGAGGATGGCGAAGGACGACGGCTGCCGCGATCTTGGCACGTGATCCATCACAAACGCTTTTATGCCTAAAAATAGCATTTTGAACTCTTTTGTACTGAACAATGCTTAGTCAAATTCAGTAATGCAACGACTCCCAAGTTTATAATTAAGTTGTGTCTTTTACATTTCCATGTCGATTTTATTATAACTACTTGAAAAATCAAATCTTTCGGAACGGCTATAAAGCCGATTAACTCCAACGACTACGAAGTCGATCTAAAACAACTACGAAGTTGTATGCCTCAAGTGGAATCTCGGCAAAGGCTACGAAGCCTACGACTACGAAGTCGATCCAAAACAACTACAAAGTTGTATGCCTCGAGTGAAATCTCGGCAGGGCTACGAAGCCTACGACTACAAAGTCGACTCAAACAACTACAAAGTTGTATGCCTCGAGCGAAATCTCGGCAGGGCTATGAAGCCTACGACTACAGAGTCGACTCGAACAACTACAAAGTTGTATGCCCCGAGCGAAATCTCGACAAGGCTACGAAGCATACGACTACAAAGTCGACTAGAACAATTACAAAGTTGTATGTCTCGAGTAGAATCTCGTCAAGGCTATGAAGCCTACGGCTATAAAGTCATTTTAACTACAAAGTGTCAACAAATGAAGTGTCGATAAATTTACGACTACGAAGTTATAACAAGTGAAGTATCGATGAATTCATGATTAAAACCAATTTAAATTGCGAAGTTGCGAGTACATGACAATTCAAGCAAAAGAAAACAAAAGATAATATTCAAGATAGGTTCATTACAAGAATCATCTCGACCTTTACAATCTGAGAACTAAGTCGAGACAAGAACAAACAGTAAAAACAAACGACAGAAAAGAAAATTACAAAGAATAAAAGACGACAGGCCTAGAGATACGATTCTAAGAGTCACTATCCTCGTCAATAGTGGTTGCCACCTGACCTTCCTCACGACTAGGCCCGACCGGCTGGATCGGAGAAGTAGAGGGAGCCTCGAGCCGGGAAGAAAGCTTGGCAGCTTGAATGGCCTTAGCCTCCAGGCCAATCCACCATTGGTAATCGCCCGGAAGGGAGGGGTCACCCTCATAAACTTCAGGGTCAGGAAGCGCCATCCTTATCGCTTTGCGGTCGAGCCTTCTCGCAAATTCAGACCCCGCCACCACCGCCTCCGAAGCGTCAAAAGTATGATCGAAATATTGAACGGCGGCGGGACAAAGTTTGTCGAGAAACTCGGGCGAATTGCAGAAGGCCTTGACAACCTCCTTGCGATAAGTCTCGAGGAAGAGAGCACCCATGGGTGACTTGAGAAACGATTTGCGGCCCTGCACGATGCCGATATCCCTCTCGAACACCACCTCCTCTCGAGCTTTTTCGAGATTGGCCCGGAGTTTCTCGTTGTCGTGATGGGCCACAGCCTTGTCAGCCCTTAACTTATCAACCAAGGCCTTAGACCCCTCCAAATCCGCCTTCAGCTTGGCGATTTCTCTAAGTTGCGCCTCGCATTTGTCCTCGAGGGCCTTAGTAGAAGAAGTAGGGGCCTTGGTACCCGCTTCGAGGCCGGGAATAATGGCTGCTAAGAACTACACAAATAATAATAATAAAATGTAAGAACATAATATAAGAATGCATAAAACATGAACGCTAAACTCAAGTACAAAAAAACATACCCGAGTAAGGCATTGAGTGGCGTAGCAAGAACACTCATAATCATTCCCCTCGACACGAGCCTGGTCGGCTTCGGGGAGTAGAGAATGAAGGTATCTCGCCACTTTATGTGGCGCTGGGTGATTCCAGAGCCGGGACGACATATTGACTAGCACATCCTTGTAGGTGATGGCAGAGGCAACGCCTTTTTCAACAACCTTCTCCTTGCCCTTATCGACCTTACGGCGCTTCAGGTCGTCAGGAAGAAGAGAAGGGGTCTTTTCGTCTTGAGGCCTCTTACGTTTGCTGGGCCCCGGGGTTTTAGATCGCTTTGCGGCAGAAATCGACTTCGATCCGGATCCGCCCGGTGGGGGATGAGCAGACCCATCTGCCAGTGGACCAGTCGGCTGTTTTTTCTTTACCTCGAAACGCTTGAGTGCTTTGACTGAAATAGGAACAAATAATCAAACAAGACTGAAGTGGAAATCAAACCCGACATTATGAGAAATATCAGACAGCTTACGGGGATCATCGAGTCGAGAAATATCATCATATAAAATGATTCGCGCATGATTGACCAGCTCACGATCTTTTATTATACGACGAGCGCTATAATTACACTTATTCAACTCCTCTAAAAGTCTTTCGAAGTTCTCGGATTGAGACCGTTTATTCTGTTTAACTTTAGTACTTATCCAATTATTTGCATAAGGATAAGCACCGACGGGAGGCCGAATAAAGACAAATTTCGACTTCCACTCCGGGATATTTGAGGAAAGATCGTCAAGAAAGGTAACGCCGGTACGGCAGATCAAACAATGAGCCCCCTTTTGAAGTCGATAACTATAACAATAATGAAAAAATTCAGTCGAGAAAAAACGGAGAACTATACGAGAAACGACGATAAAAGCTATCATAATACAGAGAGCATTTGGAGAAAACTGATATATTGGGATACTATACAGGTCACTTATCTCCAAAAGCTCGACTTGGATAGGAAAGCGCAGGCCAAAAATGACTTGGTCGACAAAGAAAGTATGGCAAGCTTCTGGAGGACAGACGAAGTCGTTGTCAGGACCCGGGGTAACCAACTCCCAATGGGAGGGAAGCCCGCTAAACTGCCTAAAACTCTCGACTTGAGCCGCAGAGGCATAAGAAAAAGGGTTCAGAGTGGCCAATTTGGCCAAAGGACAGGCTATTGATACAACCTCTCGAGGATCGACGGGAGGGGTAATTATTGAAACAGGTACAGGGCTTGTACTATACACGGGAATATCTAACAAACTAATAGGAATACCTCGAGGAATTAAATCGAGGCGAGGAGAACCTTCCCGAGGACTCCTCATTATTTCCACAAAACCACCATCCAACAAGGCCTAATCATATTCAGCCCAGTCGACCTTGGGGGTAGAAACACGCGATGAAGAAGAAGGAGGAGAGACATGGACCGTCCTATAACCAGTTATCTCGACTGAACCCGAATTAGATTGGTTGAGACCCCTATCAATCAGTCTGTCAAGCGTGTTAGGGGAAGAGCCGGAATGGGAAGCTAGAAGAAAAAGAAACAAAAGCAAAGATCAGGCATGACGAAACAAAATCAAGCAAAGCACAGTCGACTCATCTAAGTCGACGAAAATATGAAAGAGGGAGAAAGTAATATGGTGTGATTCGGTGGAAACAGGGCGGTGAGTCGACATGAAGCCAACTCAAGGAAAGTACAAAAAGAAAGAAAACGGATGTCGATAAGAATCGACATAATAAAAGTCGACAAATGGTTACACGCTGTAACCCAGCCACACGCTAACAGTTAACCAAAAAGGGGAGTGTGCATACAAGATCCAACATAAAACCTTCAAGAAAAAGTTGAAGAACACGAAGAACACGAAGAACACAGGGGCTTAGAAAAACCCGAAAACCCAGAAAATAAAAGAAAGAAAGAATAGAGTAGTAGAGAGAGTAAAGCACTTACCCATATTACTCATGACGGCCTGAAAGGTGATTAGGATGCCGGAACTGGGAAAAAATCGCCGGAGGAAAAAGCTCGGATCCCTAGATCGCCAGAGTTGCAGAAGAAATTGGGAAGAAGTGAAAAGTGTTAAAGAAGAAAGTCAATCATATTTATAGAAAATAAGATAGATGTTATCCGTTAGATTGATGGGGAAACCAACGATCGTGATAAGGCACAGAATACGAGGAGTCAGCGGTTGACGGGACGCGCGTCACTCATAAGATTTGAAATTTGAAATTTCTAGAAGAAAAAGGAGCGTCAGTATTAGACTTATCTTGAAAAGATAGTCATTAATGGAGAGGATTCGACCCAAATAGCAAGGCATGACAAGCAGCCAAAGAAAATCAGATATCCCAAAGACGGGAAGAAGTGACGATCGACCCCTCATCACATCGACTGCAGCGCGATTACCAGAATATATCAAATTTTTCAAAACGGCTATATAGCCGGCTCAACCCGACAAAAAAAAATGAGGAATGATCACACATGGCCACAAAGTCGATTTCGACCAGCTTGCAAGAAGGGTTGGGAGAAGACGACTCAAAAAAATTATGTTCAATAGCTACGAAGCTGTCGAAACTGTAGCTCGACTTCGACCAGCTCGCAAGGAAGGGTTGGGAGAAGACGACTCAAAAAACTTATGTTCAACAGCTACGAAGCTGTCGAAACTGTTGCTCGACTTCGACCAGCTCGCAAGAAGGGTTGGGAGAAGACGACTCAAGAAACTTAGTTCAACAGCTACGAATCTGTCGAAACTGTTGCTCGACTTCGACCAGCTCGCAAGGAAGGGTTGGGAGAAGACGACTCAAAAAACTTATGTTCAACAGCTACGCAGCTGTCGAAATCAGTACTCGACTTCGACCAGCTCGCAAAGGAAGGTTGGGAGAAGACATAGTAAGACGAAATAAAGAGCCAAGCAATTGAAAGAAAAATCGCAAGAGTAATCACGAAGAATCAACAAAATGTAGAAGTAACGAGACAAACGAACAGAAACAATAAAAATTATATTAAAAAGAGAGGGGCTACATTCGAAACCATCTCAACCTTTACATCGGAAGATAGGTTGATACGGCCAAAAAAAAAAAAGAGAAAAAAAGAGAACGTACAAAAAAGAAGCAAAGGCGAATACTACTACAACTAAATATAGAGAAATAGAGCCTAAGCCTGCTACGAATCAACAATCAACTTTTCGGCGATATCTGCACCCACACAGCTAATCGGCTCGGTCCCAGCGTCTTCCCTTTCCCCAGCTGGCTCCACGAGTGGCAGCTCGACCTCAATCTCTTCATCAAACGGCTCCTCAGCATAGTCGGCCCCGCTTGGCTCCACTAGCTCAACCGGGCCGACTAGGGGGAGTGGGCGGACTTCAAGTTGAGAAGAGAGCTTAGCTGCATGAATAGCTTTGGCCTCGAGGCCAGTCCACCATGTATGACCGAGAGGGAGAGCCTTTTCTTTATAGCCGATCGGGTCGGGAAGGGTGAGTTTCAGGGCCGCCCGGTCGATTGTCCCCGAAAAGTCGGGACTGGCCACAGCCTGCTCCCACTTATCGCAAGCGAAGTCAGAGTATTGGATCGCCATGGGAACTAGCTCGTCAAGGAAGTCGGGAGAACGACAGAAAGCCTCAACAACGGCCTTGCGGTAGCGTTCAAGGAAAACTGCCCCAGGTGGGGACTTCAAGAAGGTTCTACGACCTTCTTTAAGCCCATTCTCTCTCTCGACCACGGCCTCATCGGTGGCCTTGAGCAAGTCAACCCTCAGCTTTTCGGCCTTTCGGACAGCCACATCCTTGTCAGAGCGAAGCTTGGCAATGATGGCGTTGGCAACCTCAAGCTCCTCTTCCTTGGCCGCGAGCTCATCACACTTGGCCGCGTACTTCTCCCCCAAGACCTTGACGTTGGTTTCGGGAGAGGTCGCCTGCTCGATCATAGTCGGAAGAATACAGGCGAGAAGCTGAAAAAAGAACGAACAGATAAAGCGATAAGCCGACAAGTAATAAGAAAAGAAGGGGAGGAAGAGTACACAAAAATTAAACTTACCCGAGGGATGAGCCGAGCCGCGTAACGGGCCCGATGGTAGGGGTTGTCGTTGGTCCGGACTTGGTCGTCCTCGGGGAGAATCGATTGAAGGTAGTTGAGAATTTGAAGGGGATCGGGATTATCGTAAAGCTGAGAAGGCTGTTGCAGGGTCACGGGACGCACTTCCACAGGGGACGACTGCCCCGCATCCTTCTCGGTTACCGGTTCTTTTCACTTTTGACACTCCTAGGAGTCGGGCACCAAAGTAGAATCCATTTCGTCATGGAACCTCTTGCGATAACTGGAGCCCGACGGTTGGAGCGGCTTAGAAGCCGAAGGGAGTGTTGGGTTCTGTTAGGAACGTCAAACAACATGCACAGTATTGAACTTTATC
>CACSLK010002554.1:4467560-4477706 GCA_902706635.1 Striga hermonthica
GGCGCGAGCGCAGGCCTATGCGCGGAAGGAATAGGAGGGGCTGGGCGCATGCACGCGCAAGGGCGGTCGCGAAAGAGTAGCGCGCAAGGAGACGCGCGCATAACGGGCAGGCGCGAGAAGCCTAGTCCGCGCGGGACTAGGCAAGGCAAAGGCGGCGCGAGGGATAACGCGTGCGAGGCGCGCGCGCGCGAAGCCGCGCGCGACGAGGAATAGGCAACGCGAGAGGCGGTCGTGTACATGAGGCGGCCGAGTACTTGAGGCGTGTGATGTGGATTTGTTTGGAGTGCAAGCCAAGCAAAATCAAGATCTAGTCAATTTAGGACTTTAGATATTTAGTTTCCTTCTTGCACAATAATATCTAGCATGTATAGGATATTTAATATTTTATTGCTTTAATATGTTTCCTAGGTAGATTAGAATTAGTCATAGTTAGGATCTATAAATAGGGACCATCCCCCATTGTTTTTAAGAGTCTTGGAATGGAATAGAAAAGAACGTTTGTTCAAACCGTGTGTTGAGAGTCGTGAGATTCGATCATACAGATCGAATTGGTGAGGCTAAGACCCGAACCAGTTCAACGATTTAGAGAGGCTAAGACCCGATCTATTTCGCGAGTTAAACGAGGCTAATAACCAAGTGAACTCAAGTATCGTGAGAGAGTTAGGCTAATAACCGAGTCGATCACACCTATCGTCGAGAGCAAGGCCGTGGCGAAGCCGTGATCGAGACAAGAAGAGGACACGAACATCCGATCCTTCATCACGCGCGCCCGTCGTCGCTCCCGCTCTTATCGCGCGCGTGCTGCCGCGTGCCCCATACTCCTACGCCTACTCGGTCTAGGCTTGCGCCCGCGTGCTGCTCACTTACGCGCCTTGTGCGCTCTCCGCCTCTGCCATCTATCACCCGCGCATCCCGGCTACCCGCGTGCCTGCCTTGCCCTGGGTGCCCCGCTGCTCCCAGCGCCCGCGCACGCTTTCGTGTACCCAGCGCCATTTTGTGCCCTACCGATGCCTGCGCATCACCTCCCGATGCGCGCCATTCGGGTTTTAGCTCCCTATCTTCACTAGCCTTGTCGGTGCTGATCTTCATTTCTGTATCATTCCCCTCCTCTTTAAGAATTTCCTTGTCCCCAAGGATAAGATAGTTCAGCACATCCACATCACTGTCGTCCTCTTCAATAGGAGATTCGCCTTGCTCCTCAGTTCTCAACTTAATGCGCTTTCCTAGTCGACCAAACTCCATCTTTCCTCGCCTATAGTCAGTCGTAATGGGCCCAAGTGTTTCCATCCATTGTACCCACAACACGATATCAGTTGCCTTAAGTGTAAGGCGTAGAGATCAATTTCTAACTCCTGATCCTGGGCCATAATCGGAACCTTCTTGAACAATTGATTACCTTGCAGTTCATGCCCATTGGCTACCTTGACCCCAAACCTCTTGACTTTGGTGGGTTCCAACTTCAACCTCCTGGCAATTCCTTCGTCAATAAAATTTAAACTCGACCCACTATCCACTAATACTTCTAGCAACAAATCTTTTATCTCGACAGTGAACCTAATCATCTTAGGACCATGCTTTTTGCACTTAACCACATGCAACAAAGACTCCTCCTGTGGCTTATCCTCCTCACCAACACATTCCTCCTTCAATTCCAACAAAAACACTTCCTTACCTTTGTACTTGTGGCCTGGCGTGAATTTTTCGTTACACGTGTAGTATCGGCCTTTTTCCCTTCGCCGCTGCATCTTCTCGTCCGTAAGCCGCCGCACATTGCTCGTTGTCCGAACCACCTCCCCCAACGGCTTGCTCTCGGTCTGTGGTACCTGCTCCTCGGTCGCGGCTTGCATGCGCCTAGGCTCCATGCGCACATCGCTCGGCCTCGCCTTGCGTATTGCTACGAGATGATCCTCGTCCAACCTTGCCGACTCCATGGCTGCTCGCATCGATCTCGGCCTATCCATTCTCACCTCAGCCGTCAATTCAGCTTTCAACCCTCCAACAAACGCCCCAACTAGCGCACTCTCGGGCCAATCCCGTACCCTACTAGCAATGCGCTCAAACTCCCTTTGATAGTCCCGCAAAATACCAACTTGCTTAATTCGAGATAGAGCTTCATCATAATCGTAATAATCACTAGAACCAAACCTTGTGATGAGCTCCCTTTCAAAATCCCTCCAATGCATGTGCTCGCCATGATTTTTGTGAAAGATCCACTACCACCATACGTTTGCTTCTCCATCGAGATGATAAGCAGCAAATTGAACTCTTTCGTACCTGGGCACATCGTTGATCTCGAATTACTGAGTTGCCCGACTCAGCCATGCATCCGGATCTACTCCCGTGAACGTGGGCATGATGATCTTGGGTCGCGTATACGCCTGTTCTTCGCATCGTTCATCGCGGTAGTGATCGTCTTGGTCGTGACGTCGTGCACGTTCCCTGTGTCGTCGATCGTCGCATCTTTGGTCCTCGCGGTAATAGTGCTGCTCGTCGTGCGCTCGCGATGCGTGCGTTGCGCGTGTATGGTGCGACGCCTGCGATCGCCGATCATCCTCATGCTCGGTCCCCACGCTGCTCGACACCGTGGACCGTGCTTCGCGACTCCGTCTTGGTCGGTGCGTCATGCGCGCGAGATGCCCGGCCAGATCATGGACCGTAAGCTCGATCCTTTCCAAGTTCTTGTTGGTAACATGTTGGCTCTCTGCAGTGGTTTTCAAACTTTCTTCCAACGCTTGGATCCTTTCACGATTTGACATCATGAATCTCTCTCTCTTTTTTTTAAGACTCTAAGAATAAAATCAAAACAACTAAGATGGTACTTTTTTTTTTACTCAACACTTACGAAAAAATAAAGAAAATAGAAGGAAAAATTCGAATAAATTCGAATAAAACAAGGAAAAATTCGGCCCCCTCAACAAAAGGTGAAATCCAAAAAAAAATAAAAAGATAGATAGACAGAAACTTTGATCAGCACCTCTCAATGAAAGCACCAATGATCAGAAACCTTGTGCTGCACGCCCGCCGCCTATCTCCTGCGCGTGTGCGCCTGCGACCGGTATTCCTAAGCCCGCTTGGCTTAGGACGTCGCCCGCGTTGCCCTCACTCGCGCGCCCAGCGCGCTCTGCGTCGTTGCTGCCTGTCGTCTGCGCGTCTCTGCCACCTCCGCGGTTGCTGCCCACGCTCGATGCCCCCGCACCCTTCTCGCGCTCGTCTGCCATGCACCCGCGTGCACCCTGTTCCGTCTAACCGTGCGCATCATGGGCCGATGCGCGCCATGTTGGTGTTATATACTTAAGCTTTGCTTTAGTGGATATTACACTTGTTATTCCTTGATGAATGAGAATTATGTTTGGTTAAATAAGTTCCACGTTCTGTTGTTTTGCATGTAGATAAGTGGGTCGTCATCGGGCGTACCGAAGATCACTATATCAGTTACTTGCGAAACAAGAATCATTGGTTCACAACCTAGATGGAATTGAACAACCCATCGGAACGGTTGTAGTGTCAACCGTACGGTTTGTCTTGACCGATTAGTTGCACTAGTACATTTATGTATTGAACAGGATCCCAGAGAGGGATGTTCGTTTTACACTAATCATCGTAAACGAACTAGGCCTCAGTTAATTATTGCGTGCTCTTAACCCGTAAGATATTAAATAGGCATGTGCACATAATTGTTATTGCTTTGATTCTTTGGGTGAGATCCAAGCCGGATCGACATACTTAATGAATTGGGTAATAACATTGTGTGTTCGATGTGCTATTAGGATATTTACGGTCACCATGTGCGTTAGTATGATGATGTCCCCGAAGTGACTTCATGAAGGAATATTATGCTAAACCCTGCAGGTGGATTTATTCCGGCATAATATGAATGCTATGAGCGAGCGCTAGCTTCGGTAATATAATATATTAATTAATTCATGATTATTAGTGATCGAATTAATTAATGGACATTATATCTTAAACATGGGGAGGTAAATCGGATAATTATAATAAGGAGTCTCAAATGTAATTTGGGATAGGTGAGGGGAGTGCAATAATATTATTGTGGTGGACTTTAATATTGTTAATATATTAATTGTGGGGTTGCTCCACAGTATTAGTATATTAGAAGCCCTTATCCTATTCTCCTTAGGATCCCTACTGTAGCTCTATATATACAGCATTAGGCTCATGGAAGAGGAGAGAACAATCCCATCAGCTCATAAACACGTCCAGCTCTCTTTCTCTCTCTTCCAAGGAGTTCTTCTATTTCTTGTGTTCCACTGATACAAGATCTAGAAAGCTGTTTGAGAATACAGTATATAGAGATTCCGATCATACATCCAAACCGGAGACCAAAACCAGCAAGTGACCATACCACGACGACCAGGACGACGAGACGAAGAGATCGCCGTCGAGATCGCCGCCGTCCGACGTCACACGCGCCCCCACGTGCCACCGAGAGGAGCTGCTGCTGGTTGATCACTCGCGCGCGTGCGAGCGCGTGGAAGCACCTTTTTCTGACCGGTCAACGCCGTTGACTTCGCCGTGACGTCAGCTTTCCGGATTGGTCAAGTTTGTTCGATTCCGAGAAGATTTGATTTGCGGTCAACTGTCCGGGCCAGCCAGATCTACATAAATTTTAAGCAGTAAGTTTTCTTCATCAAACCTTTAGATCCGCTGCGCATAGGTTTATGTTGAATGTTTGTCCGTGATTTGTGCATATCGAGATCCTCATGGGTTCCAACACGCCATTCGCGCAATAGCCAATGTTCATCGACCCTTTGTCGCCGATCGACCCCGCCGGCTCGTCCCATAGGTCCCAACCTTCCACACACCTCTCATCCATTCCCATGCAATCTCCGGCACGCCATGTCCAACCGTCTTCCATGCTTTGCTTACCATGCCTTCGAGCCTCCGATTGCCATGCCCGATTCTTCCTTGCACAAGGCCCGCAACAATGACTTTCCTTCTTAGCCTTCGCCTTCCGTCGTCACTTGGCCTTGCGTTTCCTAACCTTCAGTTTCGCCCTAGGACCACATCCTTTTGGCCAATATCTCACGCATGATGGCCGGTAAATCGGACTAGATGGCTCTTCTAGCATATTTTCCAACCATAAATCGAGATCTTCAACCATCCCATCACTTGACTCATCGGGGTTAATAACCGTTTCCGTAACATTCCCCTCCTCTTCAAGACTTTCATTGTCCTCAAGGATAATGAAATTTAGCATACCTTCATCACCATTGTTTTGACCGTCGATCACCTCAGTTCTCCTGGCTTCCATGAGTTGTCGTTCATGCTCCTCCCAATCTCTTTGTTCGTGAAGCTCCTCCAAATACTTTTGCTCCCATGCAGTTAATTCCATTTCCAAACCTTCGAGATATTCAAGATCTTCCTGATCCAACTCATCTAATGGTAAGAACATCATGACTCTTCTTTTCTTTTTAAGACTCTAAGAATAAAATCAAAACAACTAAGATGACACTTTTTTTTTTTAACTCAACACTCACGAAAAAATAAAGAAAATAGAAGGAAAAATTCGAATAAATTCGAATAAAACAAGGAAAAATTCGGCCCCCTCAACAAAAGGTGAAACCGAAAAAAAGATAAGATAGATAGACAAAAAATTTGATCAGCACGTCTCAATGAAAACACATATGATGACGGATCGCGGTTTTTGTCTATTTGGTTGTGAGTAATCGCGCACTCAGGGCCTTCGACTACACATGATAGGTGTGACTAACAGACGCTCTCACGGCCTTCTCCTAGACACTATGACTTCAAGATGCTCTAATGGCCTTCTCTCCGACACTTGTATGTAAACACGCACTACGGCCTTGTTTAAACACACGTTAGAACACAATGTTCCCCTTTCTATTCACTCATCAATTCTCAACATGTTCAATAATGAAGAGGTACATGGGTATTTATAAGTGCATAAATTAAATCTAAGCCTAATCAATCTAGATCTCCTAAATCTTGCAATAATAGAAATCCTAATACTAGAAAGCAATAAATTCCTAATGCTACTATAATTATTCTTGCTTGACTTGCACTCCAAGTAGCTTGAAGCTTAAGTCATTCGCACGCCCTAGCCAACTGCCTTAATGCGCGTGCCTCCCTTCGGCTTTTCCTAGTCCTTGTCGCGCGCGCGGCTCCGCACGCGCGTGCTTCCCATGCGTCACCCGCCGCCATTGCTTCACCTAGTCCCGTGTGGACTAGGCTTCGCGCGCCTGCTTCCCAATCACGCGCCATTGCGCGCACCTGCTGCTGCCGAACTCCTCGTGCGCGTGCGTGCCCACCGCCTCGGCTACTCCTACTCCCGCACGGACTGGGTCCTCGCACGCTTGCCCAGCACGCGCCCGCTGCCTTGCGCTGCACTCCCGCCGCCTATCTCTTGCGCGTGTGCGCCTGTGCTAGGTATTCCTAAGCCCACTCGGCTTAGGATGTCGCCTGCGTCTCCTTCACTCGCGCGCCCAGCGCGCTCCGCGTTGTCGTCGCCCGTCGTCCGCGCGTCTCTGCTACCTCCACGGTTGCTGCCCACGCTCGATGCCTCTGCACCCTTCTCGCGCTCGTCTGCCATGCACCCGCGTGCACGCTGTTCCGTCCAACCGCGCGCATCATGGTCCGATGCATGCCATTCGCCCAATAGCCGATGTTCATCGACCCCTTTGTCGCCGATCGACCCTGCCGGCTCGTCCCATGTGTCCCAACCTTCCACACAACTCTCATCCATTTCCGTGCAATCTCCAGCATGCCATGTCCAACCGTCTTCCATCCTTTGCTTACCATGCCTTCGAGCCTCCGATCGCCTTGCCCGATTCTTCCTTGCACAAGGCCCGCAACAATGACTTGCCTTCTTAGCCTTCGCCTTTCACTGTCTCTTTGCCTTGTGTTTCCTAACCTCCAGCTCGCCCTAGGACCACATCCTTTTGGCCAATCTCTCACGTATGATGGCCGGTAAATTGGACTAGATGGCTCTTCTAGCATATTTTCCAACCATAAATCGAGATCTTCAACCATCCCATCACTTGACTCACCAGGGTTAATAACCACTTCCGTATCAGTGCGGTAGCGCGCGAGTGGGGAGCAGGCGTGGACGAAGTCCTAGACCGCATAGGCGAAGGAGTAGCGGACGGCGGCGTGCACGCGCACAAGGAGGTCAGCGGTAGCGGGTCGCGAGCATGGGCACGCAAGTGGAGCACGGACGCGGGCGGAGGCCTAAGCCTCGCAGGCTTAGGAGTGTTGGGCGCACACGCGCGAGAAGAGGGCGGCGGAGACCGGGAGCGCACGCGCGAAGGCGCGCTGATGCGGAAGTGGCTAGGCAGCTCAAGAACGCCGCAAGTCGCGCCTACCATGCACGCAAAAGGCAAGCACGAGAGACGACGGAAGTGCGTACACTAGAATGTAGTGCCCGCGGGGCGAGCGAAAATGGCACATGCGCGGATGTGCGAGCGGTAGGCGCAACAGTGGCGCGGGCGACTGGCAGAGACGCGCGCGCAACAGGAACTAAAGAGCGCGGTCGAGGCATGCAGTAAGGCGCGCGAGACCCCAGTCCTCGAGGAGTGCGGCAACGCTGGGGCACACGCGTGCGGTAAGGCGGCAGGAAGCAGCGCCGTGCGTGACACGCCTGATGGGCATGCACGCGCGAAAGGAGGCGTCGCCCTAGTCCTCGAGGACTAGGGACGTGAGAGACGGCGTAGTGCGAGTAAGGCGGTGGGCGTACGACCGAAGAGAGAGAGAGAGAGATACTTGGAGCGCAAGACAAGTTCAAGATCCCTTAGTTATTTAGTTTCCTTTATGCATTATGATACTTAATATTTTATTGCTTTATTAGTTCCCTAGGTAGATTAGGATTAGATATATTTTGTGCCTATATAAAGGCCCCTACCTATGTTATTTTTCATCATTAATTTTATGAATAGAAATCTGAACTTTTGTTCTTCCACTTTGCTTTAGTTTTCCACCAAAATTCTATTACAATTTTATTCGTTCCTAGAGGCGCGGTTGTGGCTCAAAGAATACCTATCGACGATTCAAGGCGCGGGCTAGCGGCTTATCGGCAGTCGGGACACGCGATCTTCATCATTGGTGCTTTCATTGAGAGGTGTTAGATTGTGTGTCTTTTTCCCAACCCATTCCCTTTTCTTTTCTTCCCCCTTATTTTCGTTCGATTCAAAAAAAAAAAAATTAAAAATCATCATCAACACGGGTCCTCAAAGTAAAGAACATAGGGAAGAGAGAAAAGCCATGGCCAACAAAGAGATGAAGGATATGATTGATAATCTCGATGTTCAGTTCCGTGGTATGAGCGAAGCTATCGATACGTTAGGTGAAGGGCTCGATAATACGAAGACAACGGTGCAAGATCTGATGGAAACCGTGAATAGGCGCTTGGACGAGATGGCGCGCAATGTGCTCGCACAACTACCGCTGCCGCGGCAACACGACCCCGTACGGCCCCATGACCGCGAGCAGCCCGAAGGAGAGGAGCGACGGCGCGAAGAATACGAGCGCGAGGACGACTACGAGCGGCAGTCACAGGCGTTCAACTACCGCGAACGTCCGATGGTTGACAAGCCCCGCATCACGTTATCCACATTCACCGGCAGTGATCCAGACGCATGGCTCAATCGGGCGATGCAATATTTCGAGCTCAACGAGATGGACGGCCAAGATCGTGTAAGGTACGTAGCTTATTATCTTGATAGTGAGGCCAATGTATGGTGGCAAAGGCTCACAAGGATCTACCGCAAGCGGCAGCATGGCATCACATGTGCCAACAGTGAAAGGGAATTGCTCATACGTTTTGGCACCTCTGATTACCATAATTACAACGAGGCTCTCACGCGTATACGACAGACAGGCAGCTTGCGCGAGTACATCAAAGATTTTGAAGGTTTGGCATGTCGCGTGCGCGATTGGCCGGAGGATGCACTGGTAGGCGCTTTCATAGGCGGACTAAAGTTTGATCTAGCCGCAGAAGTTCGTGTCGAGCGGCCAGACACGATGCACGCAGCCATGGAGGTAGCCCGTGTTGGGTTCTATTAGGAACGTCGACAATGTGCACATTCAAATCTATTGAATAATAAATCCTAACGCAGCGGAATCTATAGTTAGGATTAGGACTTACGGTTTAAAATTTTTGCCGACTCTGAGACGTTTCTGATTTCCGTTGATGGAGATCGTCTGAACACCAAAGTCTAATGGGCGGCTAGACTTGGCCTTTCTCGATTCTAATCGAGTCACCATGGTGCTCTAATCGCTCATCAAGCTCATTGGATCGTCTCGGACCTTCGGTGAGTGAGTCGGACTGCTCGGCAACCATCTTGGACTCGAACCGGGGCTTCTGGACCTGCTGGACTGCTCCTGGACCGGTTCTGGGCTGGCTGGTCGCAATCTGGAGTGGTCTTGGCCGTCTGGAGACGCGGTGGGCTCGAGCTGGAGTTGCTGGGCTCACTTGGACCGGTCTGAAGTCCATCTCCAAGTCTCTGGGCCGCGCTTCAGCTATTTGGGCCGCGGAGACTCGCTGCAATTGGGCCGGGAGACGCTGGGCTGCTCGCAGGCTTGATAGGGCCGCTCGCGGGCCGCGCGGGCCGAGGGCTGTGAGGTGAGCGGGCTGCGCGCGGGCCTGATGCGGGCCAGAGAGCCCGCGCGCCTGGGACCAAAAAAATACTCCTATTTTTGCAAGGAGAAGGGATCGAACCCGCGACCGCGCAAGGAGAAGACAGCGCCGCACGCCACCGTGCTACCCATCGTGTTGCGTCAATTTAACGCGAACAAGGGATCAAGTACCTGATCGCGAAAACTGGAAATATATCGAACGAAATACGAATCAACAACCTTCGATCTTCTATTGTATGACCTTTACACGATCTCTAATAAATCTTGGTGGAGCGATTTATTAGATTTCCCAAAACCTCTTGATCATCTTCTTCTAAGACCTTACGGCGCTAACCGAATTTTCTCTCGAAGAAGAATCTCTCTATTTCTTTCTCGCTTGAAGAGGCCGAATTTCTCCAGCCCTTCGGGAAGAAAAAACGTGTAAAGCTTGCCAAGAGGTTAGGGGACCTAGTGTATTTATAGGCTACAATAGGGACTTAAAGGAGGTGCTAAATATGGGCTTATTCCTTAAGGTTTAGGAATCCTTATTATTTT
>CACSLK010002554.1:4479198-4489490 GCA_902706635.1 Striga hermonthica
AAATGGAATTGATAGAAACTGCAAAACACAGCTTTTACAGCATACCTCTAACAGGGAGTACCACTTTAGACCTCTTAGCTGCAGTCGTCTCGACTTCCGCAGTTTGAGTAGCAGAGCCTGAACCTCCATCAGATCCCTGAGAAGGGATAGGGCGAGTGGCTGGTTTGCTGGCCGCCTCAGCCTTCTTCTTCTCAAAGCGAGCCAAAGCTTTCACTGTCGACATAGATAGAGAATCAGTACGAAGAAAAAAAGCATACGAACCACACACTTGTCAAAACAAACAAATACAAAGGCATACGCGACCGGACTATCGATAGTAAATCCAAACAAAAACCGATACAAACGGAGGAGCTTACTAGGGTCATTGAGTCGAGGAATACTCTTGTCGATACAAATACCAACATGATTGAGAAGGGAGTTATCCTTGGTCAATCAACGGGCACTCCATGTGTGCTTATTCAGTTCCTCCAGCATACTCGCGAATAGTGAAGAGCGAGGACGCTTACGTTGCTTTGTCTTGCTGGTAATCCATTCATTCAAGAACGGATATTGGCCAGGGGTAGGTCGAATAAAGAAATACTTCTTCTTCCATTCGGTAATATTGGAAGAAAGATCGTCAAGGAAGGTAACGCCTACTCGACGGCCCAGACAATGGGCGTCTTTGCTAAATCTATACCCATAGCAGTAAAGGAAAAACTCGGGTAGAAAATCACCTAAAACTACACGGGTAACAACTATGAAAGCTACCATTATTCGAATGGAATTGGGGGTGAACTGATTTATTGGTATATCGAAAAGGTTACTTAACGACAGTAACTCAGGTTGAATCGGGAAACGCACGTCCGACATTATTTGATCCACAAAAAAGGTAAAACAGCCCTTAGGAGGGTGACAGAAGTCATCTTTGGGTGTGGGAGCAACCAAAGCCCAATCAGAAGGAAGGCCACTGTACTCTCTGAAGCCATCGATTTCGGCTGCAGGAGCATAAGAAAACGATATTAAGAACTTTGCCACGGAATATACTACAGTTACAGACTCGATTAAGGGGGTCATTATCAGTAAAGGAACAAGGCTTGTCTTATATATGAGGATGACTAGAAGAACCTAGCGGAGAATACCTCGAGGAATCAAGTCGAGGCGAGAAGACTCAAGAGCTCGAAGAACTTCAGGATCCTCACAAAGTGTGCCCGAAAGCAACGCCTGATTGTACACAGCCCAGTCGATACCGAAGGGTGAGGCATTGGAGTTAACATAGCCCTCTGGCTTGACGTTTTGATGTGAACATGGGCCGACATCGGTTAGGTGGACAGAGTCCAAACTCGAATAGTCATCAATTTCACGGGCAAGAGAACCGGAGACAGGATCAGAAACAGGGTCGAGGTTGGAATCTAAAAAGAAAAGAAAAGAACGACAATCAATAGATACTGGAAGACACGACCGAGATTCGATTCAAAAAGATAAGGGCCAACAAAATGACCAGAAAGGCACGAGAAGCGACTCGACAACAAGACAGGGAAAAAGAAACAGGGAAAATATTTCTCGTTTCAACTCGACTCGACAGATGAAGGCCAAGTCGATGGCGTATCAATTCATAAGAAAAAAGAAGAGTTAAATCCCTCATGATAAGATGTCTGACAAATAAAAACACTTGAAGAGATGAAAAGTCTGCGATCCAAGATCTAGCAGGACAATCGCCAGAAATTCGTATAAAAATACCCAGAAAATCTAATGAACATGCAAAAAATCCAAGCACAGCGCCCAGAAAAGCCAAAAAAAAAAGAGAGAGAGAGAGAGAAGAAGAAAAAAAATCGCACATAACAGTAAATCGAAAGGCGAAGAGAACTTACTCATACTCATGGTGGTTGATGTAGAACGCCGGAATGAGAAAAGAGCACTGGAAAGCTTGAGGATGCTGTGTTTGCCGGAGAAGGAGAGTTCAGAAAGATTGAGTGCGAAAAGTGAATAAGAGAAAAGGGGGAGAATACTTATAGGGAAAGTGGAAGAAACCCTAGCCCTCAGATTAAAGGCAGATTCAACGGATGAGATGGCACACGGAATACGAAGTGGTGGAAAGAGAAAGCGCCTTATCAAAGCTCAAGACCCCATTTTTGAATTTTGAAATAAAAAAAAAAAAAAGAAGATTGAGACTTATCCAACCAATTCGAGATCTGATTGAGTAAACAAGTCGCTTTACGAGTCGAAAAAATAAGTAGACATGGCATAGAGCAAGGACGGGCGACATGGTATATGAAAAGATTCAAGACATTCAGTCGACAAAATCTACTCGTAAGCTCAGAGTCTCTTCGAGTAATTTTGGGGGGGACTAGATGATATAACCATACTATCATAGAGCGGTTTATGTTGTCCTGGCCTGGACATTGTCGAGTCGACAAACCCGAAGTCGACTCCACCCACATGTCTCCTCGTGATAATACATTCGGTCGAAGGTCCGGATGCTTTTCTTAGTCGACTTCCACCATGTCGACTAGCCTAAGTCGATTCCGTCTGGAAGGATGAATAAGTATGAGGATCTACTAGCAATTAGGGAATGACCCAGCCGGCTCGAATACAAGGATATCTCGAAGTCGACTGAGGTAGTCTCGGGGTTCATGGACCCCTGACGACTCTAATACACTTCAATATATCAGAGGGAAGCTATTAAAGGATAAGGAAGAATCTAGAGGCTGACTAGGAGGTGGACAGAATGTGAACCAACCAGGGTATTTTGGACATTTCGAGTAAGTCGGCCAGGGCATTTTGGGGACTTCAGGTAGATGTTTTACTTCTATATAAAAGAGCTGAGGTAACTCCAAAACCCTAACTCCCATTCATTCTACATTATTCTCCATTACTGCTGCTGCTCTCTCAGAGCAGCTCTCTTCATCTCTTTCATATACTGACTTGAGCGTCGGAGGCTCTACGCCGGAAACCCCTCCGGCGTTGAGTTCTTGCAGGTGTTCTCACGGTTCAACAACGGTTTGGAGGCTATCGAGTCAGATCTGAGCTCATTCCCATCGGTTCATTCCAGATTTGGGCGGTTTCTCATCGGTTCACTCCAGATGTGAGAGGAGACCCATCACTATGTATAAATCCTTTTTCTCCCAATATTTTTCTATCTTTTTCTCTCTTAATATAAGCTAACTTTGGCTCGGTTTTTTTCATGAAAATTGCATGGAGAAGCTCACGGTTTTTCTTATATAAAACTAAGTAAAAGATGGTGATAAAATGAAAGTAATAAGATGATGACACTTGCTTTCAACACATGGTTTGGTGGTACTAATCTCACGCCTCATCATCACCTAGGTGGAACATGGCTTGCTTAGTCACTACAAGATTAAATTAGCTCACTAGGTGACTAAGCTTAGCAAGTTGTAATATTTTATTACTTTGGAGCACAATTCCTCACGGCAACGACTATGGTTTAAGACATGGCTTACTTAGCTTGATCATGGTGCTTAGCTTAATGTAAGCTAATAATGGGAGGTGACTTAAGCATGGTACACACACACGCACGGCGTGTGTTGGTTCTTGGCGACGGCGCGCATACATGCGCGCAGCAATGTGCGACGCGCGCACGCCCTAGGCCGCACCACTAGCAATGCTTAACTTGACATTTATACTTAGAAAAATTCGAACATAGCATGAACTTACGTTGAAATTTAATTCGAACATTCTCAACTTTTTAATAATTAATCCCAACTAACAATGTCCGTTTATAAAATAAACAGTTTGGGAAATAATTATCAAACTTAACTCGGTTAATAATTAAACCGAGTAGATTCTCGACTTAGAGTCGAACTTATTGGCTTGAACGCTGAAAATGAGCGATATTAACAAAAAATAAATACATTGCTTTTATTAATAAGCAACTGTGTTATTACAATCTACCCTCCTTAAAATATTTCCGTCCTCGGAAATACAAAACTGGACATATATACAGAATACAAGAAAAGTATATACATCAAAACTCAAAGTCGGGAGAATGAGCTCTAATGTCTGCTTCGCGCTCCCAAGTGGGCTCGGACTCTCCATGGCGATTCCACTGATACGCACGAGGGGAATGTCTCGTCTACGGAGCCGTCGAACCTGTCGGTCCAAAACTGCTACCGGACGTTCCTCGTACGATAAATTTGGCTGAAGCTGGATATCAGTATGCTGAAGAACATGATCTGGATTGCACACGTATTTACGTAACATGGATACATGAAAGACATTATGAACATTAGATAACTCGGGAGGCAGAGCTAAAAGATAGGCTACTTCACCCACTCGCTCGAGAACTTCGAATGGGCAGATGAAATGGGGATGTAACTTATCTCTCTTCCCAAATCAAATGATCCCTCGGAATGGACGAACTCTCAGAAAGGCTCGTTCTCTGACTGAATATCTCATCTGTGTTTGTCGGCTGATGACTTCTGCCGACTCTGCGCTATCTTAAGTCTCTGTCTGATCAACTCAACCTGTTCAACTGTCTCCTCGATTATCTTCAGACCGAGTACTCGAAGTTCACCAACATCGTCCCAATAAAGGGACGAGCGGCATTACGCCTGTAAAGTGCCTCGAAAGGAGCCATCTGGATCGACGCCTGATAACTGTTGTTATAGGCGAACTCAACTAACGGAAAAATTGACTCCCACTTAGCACTTCTGTCTAGAACCAACGCTCGGAGCATATCCTCGAGCGTCTGAATTAGTCTTTTCTGACTGATCGTCTGTCTCTGGATGGTAAGCCGAACTAAACTGTAACTGCGTGCCCATAGCCTCGTGTAAACTCTCCCGGAACCTGCTAGTGAATCTGGGATCTCTATCTAACATAATATGAACGGGCACTCCGTGTAGTCGAATGATCCCACGGGTATAAATCTCGGCCAACTTCTCCATCAACATGGTCATCGATACAGGTAGGAAATGTGCGACCTATGTCAATCTGTCCACTACTACCCAAATCGCATCATGGTGCTCAGACGACTTGGGCAGCCCTGTAACGAAATCCATCGTGACTTCCTCCCACTTCCACTTCGGAATCTCGAGTGGTTGCAAAAGGCCTATAGGACTCTTGTGCTCGGCCTTAACTTGCTGACAGACCAAACACTTCTTTACAAAACTGGCAACATCTTTCTTCATTCCCCGCCACCAGAATGACCTTCTCAGGTCGTGATACATCTTGGTGCTACTGGGGTGTGCTAGATAAGGCTCAGTGTGTGCCTCCGTCAATATCTCCTTCTGCATAGCCTCGACCTTCGGCACTACGATCCTGCCTCTGAACTCCAAGGCGCCATCTGCGCCTCGGGAAAAACCCTCGACTCCTCCGGCGTGAACCTTGGCCTCAATAGCACGAAAAAACTGATCAGAAGCATGCTCCCGCCGGATTCTGTCTCTCAATGTGGGCTGAATCTGCATCGAGCTAACACTCCCCGTAATCTCTGCAGGAAGTGACTCGACGACCTGAATCTGCATCCGGGAAAATTCTTGAACAAGATGGTACTGCTGAGTAAAAACACATGATAATGCACCATTTACCTTTCAGCTTAGGGCATCAGCTACAACATTCGCCTTTCCCGGATGATACTGAATCGTGCAGTCATAATCTTTAACGAGCTCTAACCAACGTCGCTGACGCATGTTGAGCTCCTTCTGCGTGAAAATATACTGCAGACTCTTGTGATCGGTATAAATCTCGCACCAACCGCCTTAAAGATAATGTCGCCATATCTTAAGTTCATGCACCACTGAAGCTAACTCCAAGTCGTGCGTAGGATAGTTCTGCTCATGGGGCTTCAACTGACGTGAAGCGTACGCTACAACCTGGCCATCCTGCATAAGTACACACCCCAAACCCTGTCTCGAAGCATCACTATAGATGGTGAAACTCCAAGAAGGATTCCAAATAGTCAACACCGGTGCCGTCGTAAGCCTCTCTTTCAGCTCATGAAAGCTAGACTCACAATGATCTGTCCATTTGAACTTCACAGACTTCCTCGTCAACTGGGACAAAGGGAGGGCAATCTTCGAGAACCCCTCAATAAATCTGCAATAATAACCTGCAAGGCCGAGGAAACTACGAACCTCGGACAGATTCCTTGATGCTGACCAGTTCTGGACTGCGGCAATCTTAGATGGATCAACCTCGATACCTGCCTGAGTAATAATGTGGCCAAGAAAAGCCACTCGCTGAAGCCAAAACTCGCATTTAGAAAACTTAGCTTATAATTTTTCACGTCTAAGGGTCTCAAAAACGGCCCTGAGATACTTCTGCTTTCTGTTCCTAGAATTTTCATAGATTATTTCGGGTAGGCTCCCGGGAAAGTGGATCAAGGAAAGGTAGCTTGCTATCGAGGCAAGTGTTTGCTTATGCTTTATGTAGTGGTCGGCCTTCCTATCTTCTCTTCATTCTCCTTCTGGCTCTTAGAATAGATAAGAATATCATCAATGAATACAATAACAAACTGATCGAGAAAAGGATGGAATACACGGTTCATCAAGTCCACGAACACCACTGGGGCATTATTGAGACCAAATGGCATAACCACGAACTCGTAATGACCGTATCTGGTTCGGAATGCTGTCTTGGCGATGTCTGACTCCTTGATCTTCAGTTGATGGTAACCTGAACGTAAATCAATCTTAGAAAATACACAGGCTCCCCTCAACTAGTCGAACAAGTCGTCAATTCTGGGAAGCGGATATTTATTCTTGATCGTCAACCGGTTCAGATCCCGGTAATCGATACAGATGCGCATAGAACTGTCCTTCTTCTTGACGAATAGAACGGGTGCTCCCCAAGGTGAAACGCTCGGTCGAATAAAACTGAGATTCAGCAACTCCTAGATTTGAGTCTTTAACTCCTGTAACTCCTTAGGTGATATTCGGTACGGAGCCTTGGATACTGGTCCGGCTCCCGGAAAAAGATTGATAGAAAACTCTACTTGCCGGCAGGGTGGACCACCTGGAAGCTGGTCTGGAAACACGTCCACAAACTCACGAACGTTAGGAATGTCGCAAGGTGTCCGTGCTTTAGTTCGTCTCCGACAAGGCTCACTAGGTATTCCTGGCAATCACCTCGTCGTAGAATCTTTCGGGCTTTCGCCATAAAAATGATATGAGGCAGAGTACGGGTCCTGGAACCGAAATAAGTGATCTAGTCATCTCCCGGAAGAGAAAGAGTAATCTCCCAATCGTGACAACGGATATCTGCATGAAAACGGGCTAGCCAGTCCATACCAAGAATGAGTCAAAGTCCCTCATCTCGATGACATAAGCGTCGGTAGTCAAGATACGACCGCCGACGGAAAGGCTGAGACTCTCGGCTTTGGCATCAGTCACTATCTTTCTCCCCGAGGCTAAACTCACCTCGAGAGAATCGACAACGTTGACAGAATGAACCCCAATGGCATCCAGACATCGGCGTGATATAAAGGAATGGGTCGCTCCGGTGTCGAATAAGGCAAAAACAGGAACATCATTAAGAATAATCATCCCAGAGACAGTACCTGGGTGCTGGTCTGCTTCGGCCTGATCGACGGCATAAACACGGGCTTGCTTTCTCCCGCATTGCTGCTGCTGGGCTGTCTCGGTGGTTTCTGTCTGGGCTGTTGGGGCTATTGTTGAGGTTGCTGTGGCCGTGGTGGTTGTTGTTGCAGTCATGCTGGGCAATTAGCACAGGTATGCTCGGGCTGTCGGCAATAAAAACAGATGTTTTGGCCTACAAGGCATTCTCTGCGGTGAAGTCGTCCACAAGTGGGGCAAACAGGTATTGGCTGCTGCTGTCTCTGGCGGTTCCTACGGTCGTCTGGGCCTCCTCTAAACTTCCTCTTGCCTTTGTTCTTTGGTGGTTGGGCAGCAGGTGGCATGGACAATGACTGAGTAGGGGTAACTGGTGGAATCTGATCGCGGTTGGCCTCCCTCCGAATGTTGGCGTCCACCTCCGGGGCTATAGTGACGGTGTGGGCATAGGCTTGGACTCTGTGACCCACAATGTTATGACGGACTGCTGGTAAAAGCCCGTTAGTGAAACGTCTCGATCTTTTTGCCTCCGTCCTCACGAGCTCGGGAACGAAGGCTCCAAGTCGAGTGAATTCTCACTCGTACTCGTCCACTGACCGAGTATCTTGCTTGAGCGCCAGGAATTAACGCTCCATTTCTGCTCGATAATAAGCATGGTAGTACTTTTCACGTATCAACTCCTTAAAATTGTCCCACGTACAACCTTCCTTTTCACCAGGACGCATTCCCCAGTAGGCATTCCACCAGAGACGTGCGTCACCCGTCATTTGGATCTGTGCGCAATGGACACGATAACGCTCAGGACAGTCCATGACCTCGAAAATCATTTCAAGGCCCTGGACCCATTCGTCAACGATTCGGGGATCTCCCTGGCCGGAAAATTTCTCTGGATGGTAGTCGCGAAACTGAGCGACTACGGTGGCCTGGGGGACCTCCTGATGATCGGGATCTCTACGAGGCGGCATCTGAATATTGAAAAGTTGAATATAATCAGATACATGAATATAACATGGCAAAATACATTAACTGATTAGTAATGCGCACAAATCTCTTGACGAGTTGCTAAAATTAACCCGAGAAAACTAGAGTCGAATGATAAACTGGAAAGATTCGACTATACCCTGAAAATACTCCATGACTAACTCGAGCATCTATACTGGTTTCTAGGGTTAAATGTCTAACACCCTCTACTGAGCATAGACTTAGACATTCGTTTAGATATAGAAACTGGAAAAATCAGCACTTACCTGGTAGTCGGCGAGGCGTGAGCGTGGCGTGGTCGGGTTTTCTGAAAATTTTCTGACTTATTAAAGTATTCAGATACACAAAAGCGTGCTCTGATACCAATTGCAACACCCCGCTTCCTTATTAATATTAGAGTTAAATTTTCGCAAAATATTACTTGAAAAATACTTATTAGTTTGCGAAATCGTGATTCGGGATGTTACTGGAAAACTTTTCTTTTTTCAAAATACGCTATCTTTTCTATGTTAAATTTATTAAGAAAAACGGATTATATCTAGTCAAACAAGCATGTAAAACTGTATAAAATCCGACTGGTAAATCGGACCAAAATCGAAAAGTCTGAAAGTAACAGCAGAAGTAAACGTGGCAAAATAAATATATACATGTCCAAAAGTCCATAAACAGCGTATAGACAAACCCACGACCACCAGCGCAGCTCACTCCTCAGAACTGACCCTGTGACCTGAAAAAGATAATATAGTGGGGGCGTGAGCACTAAAAGCCACTGTGCTATGCAGAAACACATGTTGAAATAAAACAGTAATAATAAATCAAAAGCATACATATAATCTGTGACTATGTCATGTCTGTGAACTGGCTGGTCAACAGTATAAACTGGACCAGATACTGGATCTGCCGGCTATAATAAACTCCGCCGGAACCATGTACACACCCTAGTGGGCAGATCACGCCACTAGAACTCAGAATGGATTGAGGGCACCTGAACCGGCCACCATTCTAAGCGGAACTGGTATATACATACCTCGAACATGATAGCTATCATTATACTCAATGTAATATTCAGTCTGAGTCCCTACCTGAACTGCTAGTCTGAAACTATAAGTGTTGCTGCTGATCAAACTGTAAAAATATATAAATAAACAAACACTAATTACTATGCTCAGACTGACTGAAAATAGTTGTTAAGATGCTCGACTCGATCTAAATATTTAACTAGAATAATCTCGGGGTCTAACTTGACTGACAAGAAAAACTGGACTAAACTGGTCTGTTATACTGGACTGACTGGATTTAAAATTTAATTGAAATACTGAATTGAACTCGGACCAGGTCACTGAGTCCTGAACTGCTCAAGTAACCGGTCTGAACTGGTCGGTTCACTGGCTGGCCAGACCGTCGGATTGTTGTGGTCGGGCGGTCAGCCGCTGGCTGCCCACCGGCACGGTCATGCGCGCATACTAGGCGCGGCCTGGGCGCTGCCGGCGCTGTTGCCGCTGGCTTGCGCATGGCTGGGCTTGGTCCGTGCGCCGGCGGGTGAGGCTGGCACCGCGTGTGCGTTGGGGACGGCTGATGAAGATCGTGTGTTCGGCCTTTCGACAAGCCACGCGAGTGCCTTAAATCGAGATAGGGTCTCGAAGATCCGCGTCCACAGTCCTTCGAAACAAGTAAAATTGCAATAGAACTCAAGGAAGTCTTTGCAAAGTGTTTGAACAAAAGTTCGGATTTTTGTATTAAGAAGAATCAATTGTAATGCAAGTGTAAGCGTCCGGGTCCGGCTTGGAGTAGATCGATTCTTGTCCTTGC
>CACSLK010002554.1:4489590-4501239 GCA_902706635.1 Striga hermonthica
TCGACCGGCTCACCAAATCGGCTCGTCTTTATACAGATAATATCCTATATCAAATTGTATCCTAAGTAACAATGCTTGCGCCTATTTATAAGGCTCAAAATAAAGATCTAATCCTATTCTACTAAGGCTAATCTACTTAAACTAGGAAAGCAATAAAACATAAGATATCCTACCATACTAGGAATTAAGGAAAGAAAAGGATTCTAATCTATTGAATCCGCTTTGCGTCGCCCAACCCTAGCTGCCATTGTGCGCGTGCCGGACTCCCGTGCCCACGTCATCCGCATCGCCTATTCCTTGCGTGGTTAGGTGTGCTCGCGTGTGAATCCCCTCGGTCGTACTCGCGCTATCGCGTCCTTGGTTGAAATTCTCGCGCGCGTCACCGCTCGCGTGCGCATGCCCGCTAACGAGTTGGGCCTCGGTAGCCCGGCGGGTTAACCTCCGCCGTGCATGATAAGCGCCGCTTGCCGCATTCTTTAGCCTTCTTGTCATGTTCTCATCATTCTCGTCCCCTTCAAGTGCTTCCTTGTCCTCAAGGATGAAATCGGGAAATCTTTCGCGCATCTCGTCCCAACTTTCCCAAGTTGCCTCTTCACTCGGCAAATCTTCCCATTCGACGAGTACTTCCCAAAAGTATTTTCTGGCCCTTTTGATTTGCCGGTACTCGACCGCGCGGCCTGGCCAGACTACAACTTGTCCATCCTGTGCGACCGCGGGTAGCCTATCCTTCGCTGACTGCGCCTCGCCAAGACTTCGCTTGAGATGCGAAACATGTATGACCGGATGTATATGAGAATCGCCCGGCAACTCAAGTCGATAAGCAACCTTCCCGATCTTGGCCAAAATTTTATAAGGCCCATAGTAACGAACCCCAAGTTTGGTCGCGGCCCTTTGTGCGGTCGTCCGTTGCCGAAATGGCCTTAGTTTTAAAAACACCAAGTCCCCGGGCTCGAACTCCTCGTCGCGCCTCTTTCCATCGTGGTACGCCTTCATTCGATTGATCGAGCCCTCAAGTGTTTCCTTAAGTTCACGTAACATCAAGTCACGCTCGACCAACTCCTGATCCACCTCATCGTTCACCGCACTACCTATCGAGTAGCTCATAATCATCGGAGGTTTGCGCCCGTACACAAGCTCGAACGGCGTTGCCTTGGTCGAGCTATGGTAAGTAGTGTTATACCAGTACTCGGCCCAAGGCAAGTAACTCTCCCACCTTTTTATTGATGCACGTAACACCTAAGATATTGCTCGAGCGTGCGGTTGGTCACCTCCGTTTGCCCATCGGTTTGCGGATGATAGGCCGAGCTCATGGAAAGCTCGGTCCCTTGCAACTTGAAAAGTTCCGTCCAAAAGCTACTCATAAAAATTCGATCACGATCGGACACAATGGAGCGCGGTACTCCATGTAGCTTCATCACATACTCAAAAAATAACCTTGCAATTGACGTTGCCGTGTACGGATGCGTGAGAGGAATAAAATGTGCATACTTGGTAAGGCGATCGACGACCACCATGACCCCATTGAACCCATTCGAAAGCGGCAGCCCCTCGATAAAATCCATGGTAATGTCTTCCCAAATTCGCGCTGGTACCGGCAATGGCTGAAGTAACCCTCCCGGTTGCCGCGAGTCCGCCTTTGTGCGCTGACACTCGTCGCATCGCGCGATATAGTTGTGCACGTCTCCTCTCAGTCCAGGCCAATAAAATGTGCTCGCAATCCTCATCCAAGTCCGGAACACTCCCGAATGTTCGCCAAATTTTGAGTCGTGGAAGTGTTTGATAACACGCTCACGCAATGAGCCTTTCTCGGGCACGACAACTCGTCCGTGATAAAGGAGCAGGCCATCGTGCACATCGTGGTCGTCATCCTTGTCCTTGCTCTCGATCACCTTCTTCATT
Source organism: Striga hermonthica (assembly GCA_902706635.1). Classification (NCBI taxonomy): domain Eukaryota; kingdom Viridiplantae; phylum Streptophyta; class Magnoliopsida; order Lamiales; family Orobanchaceae; genus Striga; species Striga hermonthica. Next base: position 4,491,490 of record CACSLK010002554.1, read on the forward strand.
GTGTCTCGGCAATGGGTATCCTCATCTTGCGCTTTCCGGAGTTCGTCCCAAATAGCCCATGTTGGTCCCATCACGGCATCGAGCTCCGCAACATCCTCTCGCCTAGACAATGCGTCGGCCACAGTGTTTTGGCGACCGGGCCGATACACTGTCTCGAAGTCGAACCCCATTAGCTTGGACACAAACTTCTGCTGCTCGGGTGTCACGATCCTTTGCTCGAGCAAGTCCTTGAGCGGCTGTTGGTCCGTGACTATGCGAAAACGTCGCCCGAGTAGATATGGTCTCCACACGCGCACGGCCTCGACCACGGCCAGCATCTCCTTCACGTACGCGGACAGCCCCAAGCGCGCTGGCCCAAGCGCCTTGCTAAGATAGGCCAAGGGCCGGCCTTCTTGCACTAAGACGGCTCCGATCCCAATGTCGCTCGCATTCGAGTGAATCTCGAACATTACGTCAAACCTCGGCATCGCGAGTAAGGGTGTGGTCGTCATGGCCTTCTTTAACTCCTCGAACGCCATCTCGCTTGCCTCGGTCCACTTAAAAGCTCCTTTTTTTGTCATCTCCGTGAGTGGCTTAGCGATGGTTCCATAGTCCTTCACGAATTTTCGATAATAGCGCGTAAGTCCTAGGAACCCTCGTAATTGCGTCAAGCTCACGGGCTTCGGCCACCCCACCATCGCCTCGATCTTTCTTAGGTCCACCTTAACACAATCATGAGAAATAAAGTGCCCAAGGTACTCGACCACCTCTTGAGCAAACGAGCACTTGGACGGCTTGATATAAAATGAGTTAGCCGCCAAAATCTCCAAAACAACTCGCAAGTGCTCGAGATGATCTGCCCATGTTTTCGAGTACACCAAAATGTCATCAAAGAATACTAACACTAACTTACGTAGGTACTTCTTAAAAATCGAGTTCATGGCAAATTGAAAGGTCGACGGTGCATTGCACAACCCGAAAGGCATTACGAGGTATTCGTAATGCCCTTGGTGCGTGCGAAAGGCCGTCTTTGGCACGTCGCTCTTGGCCAATCTGATCTGGTGGTAGCCCGCACGTAAATCGAGTTTCAAAAAGTAGCATGCGCCTCCAAACTCGTCTAACATGTCGTCGACACTCGGTATAGGATAACGGTCCTTCGCGGTTGCCGCATTGAGTGCGCAGTAGTCGGTGCAAAACCGCCAAGTGCTATCCTTTTTCTTTGCGAGCAACACCGGCGACGAGAACAGACTCGTGCTATGCTGAATGAGCCCAGACTCGAGCATCTCGCCCACTTGCCGCTTGATCTCCGCTTTTTAGAAGTGCGCGTACCGATACGGATGCACGTGCACTGCTCGCCCTTCATCGACCAAGGGAATTCGGTGGTCGAACTCCGATGCGGCGGCAACCCCTTAGGCTCGCCAAGGACTTGGTCGAACTCCTCGAGCAAGTCGCGCACCTCGCGCTGCCTTTCCTCGATCATTCCCGCGTCTTGCCCCGTCCGCTCGACCACAACGGCAAATAACAGCCCACCACTTCGCCACACCTTCTCAATATTCTCAAGCCCAACCTCCTTGGTCGATCCTTCATTTGCTTTCAAGGTGACCAGCCTATCATCGGTCTCGAACTTCATCACGCCCTTCCGGTAGTTGGGCGTCACGTCACCGAGCCCTTCGAGCCATTGCACACCAAGCACCACATCCGACCCTACCAATCGTAAGGCAAACAGGTTCGCCTTTACCGTTACTCCTTGGAGTTTGATTGGCACTCCTCGGTGTACCTTCGAGCACCGCAGTCGCTCACCATTAGCCACCCGCACCTCGAATGGCTCGACCATGGACGTGGGTAGTTTAAGCTTGTGTGATAGCGTCGCATTAATGAAGTTGTGCGATGACCCATTGTCCACGAGCACAGTCACTCGCCGGTCCTTCACCCACGCCGGCAAAATCATCATCCTCGGGCCCTTGGTGTCCGCCATGGCGTGCACAGAGATCTCGACCTCATCATCGAGCACCTCGACCTCCTCCGCTTCTCTTTCTTCTGCAAACTCTGGCTCCTCATCACCCGAGTCTACAAACTTGATCAGAAAATTTTGCTTACATTTATGACCCGGGGTGAGCCTCTCCTCGCACTTAAAGCACAGTCCCTTCTCACGCCTCCGAGCCATCTCTTTGACCGTCAATTGCTTGATCTCCAGAACAGGGGGTCGAATGTTGCTCGTTGGTTTGACCCCTGTATTGAACGTGTTCGAGCTGATCGGCACCCGGCGCGGTTCCCGGGCGTGGAGATCTACCCGTCTCCTTCGCGTTGCGGCCAGGGGCTCATCGCGCCATCGAGCGACTTCCATCGCCTTTTGCATGGTGTCTGGTTGCTCCAATCGTACCTCCGCAGCCAAATCGTACCTAAGTCCTCCAATGAATGCACCAACCAAGGAACTCTCGGGCCACCCTCATACTTGACACGCCAAGCGTTTGAACTCCTTTTGGTAATCGCGTAGAGTGCCCGTCTGCCTAATGCGCGAGAGCGCCTCGTCATAGTTGAGGTAACTTGACGCTCCAAACCGCGTGAGTAATTCTCGCTCAAAATCATTCCACATGATTTTTTGATTGCGGGTCTCGTATACGCTTGTGAGCCATTGCCACCACACGTTGGCCTCCCCATCTAGGTAATAGGCCGCATACCTAACCCAGTGCCTCGCCGGCGTCTCGTTCAATTCAAAGTACTGCATCGCCCGATTGAGCCACGCCTCGGGGTCGTTCCCCGTGAAGGTCGAGAGCATTATTTTTGGCTTGTCAACCCTCGGCCTCTCATGCATGTTGGATGCTTGCGAGTTCCGCTCGAATTTCTCCTCCTCATGCTCCCACTGCTGTTCATGTTGCCGTAGACGCTCGCGTGCGTTTGTGCGAATTCGCTCGTGAGCGCGCGGCTGCTGCTGGAGTTCTTGAAAGTTTCGCCCCATCTCCTCAAATTTTTGGGTCATGAATTGCATCATCTCCTTCATGGCCACCTTGTGAGACCCGAGTTCTTCCCCCATGGTAGACATGGTCTCGGTCATGCCCGAAACCCGTGCATCAAGGTCAACGATTTTGTCCTTCATCTCTTTGTTGGCCATCTCCTTCTTCTCTTTTTTTCTTTCTTTGCTACGAGGACTCGTTTTGATATTTTTTTATTTTTATTTTTTTATTTTTTGAACGAAGAAAGATTGAACAAGGAAAATTAAAATTAGAATCAGGAGGAAGGAGAACACACGATCAAACACCTCTCAATGAAAGCACCAATGATGAAGATCGTGTGTTCGGCCTTTCGACAAGCCATGCGAGTGCCTTAAATCGAGATAGGGTCTCGAAGATCCGCGTCCACAGTCCTTCTAAACAAGTAAAATTGCAATAGAACTCAAGGAAGTCTTTGCAAAGTGTTTGAACAAAAGTTCGGATTTTTGTATTAAGAAGAATCAATTGTATCCTAAGTAACAATGCTTGCGCCTATTTATAAGGCTCAAAATAAAGATCTAATCCTATTCTACTAAGGCTAATCTACTTAAACTAGGAAAGCAATAAAACATAAGATATCCTACCATACTAGGAATTAAGGAATGAAAAGAATTCTAATCTATTGAATCCGCTTTGCGTCGCCCAACCCTAGTCGCCATTGTGCGCGTGCTGGACTCCCGCGCTCACGTCATCAGCATCGCCTATTCCTTGCGTGGTTAGGTGTGCTCGCGCGTGAATCCCCTCGGCCGTACTCGCGCTATCGCGTCCTTGGTCGAAATTCTCGCGCGCGTCACCGCTCGCGCGCGCATGCCCGCTAGCGAGATGGGCCTCGGCAGCCTGGCGACTTAACCTCTGCCGTGCATGATAAGCGCGGCTCGCCACATTCTTCAGCCTTCTTGTCGTGTTCTCATCAACGGCTGTTGGCGTGCTGCTGTGCACTGCCAACGGCTACTGGGCGCTTGCCAGGTGCGACTGGCCACTGTCGTGCGTGCTGGCTACGGCACTAGCACGCACTGGCACTGTCGGGCGCTGTTTTGTGCCTCGGGCAGGCGGCTGGGCATGCGGGCGACGCTGCTCGCGCGTGCTGGGGTGACTGGGCGCTCGGACGTGCTGCCGGGCATTGGCCGAAGCCTGCTGGGCACTGCTGGCATGCTGTTGGGCACGCTAGTGTGCGCTAGGACTGGCCAGCAGATACGGAAGTGGCTAGGCAGCTCAAGAACGCCGCAAGTCGTGCCTATCACGCACGCAAGAGAATGGCACGGGCCACATGCGAGACGCACGTCCTGAAGTAGGAGACGCGCACGGAGCGCGAGACTAGCCAATGAATGGGCAAGGATGACTGCGGACAACTAACGTGCGGGGCAGACGAGCAGGCACACACTAGCGCGGACGCGCGGCACTCACGGGCATTGGGCGCAACAGGTGCGGGCGCGGGCAGACGACACGCACGCGCGATGTGCGCAGCGGAGCAGCGCGCTGTTGCGGAAGTGGCATTCGAGGCCCGAGCACGCCGAGAGCCTATGGCCGAGACGATCCGAAAAGGCCGAAAAAAGGGCCAAAACCACGCATGCATGGCCTAAAAGATGGGTGCGAGCCCGTATGCGAGGTTCACGAGGAAGGCGACGTGATCCGTGGACACACGCATGGCCTCGGGCTTATCGTACGAGTTCAAGACACGCATGGTTGAGACCTGGAAACTTTGCAGGTCGACAACGAGGACAGGGTGAGATCCGGTATGAGACACGCGCACGAGAAGGTTCTAGAGGCCTCGTGAGGTGAGGAATAGCGCGCGAGGAGGCACGCGGGGGCGTACGCGGACGTGATGCACGATCACACGAGGTGAGCCTGGCGAGCCGAGGAGCGAAGATTCTAGAAGATACTTAAATTGATTAGGTTAATTAATTAGTTGTTTAGTTTAGAATTAATTACTTTGTTCCTGTTAGTTAGCATATTAATAGGTTAGTATTTGTTTTGTCATAGTTAGTATATAAGTTTAGTGATTTTATTATTGCCGTGAGATAATTAGGTTGGTTAGGTTAGTATGTTATTTAGTCGTAAGTTAGTAATGTTAGGATTTAATAATTGTTAGGTTAGGATATATTAGTAGCCTAAGTTAATTATTAGTATTAGGATTAGTTTAGTTGGTTAGGTATATTATATTTTGATAAGTCTTCAGATACAAGACTTTTAGTTACCTTAGGACTATATATTATTTCATAGTTAAAATTATAGCTCTTATAGGACTAGATCTAGTTTTTCTTATAAATACCTATGTACTCATTCAATTTTATAAAAGTAATGAATTAATGAAAAAATAGACCTTTGGTCACCAATATCTTGTGTTAGAATTCTTTTGAGTTTTACTACAAAATCCTTGTGTCGAAAAGGGCGTTTCACCGTATAGTTCGTCATAAGCTCAAGTTTGGCAAGGACTCACGTCCGAGCTGTCTCATCTATCGTGAGAAGATAAGGAGAAATCCGAGTCGTCCACACTTATCGCCGAAAAGGAAGCCGTGGCAAAGCAACTTTCGAAGCAAGTCGAGTTGAGCGGATACACGATCCTTCATCATTGGTGCTTTCATTCAGAGTGATTGGTCAAATTCTTCTTTCTTTTGAATTTTTATTTTCTTTCTTGAGTTTATGAAAAATAAATAAATAAATAAATTGTTTTAAGTTTGTAAGGTTCCGTGCGTGAGAAAAAAAGAAAAGAAAAAAAAGTTGTTTTTTTATTGTGAGTTACGTGAGTGATAAAAAAAATAGTGTTTTTTTTTATAATTATTGTAAGTGTGCATGAGTATTGTTAGGGAAAAAAAGTTTGATTTTTGTGTGTTAGAAAAAAAATGTTTTCTGAAAAGGAGGTCGAGGAAAGTTGGCGTTCGTGAAAAAAAAGGGTACAATCGATAGAGGAGAAACAATGGCGATTGCAATGGGATCCGATGGATATATTGAGGGCCATGAAGGCTGAATTCGAAAATATGGCGGTCACCTTGAACAAGTCATTGCTTCAAATACGAACGAAGATCAGCGAGGCAAAAAAGTGTTTGGACGAGGAGGAGAATTTGGTCGTGGTCGAAGAAGGCCATGATGAGGAGACGCACGTGGAGGACGATGCAGAGGAAGAGGTGGTGACGCCCCAAGTGATGGTCATTTGGCGAGTCCTTGAGGACAATGACTCATTCGAAGGGGGGAAGAACGATGCGGAAGTGGCTTTCGAGGCCCGAGCACGCCGAGAGCCGATGGCCGAGACGATCTGAAAAGGCCAAGAAAAGGGCCAAAACCACGCATGCATGGCCTAAAAGATAGGTACGAGCCTGTATGCGAGGTTCACGAGGAAGGCGGCGTGAGCCGTGGACACACGCATGGCCTCAAACTTATCGTACGAGTTCAAGACACGCATGGTTGAGACCTGGAAACCCTGCAGGTCGACAACGAGGACTGGGTGAGACCCAGTATGAGACACGCGCACGAGATGGTTTGAGAGGCTTCGTGAGGCGAGGAATAGCGCGCGAGGAGGCACGCGGGGGCATACGCGGACGTGATGCACGATCACACGAGGCGAGCCTGGCGAGCCGAGGAGCGAAGATTCTAGAAAATACTTAAATTGATTAGGTTAATTAATTAGTTGTTTAGTTTAGAATTAATTACTTTGTTCCTGTTAATTAGCATATTAATAGGTTAGTATTTATTTAGTCATAGTTAGTCGGGACCTTCTACAGTCAAGTACCCCTTGTACCTACTTAACATCAGGTACTTCTTGATATCACCATTAGATTGACTCAAAAATCAATATCAACCATTAGATTCAAGGTACAAGATGGTACAAGGAAACAAAGAATGTTGGTCGCCTTGTACTTGGTCTCGTACTCCTCGTACTTGCAAAAACCTATAATACTCTTATTCATTAAAAATTAAAAATTTAAATTAATAACTTATAAAATAATAATTGTATTTATTTTGAAGGCCTTACATTTATATTATTTGTATAACAATCCTTCTAAGTACAAATATCATCACAACCTTAATTTAATTTACAAATTAATATTCCAAAAATCAAAATCAACATCTCCTTCTTCCTCCTAACCCTCTGGCGGGCCCAATCCCAAACCCTTTCCACACCCGTCGCCCCGCCGCCGGCCTCCGATGCCTGCGTCGGAGTATTTCTCTCTTATCCCTACGAAGGCGGAAGGATCTCCCCATCGATTCGGCCCTCAGATCCAGCCCGACAGCCCTACTGGTTTCTGTCCTCCGTGCTTAACAACGACGCGCACGAGCTCAAATCCTGGTGAGTTTTCATCGGGTTTCAACATGACGAATATCTGGTGTCGGCCACGAATGTCGTGCTTGCAGATGGGAGCGCGATGCCGGGGTCCGTGGGAAACGGGTCGGTCTTTGCGGGGTTCCCGAATCTGGATCTGGAAACGGGTATCGAGACGATGGAGGAATTGTCCCCAGTTTGGGGCGGTACCGTTGGATGTACCTGTGCCTGCAAATATCGCTCTGGTGAATTTAACTGACTATGACTCATGTTATGTCATTAAGTTGCATATCCTTGTTTGGGATTTCTTTTGTTGCAATGATGTTATTTTGTAGTTGGTTGTCAAATTTTCATTGCTTATAAATCAGCTCTATTTGGAGAAAAAGATAGCAATACTACTCTGAATACATTGTTTTCTTTTCAAGAAATTCTTGCTTTCAAATATTTATGTGACTGTCTATTTAATTTGATGATCTCTAGCTACATCAGACATCATGTCTTTGTAATCTTATGCTAGTCTTTTGGAATCAATATGGTCCAACTGGCGCCAAAGTTGATTTATATTGTGGAGTTAGATTGAAAGTTTTCGATAGATGGTGACAGGTCCTCTATGACAGAAGGCCCAGATGGGCTTGGCAAATTTAGTCAGTTTTATGTGATTTTGGTGTCAATGCAGTTTATTAGTTTCCTACAGTTGCTGTTTGATTGCCTGTGTGTGTATGTGTGACTGTATTTGAGTTGCAATTGTGTATGAACTTGACTTTGGCACCTCTTGCATAATGCATTTGCTTACATCTTTTGACAATATGGTACCTGTTCTTTGCTGGTGTTTTCTTGATTTAAGTTTTTGATACTATGGTTTCCAAATGAGAAATCTAGGAATGATTTTAGGAAATTGCCCTATTGTTATGGGAAAAAGGTGAGTTCTTTTGTATCCAAGAGCTGAATCTCATGCCTTCTCAAGTAAAGGAGCAATTACAAGATTTCTAAGGGATCATTAGCTTCAAAAGTGGTTGGATGAGATCACTTATCTATTTTCTCTGGAATTAAAATTACAAATGTTCTTTTGATATTAGCATCTATATTGCGCATTCCATATTGTAGTAGCATAATATATATGTTTATATATTTATGAAAGAAAATATAAGTATCGTAAGTGATTGCAATACCTTTAGCCTAAGAGTGAAGTGCCCAGCAGTTGACCAAAACATATTTCATTTTATGGTATGGTTTGGTTTCTAAATGGCTGGCTCTTTCTATGTGTGTATATGAATAACTCCATTCTTGTTATGAGCTAACCTGGACTCCACATTTTAATTAGATCTTTCTTTTCGTTTTATGAGTAATAGATGATTCGTCTCGGAACAATTTAAGGCGATTTGAGTTTTAACCTTAATATGGGTTTCGGGAATTTGCATTATGAACTGCATGTGGACTTGGCCTTTTCTAGTATTTTCTTTTTAGAAAATGTTTCAAACTTTGAATATTATTGGTTTTAGGATGGTTTTCTGTTTGAGTCTCGTTATGTTATGTACAAATCGTGTCAGAGGAGGTTAGCATATGGGGATGGCCATTGCAGACAGCTGGAATTCTCACTGCACAACACTCTCACCGCTCGTTCAGTATTTTATCGGGAAGAGTTACTGAGGTATTGTTAATGAATAACTGATTCATTTTAGTAATTATGTCAATTTTGTTCATTCATGCATTAAATTAACACAGTGGAGCAATTGGGAAGCCTATTTCGTTTGTACAGATACTTCATGGACGCGAGAAAAATGGAATTGTTCCATCGTGCAGCTTGATCCCAATACTTCAAGCTTTGATCAAAATAGGGTAGTTAAAATTTCCAGCAACATGAATTGTGCTAAAGATCCACATTTGTTTTTTTCTATATTTTTGTATTTGCGTTTTCCCTTGTCTTCTCTTATTCTTGCACAGACATCATAATTTTAACTAGCCCGAGCCAGAAAACTAGATTCACTGCTCAACTTGAGCACGAGCCCGTAGTTTGCACTTTGTAAGCTTGAAAGTTTGACTAGCCTCTCAAAATTCGAGCCAAACTCGAGCGTTTGTTTTTTTTTTTATTTTGAAGCCGAGCTGAGACTCGAGCAAGATAGACTCGTCAAGCTTGAGCAGTTGTCAAATATATGAGTATGACTCAATTAGACTAATGTTCGACTCGATTTGTTTGCAACTCTAATTGATGTCGAAATCAGTGACTCAAATAAAGTGATAATAATTAAAATATCATGATATTCTTTAGTTAATTATTAAATGACAAAATTCAAATATTTTAAGTCTTAATAATTAAAATATTAAGCTTGATCAAGTTAAGAAACATATTCATCTTGTACAAAATCAACATATTCATCGTGTTAATAGACATATTCATCTGAGAAAGAAACATATTCATCTTATAATTTAACATATTTAGCTGATAATAAAACATATTCATCTTATAACATAACACGTTCATCTTATAAGTTGACATGTTCATTTTACAAAGAAACATATTCATCTTGTACA
>CACSLK010002554.1:4525722-4538716 GCA_902706635.1 Striga hermonthica
TTTTTCGAACCCTTGTGTGTGTCTTTGACTGGTTTGACCTTGTTTTATGTGCTAGGCTTATTTGTAGTATTTTATGTGTTTTTGGTCAAGTCTAAGTGTTAGGTCCAAGTGTTCCAAAGTCCACAGAACTTCACGAACGACTTGGTTGACTCGAGTTCGACCAAGTATGATTGTGTATGTTTCTCTAAGGTCAAAAGTATTGATCTTAGTATAATAATTGTTGTAGGTGTTTGACGAGGAAGAGACGAGTTGGGTCGGTCTAATTACTTATGCATTTTTATTGCTTCCGTTGAACTTGAATAAGTTTGTTGCACGTTATGTGTTGTGCAAACTATTTTCAAACCTGGTGTGTTGGTTTTCGAATCTTATGAACCTTTGTTGTTATGGGATTTATGGTTGGATATTTAGTTCATGAGTTGATGTTGGTTAATGAAAACCGATTATGAAAACCGGGTAATGAATCCCCGTAGGCCCAGATAAGACTTGGGTTATGAAAATGTTGTTTAACACCCACTAAATTTTCGAAAATGAGTTTGAAAATTTTATACTGATTTTTGAAAAATCCGGAATTTCGGTAAAATCAAAGTGGGGTGTTACAGGGACGCTCTCCTGAAGGTTCAGTTTTTACTAATACTGTTTCCACGTCTGTTTTGATCTTCTTTTATTTCTGTTAGATTAAAGTGTATGCAACTCTGGGTACTTGGTTAACGAGTATCAAACTACAATTGGCACCAGAGCGGGTTTTCGTTTGAATTACAAAATATCTAAGGACTTGTGTTACTGGGCAATCATGAACCAAGAAAGTGGATCGTTGTCTAGGCCTCCGTAATTGGATGGTCCCAACTACTCGTATTGAAAATCTATGATGACGATCTTGCTAAGATTGCCTGGAAGAGGTGTGTGGGAAAGTGTTGAAAAAAGATGGGAGCATCCTGTCATGGCAGCAGAACCAGAAGGAAAAGGAGCTACAACGGCTACGGTACTTAAACCAAAAGATAACTGGACAAAAGTTGAGAAGCTTCAAGAAGAAGCCAACACCGTGCCTTGTATGCGATCATGATGGCAGTGGATCAGACAAGACACAAAATGATAATTCAATGCAAGACTGCAAAAGATGCTTGGCGGATTCTACAGCGTCAATTTAAAGGTTCAACGGCTGCCAAAGCGTCCAGACTTCAACAGGTGACTCTTGAATTTGATGAAATCAGGATGCGAGATGAAGAAACAATTGACATATACTACGCCATATTTTGTGATCTGGTGAATCAAAGTGCAATGCTTGGAGAAGAAGTCTCTGAAAATAATCAAGTTCAAAATATCATGAGAACAGTTGCTCCCAGGTTCAGAGAAAAAATTACAGCCCTCAAGAGTTTTCAAAGAATTGCACCTCTTGATGTTAATGAACTCCTTCGCAAGTTAAGGACGTTTGAGATCAACAACAACTATGACAAAGTTAAAAGCAAGGGACTGGCTCTCAAAGTTGTTGTAGTTGAGGAAAAAGAAGACAGTGACGACTGACGATGATGAAGGTTCGACGATGGACAATAGCGAGATAAAAGAGGCTCTTGCACTGATTGCGAGAAACTATGGCAAGATGAGTCAAAGGCTGTACATGAATAAGTTTGCTGGGAAGAAAGGCAATATTACCAGCAAGAATACGGTTCAAGACAAGAAGAATAGCACGCCTTTTTTGAAACCCGACTCACAACGAGTTGAAAAGGACCAATGCAGGGAGTGTCGTGGTTTTGGGAACTTTCAATATGAATGTGCTAATCTTAAGAAGAAGAACAAGTCTCTGAAGGCAACATGGGAAGATTCAGATGATGAGGGCACAGACGAACCTCCGTCGCACACTAGTAATATGGTGATCCACACCTCTGCAAAGAAGTTCATGTGTCTCACCACTTCGCATGTTTCAACCAAGTTTGAAGAAAGCATGAGAGAAGCTGAAATATGTGAAGATGAAGCAGACCAAAATTTGTGTGTTGATCCGGTACACTTGTTAGCCATGGAGAAACGTGCTCAGGTGTCTGAAGCTGTGAAGAAGCTTCAGAGTGATGTATATAGACTGACAAGAGCAAATAAACTACTGAGCGAACAGGCCTCCTCCTCCTTCACTGTTGAGAAAGAGTTAGATACTGCAAAAGCTCGAACTTCCATTCTTGAAAGTAGTGTCAAACTTGTTAAATAAGATGGGTTGGAAAAGACTCAGACCATTGAATGCTTGAGGACTGAATTATGCTCAACTCAGAAACTCCTTGTTGATTGGAACAAGAAAATATTCAAGCTCAAGAGTGAAGTTAGTCGACTCATGACCGAACACTCAATCATGCAGAGCAAACTGTGTGCGAACACGGCTGGGCTAGAACGTACTGCTGAGGCCGTTCCCAAATTGAACAGAGGGAAAGCTGATTTAAATGAACTCCTTCTAATTTAAATGAACTCCTTTCCATGGGAAGACAATATGGTGATCTCATAAGACTATGATATGCTGGGAAAGTTGACAAACCTGTTCACTCTTCTGAAGGTACAGTCAAGAACAATCATCCAGGGCTTGGATTCTCTGACAAGTCCGGTATTTAAGGTACAAATCTTCATGACAAACCTTCACGCAACTTGTTTGGCAGGTTTGTAAAAAGCACTGTAAGTAAATCTTCTCCACCTAAACCAGTTGTGAAGGTTCATGTACCTGTTCAAGAATCTGTAAGTAGATCCCCTCGTAATTTTGTTCCCATTTGTCATTATTGTGGAAAAATCGGCCACATCAGACCCAAATGTTATAAGATGCATAATGACCTTTGTTCTGGTAAAGTCCATGACTGGACTCACACTGGTATATCAGTGAACGTTCGTGCTGTGAATTCCCCAAAATATTCCTTTAAAAATCGACAAGTATGGGTTGCAAAAAATTCTTTTAAATATCTTGCGTCAGTATTGTCCCTTAGAACCTAACATAAAGGGAAGTGGTAGTTGGATAGTGAGTGTTCATGGCATATGACTAGTGAACCAGCATACTTGTTGAATATCAAAACTGGTTCAAATGGGGAAGTCACTTTTGGTGATGGTGTGAGTAATAAGGTTATTGGGACAGGTTGCTTGAATTTGAGTGGTTTACTTAGATAAACTGATGTAATTACTTGTGGATGACTTGAAGGCAAATCTCTTAAGTGTGAGTCAACTTTGTGACCAGGGTGTTAGTGTCAGTTTCTCTTGTAATAAGTGTTATGTGAAAAACAATGAAGGTACATGTGTGCTTACTGGATCTCGTTCAACTGACAATTGTTACCTTGTTGACTTTAATGAAAAATGCCTTCAAGCAAATATTAGTGAATCTGAGATTTGGCATCAATGCCTAGGCCATATTAGATAATCTCACTTGGTCAAGTTGTCTAATGCAGGTGTGGTCCGGGGTTTCCTAAAATCTCTATGAAGGAATAACCAATCTGCGAACCATGTCAACTGGGTAAGCAAACTCGTGCATCTCATAAGGCACTAAACCACATTTCTTCTAACAAATCCTGGAGCTTCTTCACATGGATCTGATGGGTCCCATTTAGGTTGAGAGTTACCAAGGTAAAAAGTATATTTTTGTGTGCGTAGATGATTACTCTCGGTATACATGGGTTGATTTCTTGAGAGAAAAGTCCGACACGTTCTCTGCCTTTAAATCACTTTGTTTGAAGCTTCAAAATGAAAAGGGTTTTTCTATAATCAGTATTCGAAGTGATCACAGACGAGAATTTGAAAATATTGAGTTTGCTAACTTGTGTGACTCACTGGGTATTCTTCACGAGTTTTCTGCTCCTAAGACTCCACTGCATAATGGAGTTGTTGAAAGAAATAAATGCACTCTTCAAGAAGTGGCCAGGGTTATGTTAAACTCCAAGAAAATTTCTCATAGATGGTGGGCGGAGGCAATTAATACGGCTTGTTACCTTGTGAATAGAGTGTACCTTCGTCGAGTTATGGGCCTGACATCGTATGAACTTTGGAAAGGTAAGAGTCCTAACCTTAGTCACTTGCATGTTTTTGGTTGTAAATGATATATTTATAATGATCGTGAACAAATTGAGAAATTTTGTGCAAAATATAATGTAGGGTTCTTTCTTGGATACTCTAACAACAGTCGAGCATACCGTGTTTACAACACTAGTACCTCCCCTGTAATAGAGTCCGTGAATGTGACCTTTGATGAGAAAACCTCCCATGTTGTTCCATCAGTGTCTTTTAATCATTGTGAAGATGTTGTGAGTACACATGATACTGAAGGTGTTAACAGTCCTGTAGACCGTGAGATTACTGAACGTACAGATGGAAGTGAATGGGTTACAAGAAAATCTGACAGAATATAATGTACCTGCTACACTTGGAAGTCCTGCACAATCTAAGCGTGATCCTCCCTTTAAGGTCCAGAAAGACCATCCATCTGAATTGGCCATTGGTGATCTCAATGAGAGAGTAATTAGAAATTCGAAGAACTCAGTTAAGGAACTCATGGGTGTTTCTCACATTGTCTGCTACACCTCATTAATTGAAACTAATAACGCTAAAGAAGCCTTGAAGGATGAGTGTTGGATCTTGGCTATGCCAGAGGAACTGGAGCAGTTCACTAGAAATGACGACTGGGAGCTAGTGAGCGAACCTTCGTTAGGAAATGTCATCGGAACCAAGTGGATTTTCAAGAACAAAACTGATGAGTTTGGAAATGTGACACGCAACAAGCCGAGATTGGTTTCTCAAGGCTATACTCAGACTCAATGAATTGATTTCTATGAAACCTTCGCTCTGGTTGCAAGACTTGAATCAGTACGTATATTCTTGTCAATTGCATGTCTAATGAAGTTCATTGTCTACCAGATAGACGTGAAGTCAGCCTTTCTAAACGACATCTTGCATGAAAAAGCGTATGTGAAGCAGCCTGAAGGGTTCAAGGATCCTAAAAATCTAAGTCATGTTTACAGACTCAAGAAAGCCCTGTACGGTCTAAAGCAAGCGCTTCGTGTGTGGTATGAGCGTCATACCATGTACTTTCTAGAGAAAGGATTCAAAAGAGGGGGAGTAGATCAGACATTCTTTGCTCTCCGAACAGATGAAGACCTGTTGGCAGTTCAAATCTATGTGGACGACATCATTTTTTGTCAACATCCAAGAAGCTGGTCAATCATTTTGTTAAACTTATGTCATCTGAATTTGAAATGAGTCTGGTAGGTGAACTTTCATACTTCCTCGGGCCCCAGGTAAAACAAGGTAAAGATAGTATCTTCTTGCATCAAAGTAAATATGCAAAAAACCATGTTAAAAAGTATGGTCTTGAAAATGCTAAAAATTCTCAAACTCCCATGGGCATGCATGTGAAAGTGCCCAGAGATGATGAAGTGTTAGACTTTATGCCAGGTATCAGTCCACTCCCAAAGAATCACACATGAAGGCAGTCAAGCATATCATCAAATATGTGGGAGGTAGATCTGACTATGGGTTATTTTACTCTGCAGATACGAACTTACATCTTGCAGGTTATTGCGTGCTGACAGGACTGGAAATCTTGATGATAGGAAAAGTACTTCTGGTGGTTGCTTCTATATAGGGGAAAATCTGGTGTCTTGGTTCTGTAAGAAGCAAAACAACATCTCACTCTCTACTCTGAAGCTGAGTACATTGCGGCTGGGAGTTGTTGCTTACAGTTGGTCCGGATGAAAGATATTTTATCAAAGTATGGGTAACGTGAATCCTGTTATCATTTGACTCGGTAATTCCCTGTTAAGAACCTTAAACAACGTCTTAAGCAATTTGACACTCACACCGACATGGTTCGAGGATACCCCAGTTCACATGACAAACCGGTATAATCGTAAAAAACCGAAGTGATCACTACTAGCCGAGGTCACCCCAACCGAAATTAACATGAACCGAGGTCGTCACCTCCTAAGCAGGTGACAAGGCGCCCACACGCCATTCTCACAAACTACGAGATCCGCTGGGACCCACTGGTCTTGCCGCCCACCAAAAAGTAGCTTTATAGAAAAAGCAATGCACGAATCCCGATATGTATCTCAAAAAGTTGCTATAAATAGCAAGCTCATAATATTTGTACGGGATTCGATTCCCGAACCGAACTTCTTTATGATGAAACACGAAACAGCTCACAGAAGCTTTTCACCTCGGTTCACCTCAGACCGGGGCCATTGTTGAGTATTTCATACATACTTTATGTTCAAATCACTAATAATCATCAAGTAAACCTATCATCAGATCGTTGTTAATAATCGCATAACAACAGTTTGGCGCTAGAAGGAGGGCCTCATAAGGTATTTGAGGTCAATCTCCAATTTTTGTGTTGTCATCCACATCAGTCGCTGCTACTATGTCTCATTCAGACCATCGTGGTCATACATCGAGATGGCCACAGTCGTAGTGCCACTCAATCTACCAGACGTCAAGCAGTAGCTCCCAATATCCCAGATTATATTGTTCTGTTCCAAAATCCGGAGTTTGCAGGCGGGTTCGCCGCTTTGATGGCTCAAACAATCCCTGGAACATCAACGACTGCTCCAGGACATTCCATAATCCCCACAACTCCTGCTAATCCGCAGATTCCACCGGCACGACAAGACGGTGGCAGAACCACCTCCCATGCCATGTCCCAACCTCGCAGTCGAACGTCGCAGCCGCACCTAGAACAAACCACACGTCACGTCCATGTTGGACGTTCTCCTCTTGTGAATCCTTGTGAAGAAATCGCCGAAAGTCAGTCTAGACATTCACGGTGTTCACCACCCCATGCGCGATATCGAATCCTCTCCAACCCGGCGCAGACCGATCTTCGTCAACATATTGAAAGAAACTGAGCTCGCCAAGAATCATCCAAACTTGAAACATTGCGACGAAGGATCGCCGAATTGGAGAGTCGACAAAGAATGCCCGAAGATCCTCCTCGACGGGCCTCGACCTCGGTGCAAGTATACCTGGAAGCCGACTCCCCTCTCACGCCCGAGCTCACTTCAGAACATGTACCTGGAAAAGTTAAAGTTCCTCAAATCGGGTTGTATGATGGGACTTCGGATCCCGACTCACACCTCGATCACTACACGTCGTGGATGGACCAGCATGGGGCTTCAGACGCACTTCGGTGTCGCATGTTTTCTCTTACGCTGGGGCCTCGAGCCCGAAAATGGTACCACTCTCTTCCTCCTCATTCAATTTGGAAGTGGTAGCAATTGAGGTCGGCTTTCCGATCTCACTTCATTAGGGCCCAAGTTTGTTTAGTTCCAAAAGAATCCCTTGCAAATGTAACTCAAAAAGACGACGAAAGCGTCAAGGACTATATCGTCGATTTAATGATCGAGTTCAAAACATGGAGCCATGTCATCCCGAAACTCTGCTTGTTATGGCTATTGCCAGGTTGAAACCGAACTCGATTTTCCGCTGGACATTGTGCCAGAATAAGCCGAACACCTTCCAAGAATTCCTTGCCCGAGCTCAGCAACATATCATTGCCGAGGAAGCCATGTCGGTTTCTGATTTTAATTTTAATCCGAAGTCATCGAAGTCGGGAATCGACGAGAGAAAGAAAAACAAATCCTTTGACAAACAAAACAAGGCTCAATTTAAAGGTTACCCCCGAGGAGACGCCAACGACCCCGAAATAAGAGCAGCCCGGAAACAATATGCTACTGATGTGAAATCCGGTTATCAAACCGTTTATTCAGCTGGAGCCGCCACCATCTATGAACAGATCAAAGGAAAAGGTATTCTGCTCGATCCCAAACCGCTGCGGATGCCTGAGGAAAAGTTGGACAAATCTCGATATTACGACTATCACAAATCGTCAGGGCATAATACTGATGAATGTTTGAGTCTTCTAGCCGCCTTGTTGCGTTTAATCGGTCATCCGCAACTCAGAAAGTTCTATCGTAATGCGGATCCTCAGAAACGGGGGCTAGGACATCAAATTGAACCTTATGATGAGGATGAAGATGAAGACCAAGGTGCTATGCAGAAACGCATCCGACATGGAGACAAAGAAGTATTCATGTTTACCTTGGAGACAACCAACACTGAAATAACTAGTAACTCCCGAGGACATAAAAGAAGCCGATCTCTTAGCCTGATGCAAATCACTGTCCACCGAGTAAATACGAATAATTCCCGAGGTACTTCATCTCGTCAGCAAATCAAAGCCTATGCTAGACAAGCCTGTAATTCGGATAAGTGGGTCTTTACCACCGATCACCGGGATGTTCTCAACGCCCGGAATTGTCCCATTACTTTCAACATAGAAGATGCAAATCATTTTCTGCATCCTCACTCTGATGCGCTCGTCATTACTGTGCCGATATGTGGCATCCCGGTCAATCGTGTAATGGTCGATACCGGGGCCTACTCAAGCATTTTGATGCTAAAAGACTTTGACAAAATGGGTCTTGATCCCGCCGACATCCGACCTTGCAACGACCAGATACAGGGGTTTAACGGAAGTATTTCGAAGCCCATCGGCGAAATAACCTTGCCTGTTAGGTTTGGTACTTCGGAACACGTTACCAAACTTGTTATAGAGACCTTTAAAATTCTAGACATCAACAACGAGTATAACGCGATCATCAGAAGAACTGCTCTATACAAACTCTGGGCCGCTGTTTCTATATTTCATTATGCACTAAAATTCCCGACGACACATGGTGAGGGAAGGCATTATGGAGATAAAAGAGAAGCTCGAGAGCTTATCACTTTCATACCATCTACCGGAATCCATTCCATCACTTCGACCGACGAAGAAAATCCCTTACTACCGGTCACCTCGGACACCATTTCTGAGGAACTAAATCGTGAAATCGTTGTTCCCGCCGCCTCGGATCTTTTATCCGAAGACCGAGGTAGACGACCGGGAAAAGAACTGATTTCCGAAGAAGATGAGTTGGACCCTAGAACTCAATTCAAAGAAAAAAGCCGAAGCGATCGAGCTGAACCCGGAGAAGAAGTGGAGTTGATTTATGTTGACGAGCCGATCTGCCAAAAATCGTTGCGCATTGGGAGTCATCTCCAAGAACCACTCCGGTCTGAACTCATTTCGTTCCTTAGAAACAATTCTGACGTATTTGCATGGAAACATGAAGACATGAAGGGAATTGACCCCGATGTCGCTAGCCACAAGTTAAATCTCGACCGAACTGTCCGGCCAGTCGTGCAGAAACGTAGAAAGTTGGGACCAGACTGCCAGAAAGCTTTGGAGGAGGAAGTCAAGAAACTCATCGATAACAAGTTCATCAAGGAAGCTAAGTACCCGACATGGGTCTCAAACCCAGTCCTTGTCAAGAAAAGCAATGGCCTTTGGAGGTTATGCATCGACTTCTCCGATCTGAATAAAGCATGCCCAAAGGGCAGTTACCCACTTCCTCATATAGATTATATGGTTGATGTCACCTCGGGTCACGAGCTGATGAGCTTTATGGATGCCTACTCCGGTTATAATCAAATTCCTATGGATCCCGAGGATTCGGAACACACCTCGTTTTATTCGGCCCGAGGCTTATACTGCTATGCCATGATGCCATTTGGGTTAAAAAATGCTGGAGCCACTTATCAGCGCCTTGTCAACAAGATGTTTGCCAATTTGAAATGTAATATCCCATTTTGCCACTACAGTTTCCGCTGACTTTTCACTGTTCGTCATTCTTAGTCTTTTTTGGCTGTCAGCAGACTGTAAGCTGTTTTCTTAAATCAGTCTGATTTAAAAATTAAGTCATGTATTATGGTAGCACTCTGAACCAGTATTTTGCAAACCAGTCAGTCTTTTATTTAAAAAGGTTTGTATAAACGCACTCTGATTTTCATGATAAGGCAGGGTGTTACAGTTGGTATCAGAGCAACTGTAACACCCCGCCTTATCATGAAAATCAGAGTGCGTTTATACAAACCTTTTTAAATAAAAGACTGACTGGTTTGCAATATACTGGTTCGGAGTGCTACCATAATACATGAATTACTTTTTAAATCAGACTGATTTAAGAAAACAGCCTACAGTCTGCTGACAGCCAAAAAGGACTAAGAATGACGAACAGTGAAAAGTCAGCGGAAACTGTAGTGGCAAAATGGGATAGCAGTGCTATGATTGTGAAAATGAGTCTACAGGAGATAGCAATAGCACTGCTATACCAAATTCAAACTGTACAAAACGTAATTTAAGCTTTATAAGCATAAGTCCCATATAATTTAAGCTTTATAAGCATAAGTCTTGAACTGCTCGTCATCTCACACCTCCGGCCCGACTCCATGCCCTGAAAAACATGATAAAAGTGGGTCGTGAGCACTAAAGTCCACTGTGCTCCGTGGAAACTCATACTAAAGTAAACAGTGAAAATAATTACAATAACATGATCCTGGCATGAACATGAACATAAAACCGGTACTGAATAGTCATGATCTGATACTGATGGTGAGATAATCATCACCTGCCTGATACCTGAACATCTGCCAGCAAAATACTAATGTCGGACACCATGTGCACATTCTAGTGGGCAGATTGAGGCCACTAGAACCCAGAATGGACCGGCGACCATTCCGAGCGGATACTGATAATACATACCTCAAACATGGTAGAATAATTATAATCAATCTAATACCCAGTCTGAGTCCCCACCTGATTCGTCTGAATAAAAAGGCAGTGTTGATAATCGTATCCTGATCAAACTAAAAATAATATAAACAATTACTAAATACTATGCTCGGACTGATAAAATAACTCTTTAAATAAGTTAAGATGCTCTATAGAACTTAAACATGATTTATGAATTTAACCGGTATAATCGGAACCGGCTAGAATCGAAATTGAACTGACATGAATTTACTGAACTGAACCGGACCCGGAAATTGACTGAAAATGGGACTGAAATCATGAACCGGGACTTTATAAAAAATCTGGGTCGAACCGGTCCAAATCGGTCTGAACCGGATCTGAACCGGTCTGGCCGAACCGCTGGTCTGCTCGGACTGGTCGGTTGGCTGCTGACTCGGCCCACTGCCTTGCCATTACTTTGGGCACAACTGCTGGCGGGACTGGGTACGAGCACGGCCTCTTCCGGGCCTGCCCTGGCCACGGCCGAGGGTGCTATGTGCACTTGGCCACGGCTGGCACGAGTTAGGCCCGTAGGGCACTTCTGGACGCACATGACTGAACCTCAGCGCTGCCAGACGCTATGAGCGTTGGCATTAAGCGTTGTTGAACGCTGCCAGGCACTACCACATGCTGCAGCGGGTACCTGGATGCATGAACGCGCACCTGGGCGCTGGTTGGACATGACTAGCGCTACACAGGCGCTACTGACGCGCACTACTGCGCGCTGGCGTGCGTTATCGCACGCTGGCGTGCATGACTGGGTGTTGGCATGCGTACGCGCATCGCCAACTGTTACCTGCTGCGGGTACTGGCCTTACGCGGCGCCTACACCACGCATCACCTGTACCCCACGCACACCCGCCGGTACGCTGCGGCCGCGACGTGCGGACAGCGCGAGTACGACCGACCCTCGTCAGCAATCCGGCGTCTTTCTCTGACAACTACAACTTGTTTAAACTTAATCTATCATAACATGAAGGATCACACATGACTTGTTCGAGGGATTATGAACATGGCGTGATTTTACTCGGTAGTACCCCGAACAGCCCGTGGGCGTGCACTATGTGTGCTGTCCACATTCTTAGGCCAATTCTTCGGTAAAACATGAACTTGTCTCGAGCTATCTTTATTTAATAACTGCGTCTCTGGAAAATTTTTACGAGTTAGAAAAGTTTCGAAAACCTGAACACGTCATGCTCACCCCTCGCCGACTACAGGTAAGTGCTGATTCATGTTTTCAATTTATAAACAAATTACTATTTCTATGCTCAGAAATTTCAGTTATAAATTAGTTAAGATGCTCGAATCATGTTCATGATCAGTAGTCAGGATATCAGTCAGTATTTTTCAGTCATGTTTAGCAACTCGTCAAGAGATCTGTGTGCTTTAATGATCAATTAAAGTATTTCATTGAATCTTAATCATGTTGAACCTTTCAATGATCAGATGCCGCCCCGTAGAGAACCCGACTGTCCCGTTGTTTCTCAGGCTACGACAGTCGCACAGTTTTGCGACTACCATCCTGAGAAGTTCTCCGGTCAGGGAGATCCGTGTATCGTTGATGAGTGGGTTCAGGGCCTTGAATTGATTTTCGAGGTCATGGACTGTCCAGATCGCTATCGCGTTACTTGCGCACAGCTTCAGTTGATCGGTGATGCCCGACTCTGGTGGAATGCCTACTGGAGCATGCGTCCCAGCGAGAAAGAAGGTTGTACCTGGGAGAGATTCAAGGAGATGATCCGAGAGAAGTATTATCCCACGTACTAGCGAGCTGAGATGGAGCGGCAGTTCCTGTCGCTCAAACAGGGTACTCATTCTGTTGATGAGTACGAGAGAGAGTTTACCAGACTTGGAGCTTTTGTTCCAGATTTGGTACGTACTGAGGCACAGCGAGCACACGCGCATCCGTTTTCTTGCTGCTTCGCTGCTTCACTGACGGGCTATACCCAGCAGTCCGTCACAATATTGTAGGTCACGGGACCCAGACGTATGCTCGTACCGTTGCCATTGCCCAGGAGGTGGATGCCAGCATTCTAAGGGAGGCGAACCATGATCGATTACAGCCAGTTGCCCCCGCCCAGTCATCCACAGTTCCACCGACTGTTGCCCAGCCACCGAAGAACAACAAGAGGAATGGGAAAGGTGCCCAGACAGACAGAAGAACCCGACAGAGGCCGCAGCAGATCCCACAGTGCCCCACTTGCGGACGACTTCATCGCGGAGAGTGTCACATGGGCCAGGATATTTGTCATTATTGTCATGAGCAGGGACATTTTGCTAACCGCTGTCCTAAGAAACTCCAGCAGCAGCCACAGCAGCCCCAACAGCCACAGTGTTGGGTTCTGTTAGGAACGTCAAACAACATGCACAGTATTGAACTTTATC